>JAQGDQ010000266.1:67500-188669 GCA_030141605.1 Tubiluchus corallicola | reverse complement strand
TTTGCCTACTGATTGTTGAAAACGTGGTCTTTGTCCAGTTCATCTGGTCACTTGTCGTGCCTAGTTTGCCTACTGATTGTTGAAAACGTGGTCTTTGTCCAGTGCATCTGGTCACTTGTCGTACCTAGTTTGCCTACTGATTGTCGAAAACGCGGTCTTTGTCCAGTTGGTCTGGTCACTTGTCGTACCTAGTTTGCCTACTGATTGTCGAAAACGTGGTCTTTGTCCAGTTCATCTGGTCACTTGTCGTACCTAGTTTGCCTACTGATTGTTGAAAACGTGGTCTTTGTCCAGTTCATCTGGTCACTTGTCGTAGCTAGTTTCCCTACTGATTGTTGAAAACGTGGTCTTTGTCCAGTTGATCTGGTCACTTGTCGTAGCTAGTTTGCCTACTGATTGTCGAAAACGTGGTCTTTGTCCAGTGCATCTAGTCACTTGTCATACCTAGTTTGCCTACTGATTGTCGAAAACGTGGTCTTTGTCCAGTGCATCTGATCACTTGTCATACCTAGTTTGCCTACTGATTGTCGAAAACGTGGTCTTTGTCCAGTGCATCTGGTCACTTGTAGTACCTAGTTTGCCTACTGATTGTCGAAAACGATCATGACCGGTTATCTGATTTTTTTCTACCGGAGTCTCTGATGCACTTACCTGTTTAAGAAACTATGAGCTGCGGATCATTAAGGCATACTTTTGTTGTGAATACTCTTTTCTCCTGTTCGCACGTTTAGCTGTGAATACTCTTTTCTGTTGTAGGCATACTTTATCATAGGATTTTCCTCACATTTCATAATTTTAAGACAGCAGGTAGTAGTACTCTGACTGTCAAGTCTGTATTTACGTCATAGTCAAGAATTAGTTTACCAGTTCTTAGATTTTCATTTAATACTAGAATATTTACTTAAGGACTTTAAATGTTTTGCACATTAAAAATACGATCTCCAAAATGGAGGTAAGCAACAAAAATGCGGCTAATTGTTAAGGAAAGACAAACATACATACTTTTGCTGTTTCTGCAAACCTAAGACTAAACGGACGTTCATTAAAGAGGAATTTCACTTTTTTACTTTCAGTTTTCACAAACATACTATCCTCAAATCTCAGTGAGGTAATGACAGCAGAAGAGGATATTTCTCTCGAAAAGGAGGTGCCACTACATACGGCAGATGAAACTGATGAAAATAACTGTGAACCCGAGTTAACACCGTTTCAAGTTCAACTTAAACTTCGAATTCAACTTGATTAAATACTGATCATTTGATACATTAGTAATTGGAAATCTAAAGCTATAAAGCAGATTAGTTACTTTTATTTCGACATAAAAATACACAGAAACACTTACATCCACACAATAAAAAAGTTACTATTCAATAAGAACGAAAGTGAAGAGTTTGCACTTAATTGTCGCTATATCCTTGTAAAAGCAGTAAACACTGTAAACTAACAAAAACGGAAGGACAGAATTGGGTTGCATTTACAGCTAGTAGCAACGAAAATTTAATTCTCCACATAAAATGGTGCAATGTCATGGATAGTTTTGATTCATTTTACATTGGGTTGTTGTTGTTGGCATCCTTCTGTCCCGAAAGACAATGGATTGTGCGCCACGAAAGTCAGTTATTAATCAAATTGATGGAGCTGCAGCGTCGACTGTGACTGAACAGTCCGATCCTTGAGCGGCAGTTCCGGCTGCAGGTTGCACATTGGAAGGCTGTTTCATCCGGGTGAGGTAGGGCATCTTTCTGATGCCTGCGAGTCCTTTTATCCTCTTGTTTTTTCTCCCTCGTTTTCTCCGCTCTGTTAATGGCTGTCCTAACAGCAGATTTCCAGTTGCTCCGATCTGCCGCAAGCGCCTCGTAATTTGCTGGTGTAATGCCGCCTGGCTTGAGGTCCCGTTTACATACATCTTTGTAGCGGAGCAGTGGCCTCCCGGTGGGTCGGGCGCCAGTAGCGAGTTCGGCGTACGGAATGTCCTTGAGCAATCTGCTGTCTTGCATGCGGGAAACATGGCCTAGCCAGCGCAGACGTCTGTTGGAGAGTATGGCATACATGCTAGGGATTCCGGCTCTTGCTTGCACATCTATTGAAACAATAAAATTACAGAAGCAATGGCTCAGTTACAATTACGCATTCGGCAAATTTACAGTTTTGAACTCTAGAACTATTCATTACAACGTTTCAAACGCAATTCATACAGAATTAGCCTATACACATTACATAATTATGTTTATACATGTGAATGTGAATTATTAGCAGGTGGGAACGTTTACGACATATACACATTATGTATGCATGCACTATACAATATTCTAATGACATTGTTTTGTGAAACGCAAAATTCTTTCAATAGTCACTAATAATTGATCACTAACAACCTTTGGTGACAGTTTTTGGGATGGCGTGAAACAGGCCTCTGATACGTTTACAGTTGTGTATTTTACACATTACAAAGGAGTCACACTGATGCAAAGCCTCACAATTGCACCCACTGTAACAGTGATTTCTCCCAGTCTAATAGTTTGAAAAGGCATATTCGTGAAGTTCACAAGGTTAATGCATCTGCTGACTTGAGCTCAGAATCAAACATGGTGGATTATTCTGGTGGCCGCGGAAAAAAACACCAAACGGGACAAGCGATGAAAGTGAAAGTTTGGATGTTGATTCCGAACATTATACACTGACTGATATGTATACAACTTCTTACAGGTGTGTGGTTTACACTGGCAGATAATTTTTTTATATGTAAAACATCCAACCTAGCAACAATGTGTATTGTTAAAATATTGTTTTCAACCGAGTATATAAGAAAACCACTTATAGAATTCATTGTGAGAGGCGTTTAAATATATTAGCATTCTTTCTTCGCTACCGTTATTTTCCTGAAACTGTGTGATCGAACAAACTCTACCACATGTTGTCCTATAGGAAACCTCTTCTACAGTTCAGCATATAGCATTAACCCAAGCTTATAAGAATGTTGTATGAGGAGCAAGTCTACAACAGAAGAGGAGTTTTTACTTAGAGGCATGATTAGAATGTGCCTAACTGCTTACAAGTTTGCGTTAACGGTACTCGTGATAGCCAACGGTCAAAAAATAACGGAGAATTGTGGTCTAGTACCTGAAGAATGTACTGCTGAAGGTGAACAACCGTGCAATTATCGCTGTGGTAGGAACGATGAGTTAAAAGGATTTCACCTTGAGTTTTTTGCTGAAATAACCCCAGATAACATTAATTCCCTTTCAATATATAATTATCAAGACGACGAATTGCCTAGAAAATTCATGGAAGAGAAAACGGTGCATAACTTGGAAATAGTTTCCAGCAAGATAACAGTTTTAGATGAAAGAACATTCGCCATGAAAGGACTTAAGACTGTTTGGCTTACAAACTGTCAAAAGCTGTTTACTGTGCATCAATTTGCATTTGGATTATTGCCAGATTTAGAATCTATAAACATAAAGAAGTTACCACACTTGAGATATTTAAAGCTAAATTTGTCTACGAACAAGAAAATAAAGAAGATTTTCATTGAAGCAACCGGAATGATTACTATGATAATGCCTAGTCTAAGCAATGACACTGACGCAACCAAACCACCGGATATACAGATCATTCTTTTGAGTAAGCATGCATTTGTTAACACATTATATGTATTTCTATGAAATTCTTTATTTCAAATATCAATCAATTTTTACATAAAATCCCACCTATTATTATTAACTCGTGACCGAATTACTAATCCATGTGAACGAATTACTAATCCATGTGCACGAAATGCTAATCCATGCGCAGGGAAATACTAATCCATGCTCACAAAATGCTAACCCATGCACACGAAATACTAATCCAAGCGCACAAAATACTAATTCGTGGACACAAATTGTTAATCCGTGCGCGGAAATACTAATTCATGGACACAAATTGTTAATCCGTGCACACAAAATACTAGTTCGTGGACATAACTGGCTAATCCGTGCGCACAAAATACTAATTCGTGGACACAAATTACTAATCCGTGCACACAAAATACTAATTCGTGCTCACAAATTGTTAATCCGTGCCCATGAAATACTAATCCGTGGACACAAATTGTTAATCCGTGCACACGAAATACTAATCCGTGGACACAAATTTTAATCCGTGCGCACGAAATACTAATTCGTGGACACAAATTGCTAATCCGTGCGCACGAAATACTAATCCGTGGACACAAATTGTTAATCCGTGCGCACGAAATACTAATTCGTGGACACAAATTGTTAATCCTGCGCACGAAATACTAATCCGTGGACACAATTTGTTAATCCGTGCGCACGAAATACTAATCCGTGGACACAAATTGTTAATCTTTGCAGACGAAATACTAATCCGTGCTCATGAAATACTAATCCGTGGACACAAATTGTTAATCCTTGCAGACGAAATACTAATCTGTGTGCACAAAATACTAATCCGTGGACACAAATTGCTAATCCGTGCGCACGAAATACTAATTTGTGGACACAAATTGCTAATCCGTGGACACAAGTTGTTAATCCTTGCACACGAAATACTAATTCGTGCACACAAATTGTTAATCCGTGCGCACGAAATGCAAATTGTTATTCATGTTAATGAAATGACAACTGTTGCTAGTAGCTACATTTTACTTACCAGTTGAGTTAAACTAGACAGTGAGACTAATCAGTGTGCACCATGCCCATGACTAATTATAAACACTTACCTATCCCTAGTCCAATGTGGTTTACGCTGTTTTTCTCTCCTACAGCTTCACATTTTGGCTTCCAGCTCAATCACATAAACAGTTCCAGCTGAGCGCCTACACCAAGTTTCTAACATGTAAGTTCATAATTCTAGTTTGAGTTACTCAGTGTTAATGACTATATGGGAGCCTTAGAGAATCTCAACTTTCTAAAAGTCAAAATACGCATCTACCCGATAAAACTGAATTTAGTTCAAAGCACAGAGGAAGTTGATTGACAATGAAAAACTGACCGTTGTCCAGTGTACATGGCCCTTTGGCAAAGGCACCTGTTCAAGGCACATATCACATGTTTGTATGTTTCGTGACTCTGTGTGCTGCATTTTTATGGTTACTAAATGTTATTACTCGAACTGACTGTCCTGTCCGATTGTGTCCTTGATCATTTGCCCGAAATTACTATTCAAGATCAATCAGTAATTTTTACATTTTGGTCCCTGTCTTTAATAAAGAATCCCAGCTTTTTAAAAATCCAGCTACACTCCTGTTTTCTCTAAAAGTCTATTAAGTCCGTCTTAGGCGAAATTGACTTATCAGTATCAGGACATTCTCAGTGCCATGATGCATTGCATAATTCGTGTAATTCTTCCGCCGATTTAGAAGCCAATTTGTCTTTAAAATCCTTTTGGGGTTTCTTCAACTCACAATAATTCTGTGACTTCTACTTAAAGCAAAAGCAATATCTTTGTTGGAAAAGTCCCAGATTAAAATAAAACTTGATTGATTTGATTCTTTCCGCCATAACGCCGTTTCAGTAATTACATGACGTAATTCCATGCACACGCTCTAATAATTCATGGCCACGAATTAGTACCTCGTGCGCGTGGAGATAAATTTTTTCTCAACGTGGCCCTTTGGGGGCTCCATACTATTTAATTGCCCTTGTTTTTCAGACAATACTCTATCCTGTAATTGCACAATGGCTTGGACGAAAGAACGTAATTGGAAGCAAAGTTCTATTGACTGCGCTGATCCAGATCGAAAACATAAGACGAATCCGATTAAGAAAGGGGAGTTTGGTTGTATAAAAGAACTAGTTGATGTGGGATACACAATTCACTGCAATTTTTCATTTGTGTTCGTTGCTCTTGCAGTTGTTGTTAAAACGTTTTATTGATTTTTTTCGATTTCAACAAAAACTCTGAAACTCTCAGACTGCAGACCAAGAAAAATCATGTTTCTTAGTCCATAAATGTTAGCAAATTATTTTGAATACCTTCTTTTCATTTCATTTATTTCAACAACATGTTTTATTTTAGGATATTAACTTTTCCTAAGGCTGTGTTGCAAATAAATTTTTTCGATGCCACGTTTTGTTTGCAGTTACATAACACTTTGTGTCAGCAATTATTGACAGATACAGCTGAATGATCTTAAATACAGCGTTCAGAAACTGCAACCTAGCTAAAGCGAATTTGGTTAGTAAATTCGCGAATGACCACTGAAAAAACTGCTTTTAGGGCGATTTCACTTGCAACACGACCCCAGGTTTTCAACCGTATTTAGAAATAGATACATCTGAGCATCGCTAAGGTATCGATGGCTGTTCCGTATCTTCATGTTTGGGAAATTACCTCTGATAATTAGCTAGATTCCGTTCCTGACACAACAATCTACATTAAGTAGGCCCTGTCTGGGAGTGAAAGATTCTAACTTCCAGTGTGGTAAGTGGTATAGCAAAACCTAAACAAGAACCAACACATAAAATTATGATGACAATTAGCTGTATCTTATTATTCAAACTTTTTACAGTTAATCTGAGAATTCTGAAAAGTTTTTGCATCGTCGTATTTTTAGGGAAATGATTTAATACATAAATAAATCAGAACTAAAGAACATTATAGAAGCACGAAATGTTTCATCACCGTAGATTATAGTTACACCTTACAATACATGTGTCCAGTGTGTGTGCAAGCTCAATGAATGTTTCTAATGTGTGTTTAATGTGCGTGAAAGCTCAGTGAATGTTTCTAATGTGTGTCTAATGTGTGTGCAAGCTCAATGAATGTTTCTAATGTGTGTCCAATGTGTGCGAAAGCTCAATGAATGTTTCTAATGTGTGTCTAATATGTGTGCAAGCTCAACGAATGTTTCTAATGTGTGTCCAATGTGTGCGAAAGCTCAATGAATGTTTCTAATGTGTGTGCAAGCTCAATGAATGTTTCTAATGTGTGTCTAATGTGTGTGCAAGCTCAACGAATGTTTCTAATGTGTGTCTAATGTGTGTGCAAGCTCAACGAATGTTTCTAATGTGTGTCTAATATGTGTGCAAGCTCAACGAATGTTTCTAATGTGTGTCCAGTGTGTGCGAAAGCTCAATGAATGTTTCTAAAGAGTGTCCAATGTGTGTGCAAGCTCAATGAATGTTTCTAATGTGTGTCCAATATGTGTGCAAGTTCACTAAATGTTTCTAATGTGTGTCAAAGTTCACTTAGTGTGTTCAATCAGTGTCAAGGTTGGCTGAATGTTTCCAATAATGTTAATCGATGCGGTGCGCAGGTTTTCTGCTGCAAGAGGTGCTAGAATGTTAAAACCAACCAAGTGTCAACTGATGGTATAAACTCAATTAATTTCAATACAATAGGATATTTACAACACTGCAACTACAATGTAATTTATCTGTTAGTACTGAAAATAGTCGTAATTATATGCGCGCTCTTAGCACAATGTTCAGTTCAATGCCCCCCCCCCCCACACTGATGTAAATATAAACCCTTCATCACCTTGTAATTTGAATTATAAAAATCACTGAAATTAAGTCCTGTGATTGTCTGCATACGTATGGTAACTATGGTTTGGGTTGACAGCACAATCGGAAATAACTGCAGATTGGAAAACATATGACAGCTTAATGTGGCCACGCAGAAACACTCACACATCGAACCAACCTCATCAGATTCTGGTTGCCAGACACTGCGAAAGGTGGATAAAGTCCTTCTACTTATACAGTGGGGCATGATTCTTTTGACAGAACGTGCACCCACTGCCACACTCAGATTGATAAAGCGAGATACCAATATTTAGTCATATAAGAGGCGTTGACATAGAGCATAATTATAGTCTTCAAGTATCATGGACGTCTCCTGGGGGTTTGTCATATGTAGCCTCCTAAATTGCTACCCAAAAGGCCTTAAATCGATATTTTGAGGTACCAACCGAAATTAAGTGTAAACGACGACCTTCAACATATCTTCTGTGCAATTTTCCCTACTTTCCCATATGGGCCATTTTCCCTGTGCAAGTTACAAGCTATTCGAACAACTCGTCAAATACAATTAGGATTGAACAGGTGAAGTTGACTCTGCAGCTGAAGCTCAAACGCCGAGATATCTGGTACGAAATGTCTAAGGCCTAAACTAGCTGGGACCCAAATGTCTGAGCTCCAAATTGTTATTATTAAAAATTGATGCTACGTTCAGAGCAACTGGTTGGTAATAGATACCAAATGAACTGTCTGTCATTACATGTTCAATTTTGTAGATGATTACATAATATATTTAGAAGTAAATCAGACGGAAGCCACTGTATTAATTATAGTCCTAGTTTCAGGCAGGCCTACAGTAAGACATATGGCAAGTCAGCAGGGCCTATTTAAAGGGGGGGGGGTAGTGGGGATACTTCCCCGGGGCCTCGCGCCAAGGTAACATTTTTTTGCTTTATGCGAACATACTGCCTCCTCTCTCTCCCTCCTTCTCTCTTGTCGCACGCGCGCCGTTTGCCAGTATTGACAAGTATTAGGGACTGGTCTTGAGAATAAAAAGCAGTTTTTCTTTCAATTGTTCTTTCCTTTAACAACTGTATAACTCCATATTTTCTCTTCGAAAATGCTTCTCCGGCGTTCTAGCAGTTCAAAAATTTTCTGGGCGCCAACCATGGTAGCGCTCGCCACCAAACCCAACCCCGATGGGGCCTCACACGCCCCACTTCCACGGGCCTCGCCTAGGCTGAAATAAGCCCTGCAAGTCAGTACCACTTAAATTGTTTGTTATTGTTATGTTTATTGCCCAAGATGGATAGGCCATCATTTACACTCACTTTCAGCTGCTACCTATTATATGCGACCAAAGTACCAATTTGGTCCTACAATAAGTATGGCTAGCATGCACCTGACGCTACTTAAAATGCCTCATATTATGAAATGCAAGTTCCAGGGATCTTATATTAATAAGCTATAATATAAAATTCAAGCTGGTCAGTGTCACTTATCTTGGATCTAGGCCACGGAGGGTCATTTAGGGGTACCATAGGAACCTCCATACATCAATGAAACCTCAACAGGCGTCGATACCTCTGAACATCACATACTAGATCCAACCTTCTTATATGACTAAATATTGTTGTCTTACTGGATCGACCCGCAGGATTCTGGCTGAGGGTTTATTTGGCAAAAAAGTACTAGAGCTATAATCATCCAAAATATTTTAATATAGTTGTTTTACTCATACAAGTGCTAATTCTAAATCTAGCAAAAGCACTATGTAGCACTGCTACATTTTCGAAATGTAACTTATTACTTTGCATTATATTACTGTTTGTTGCGTGGCTATTTCAACAGGTGGGCCATGTTTTAAAACGCAGAAGCATGTAGGTGATTATAAAAAGTAAAAGCAGACTGTGAAAGCTACGATAAATTAAAGTATCCTAGCTGCTGTATCCTATCGATTCAGCGGTTTTCATTATGTGTTGAGAATGGGTTACGCCAATCATTGCTCCTCAGGTTGTAATACCCCACTGTTCTAGCGATATATAGAGAAAGTTGGTAAGATCTCAGCATATTTCACTTTTTGCATTACGCATTAAAAACAGTCATTCGTTTTCACCAAGTTAGATTGGTTAAGGTTTTGTTTAAAGTTTGAATATTTTGGTGGTTCTTACCGCCAGTTGTCATGGTTCTTCAGCTTGTATTTTTAGACTTTCAAAAACTGCCCTAAAAACGTCTTGCATCAAATTGGTCATTCCCTGGTAAGCAACTGCTTACAGCACCATAGCATAAAATTTGTTTTATTTGATATCAGAAGGAGAACACTGCAACCATATCATTTGTAGGAATTCGGTTCCAGTTTCTTACTACCTGTATGAATACATTTTAATAATCAACAACATTTAATAAATAATAAACGACTAGACAAAATTTATAATGCATTGCCTCGATTAGGTGTTAATATTAGGAAGCTTCTGTACCAACACTCATTGTGAGATCATTATTTCAGTTCTAGGAATTTGGAATGTGATCTTGGAATTTGAACTTTTTTATTCTGCACGTTTTTGTTCTCACGATGTTTTCTGCCAAACACTAGCTATTTTACACACATACAAAATACAAGGCAAGTTTATTGGAATGCATCTAATGTTTCGTCAAAAAACATAGGTATTTTTTTAGTGTACGTTTCTTCTAAAACAATGTACAACAACGTGTGGAATATTTTCTCTCCTGTTTGATGGTTCAAAGATTTCTGCAACGTTTAAGCTTATAAGTATGAATGACAAAACTTACGAAAAAAACGTTGCGAACTCAGAATTCAAGAAATTCTTAAAAAACGTTGGATTTACTCGTGGAAGCAAAATATATATAATTTGTATTACGTCTGCGGGATTATTTACCATTTTCAATTTGTTCACGATAGCCAACAGTCAAATTCCAACAGAAAATTGCGGTTTATTACCTCCAGAATGTACTGCCGAGGGGGCTGATCCGTGTAGTTACCGCTGTGGCCGTAATGATGAACTTAACGCGTTAAATCTTGAATTATTTGATCAGTTGTCACCAGATCGCATTGGAAACTTAGCAATATATCAGTATCAGGATGAAGAATTACCAGTAAAGTTTCTCGAAGATAAGGAGGTCGAGAGTCTGGAAATAGTTGCCAGCAAGATAACAGCACTAGACGATGGATGCTTGGCAATGAAAGCTCTTAAACAAATTTGGTTCACAAAGTGCAACAGTCTGTTTTTTGTGCATCCTGAAGCATTTGAACTGTTGGCGGACTTGGAGTCTATAAACATAAAAAAAGCAAAAATTTTGAAATATTTGCAATTGAATTTGTCCAAAAACAAGAAAATAAACAGAATTTTTATTGAAGAAACTGGAGTGACAACCATGCCAATGCCTTTGCTGTCTAATGATAGCGATGCAACCAAACCTGCAGACATTAAACTGGTTCTTCTGGGTAAGTGCAAATGTATTTCAGAAGTGTAAACTTTCAATTTGTTGAAAAGTTACAATTAAATGCGTGAACACCGAGTTACTTGAATACGTAAAAAACGTTAAATTTTAATGGAAAGAATTGTGATTAAAATTACAGAAGTCGTGCAATTGAACAGAACGTTACTAGTTTATACATATTTATTTTACAAGCTTTGGACAAGCAGAACATTAAGTACTGCTCTGGACCAATGAACTGAGCAAGTTTTGTGAACCCCTTTTACTGGTTGTTGTTATAGTTATTTGGCTGTCACTTGTGGTGAATAATGTGTAATCTGGATGCTCAGGTCCCAGTTTTAACATAGTTAATTATCGTAGTGAAAAAACTGTTGCCAGTGGTAGTACAAATCATTCTGCACCTTATAGCTTTAATAAAATATACCACTTTTGTGCTGCGACTTCAGCTATTTGTTACTGTATCCGTTTCTTTTCTACAGGTCTGCTAGTTCGTTACCTATTTGGCTTCTGTTAAATTATTATTCAAAGTAAAGTGAGTTTACATTTTTCTTTTTCCATTTGTGATAGTCGCACTAAATTTTATTTTTTTGCGTTTTAGCTAACAATTTAACTTGTAATTGTACAATGGCCTGGACGAAAAGCATTAAATGGGAGGAAAGTGTCATTGACTGTGCTGATCCAGATAGAAAACATGCTGAAAATCCAATTCAAGAACCAGAGTTTGGTTGCGACCCACCAATCCTTGATAACGGATTTACAATTTTTTACAACACTCTCTTTATCTCTGTTTTTCTCGTACTAATTGTTTACATATTTTGTTGATCATTTAGTGTAAAACATTTCCTTTTCTTTTCTCTTTATCATCAAAATATATTCTTACATTTTAATAGTAACAATAAATGCTGTTATTAATTTAATAATTTTTTATCTATTACAAATCTCAAAGATGACGATGATGATAATAATAATAATAACATTAGACTTTCAAAAACTGCCCTAGAACTCTTTGCGTCAAATCGATCACTCCTTGGGAAGAAACTACCTGCACCACTATAGCATTTTATTTGATTTCAGAATGAGAACATTGAACCATATCATTTATAAGTTTTCGATTACAGTTACTTACTACCTGTATGAATACATTTTAATAATCAGCAACATTTTATAAAATACTAAACGACCTAAACAAAACTTGTAATATAATATATTGCCTTGATTAGATGTTAGGAAGCTTCTGTACCAACACTCATCGTGAAGTCATTGTTTCAGTTCTAGGAATTTTGAATGTGATCTTGGAATTTGAACTTTTTTTATTCTGTGAGCTTACTTTCTCTTATGAAGCTTTCTGCAAAACACTAGTTATTTTACACATATACAAAATATTAGAAAAGTTATTAGAATGCATCTTGTGTTCATTAAATAAACATAGGTATTTTTCTTAGTGCCGCGTTTCTTCTAAAACAATGTAGAACGTGTGGAATATTTTCTCTCCTGTTTGATGGTTCAAAGATTTCTGCAACGTTTAAGCTTATAAGTATGAATGACAAAACTTACGAAAAAAGTGTTGCGATCTGAGAAAATTCAAGAAATTCCTAAAAAACGTTGGATTTACTCGTGGAAGCAAAATATATATAATTTATATTACGACGGCGGGATTATTTACCATGATCAATTTGTTCACGATAGCCAACAGTCAAATTCAAACAGAAAATTGCGGTTTATTACCTCCAAAATGTACTGCCGAGGGGGAAAGATCCCTGTAGTTACTATTGTGGCCGTAATGATGACCTTCATGCATTTAATCTCGAATCTTTTTATGAATATTTACCAAATCGCATTGGAAACTTAGCAATATATCAGTATACCTAACCAGACGACCTGTAAAGGCAACGTTATACAATGAGAGAACACCTCACATATCTAGTTAGAAGGCGTCCACATCCAATTCTATTAATTTATTAACATATATAGATGAACTGCAGCACCTAACCAGAACTCATTTAAAGCAGTCCCAAACAGCTACAAACAACCCGAAACATCTAATCAGAACTCATTTAAAGCAGTCCCAAACATATACAAACAACCCGAAATATCTAGTCAGAACTCACTTAGAGCAATATCAGACATGTAGGCAGAAAAATCTAGTCAAAACTCATCTAGCGTAATACCAAGTGTTTGGACAGAGGAAATTCTATTGTTAATCTCAAATATCTGGCAGAAGACGTCTACAGGCAATGTTAAGCATATGAATAGGGAAATACACAGAAAGCCACAATTAGCTTCTTTGAAGACATCAGTGCACAAACTCAAGCATCTGGTAGGAAAACTCAGCCGTTTGGCAATACGGTATCTATATGCAATCTAAATGGTCTACTAATACATCATGTCTGAAGGCACTTACCTCAGAACACAAAAATCTATTAAGATATACCGGCATCCTGAAACATCTAGTCACTTCGCACTTAAAGTAATCTCTAGCATCTAGACTGATGAAATGTATTAAGAATCTCAGATACCTAACCAGACGACCTATACAGGCAACGTTATACAATGAGAGAACACCTCACATATCTAGTTAGAAGGCATCCACATCCAATTCTATTAATTTATTAAGATATATGGATGAACTGCAGCACCTAGTCAAAACTCATTTAGAGTAGTCCCTAACATCTACAAACAACCCGAAATATCTAGTCAGAGCTCACTTAGAGCAATCAGACATGTAGGCAGAAACATCTTGTCAAAACTCATTTAGAGCAGTCCCAAACATCTACAAACAACCCGAAACAGCTAGTCAGAAGTCACTTAGAGCAATATCAGACACGTAGGCAGAAACATCTAGTCAAAACCCAGCTAGAGTAATACCAAGTATTTGGACACAGGAAATTCTATTGTCAATCTCAAGTATCTGGCAGAAGACGTCTACAGGCAATGTTAAGCATATGAATAGGGAAATACACAGAAAGCCACAATTAGCTTCTTTGAAGACATCAGTGCACAAACTCAAGCATCTGGTAGGAAAACTCAGCCGTTTGGCAATACGGTATCTATACGCAACCAAAAACATCTACATCAAGTCTGTAGGCATATAACCTGCTAAGATCGACAGAAATCCTGACACACCTAATCAGAACTCACTTAGAGCTGCCTGAAACATTTGACATCTATTCATCCATTGAGATATATAGACAAAAATGCAGCACCTAACCAGAACTCATTTAGACAAGTCCCAAACATCTACAAACACCCCGAAACATCTAATCAGACCTCACTTAGAGCAATATCAAACGTGTAGGCAGGAGACATCTAGTCAAAACTAATCTAGAGCAAAATCAAGTATTTGGACAGAGGTAATATACTGCCCTTCAAGAGTACAAAGCAGAAGGCTTCTACAGGCAACGTTAAGCATCTGAACAGGGAAGTACACAGAAAGCCTCAATTAGCTTGTTAGAAGACACGAACACCTAAACTCAGGCATCTGGTAGGAAGATTCAACGGTTTGGTAAGACGGCATCTATATGCAATCTAAAAAAAACATGTCTGAAGGCACTTACCTCAAAACCCAATAATCTGTTAAGATATACCGGCATCCTGAAAAACGTTTAGTCACAATGCACTTAGAGTAATCTCTAGCATCTAGACTAATGAAATCTATTTAGAATCTCAGATACCTAACCAGACGACCTGTAAAGGCAACGTTATACAATGAGAGAACACCTCACATATCTAGTTAGAAGGCGTCCACATCCAATTCTATTAATTTATTAAGATATATAGATGAACTGCAGCACCTAACCAGAACTCATTTAAAGCAGTCCCAAACATATACAAACAACCCGAAATATCTAGTCAGAACTCACTTAGAGCAATATCAGACATGTAGGCAGAAAAATCTAGTCAAAACTCATCTAGAGTAATACCAAGTATTTGGACATAGGAAATTCTATTGTCAATCTCAAGTATCTGGCAGAAGACGTCTACAGGCAATGTTAAGCATATGAATAGGGAAATACACAGAAAGCCACAATTAGCTTCTTTGAAGACATCAGTGCACAAACTCAAGCATCTGGTAGGAAAACTCAGCCGTTTGGCAATACGGTATCTATACGCAACCAAAAACATCTACATCAAGTCTGTAGGCATATAACCTGTTAAGATCGACAGAAATCCTGACACACCTAATCAGAACTCACTTAGAGCTAAGCAATACAACTTACTTATAAAAATAACAAAACCGTTTTAAGAAATCCCTGTGTTCGTATATATATGTGTGTATTTATGTAATACGGAGGGCCGTACAGTTGCAGAGCTCAGCTTTAACAACGTATGGTCGGCTGCACTTGTGAAGACTAAGAGTTGGGGTTGAGCAGCCGAAACTCGACTTCCAAGTTACCTCCTGATGACTCCAAAAATCTGTAATTGTATTTGTCTTTTCGTTATCCTCACTCCTTTCATAACGTATTCATTGAAAAATATTATAACTATATGTACATATGAAAATAACAAAAATTCTCCTCTCCACATTAGCTCAAGCTATTTGATAATTATTGATTACTATCGTACCTAAATTTTAACTTAATCACCTCTCAAAAAGCTAAAAAATATAATATAATATGTAAAACCCACTCCCATGACCATCTTTATCCAAACTGTTTTTTTCTCGCTATCCTACTCTTACTGACCTGCCTAACTTTTCCTGTTTCACATTTCTTATAAACTTCTGTTCTCGCTAGTACAAACTATATTTACTAACAATTGCCAGGTGCCACTAGTTGGTCGGCCACTGCAGTAGCGAAATGCTTCAGTTTAAACCTAGACATGTGCTCGCATCTAGCATAACCTCTTGGTATTCACATTTCCAGGGCCAATTTTATATTGGTTTTCATAAACAAACAAATATGGTGCACACCCCTGTCATCTAAGGTTTTGCTGATCTTACTCCTTTCTGCTCACTAACATACTATAACCTACAACCAACTCTACTTTCTTCTCTCTTTACAATTTCAAAATATCAAAATAAAAATAAAAAATTTTCACTAATAACTTATGAAAAATTTTAATTTACTAAGAGGTTATGAGTATTAATAATCCTGATAATCTTATTAATAATATATAAATATAAAAGTTCATTTAAAAAATATTATAACTATATGTACATATGAAAATAACAAAAATTCTCTTCTCTACATTAGCTCAAGCTATCTGATAATTATTGATTACTATCGTGCCTAAATTTTAACTCAATCACCTCTCAAAAAGCTAAAAATATAATATAATATATAAAACCCACTCCCATGACCATCTTTATCCAAACTGTTTTTTCTCGCTATCCTACTCTTAGTGACCTGCCTAACTGTTCCTGTTTCACATTTCTTATAAACTTCTTTTCTCGCTAGTACAAACTATATTTACTAACAATTGCCAGGTGCCACAAGCTGGTCGGCCGCTGCTGTAGCGATATGCTTCAGTTTAAACCTAGACATGTGCTCGCATCTAGCATAACCTCTTGGTTATCGCATTTCCAAAGCCAATTTTATATTGGTTTTCATAAACAAAATTTTATTAATTTTAAGCCAGAAAAAAGAACTAATTTATTAGTATAAATTAGTAAAGCCGAGTACATGGTCGGCGTCAAGCGGGAAGAGGATCTACTATTTTCAGGAATTGGTTTGCGAAGTCGGCCACAAGGTGCCAGATTCTGACATCTCATTATTAAATTAATTAGATAGTAATTGTCTCTAATTTAAACGGACAATTATTCTACAAAAAACTGCCGAAATTGCCGTAAACTACAATTAGCTACAAGCAACCTATGATCAGTCCCTAGCATTCAATGGCTTCCTTGCACGTTTAGCTGAAAATGACGTATTAGAGTCACCTAGTGGCCAAAGTTGCAACTATAATTATACTCATGGAATTACATAATGGATCCTGACAGACGTCATTTTCCATAGATTTTGATAAGACGTTTGACCCCATACCATATCACGATTAGTCTTCAAGATAAGAAGATTAGGTCTTCTCTGCAATATTCCAGGAAAGCTATTCTCAGTTAGATGCACGTCTATCCTGCTACTAATGTACATGTGTAGTTTTTTCCAACCTGAATATCTACCCGCTTCTCTGCCCTTCTTTTTACCTGCCTACGTACCTTTAATATTGCTTACAATTCCATACGAATACCCGATCTATTTAGAAAGCATACATAACAAGTCCCGTCTACCGATCAAGTTATTTACCTGCCGATTTAGTACAAAAAATGTACAACTGAAAGAACTGAAATACTGGAAGAAAAATCTTTTTAGTAGAATCTGTCTAAGTATTATGGCGTAATTATGTCAGTTTACAGTAGTTTTCGTGACAAATGGTTTAATATACGAAATTTGGTTACGTCCATTTAGTTATCACAGCACTTACAACATAGAATTATGATGTCATCTGTCCATGGCAACAGTTTTCTTTGAAAAAAGCCTAACGCTTCCGTTGGCGCTACCGGGCTGATTGTGCTGCAAAAAACTGAAAACCTACCAACTTTTTGGTGGATCGTAACTATTCGAATATGAAGCACATATTTTTATGCATGCTTCATCTGGTGGTTATTTTTTGTAAAATCGCACGCGGCGGTACTGGCAGGTTTGATGAATTAGAAGTGAAGGTAGGAGACCACTATCTGTACTATAGGTGGTCGCAATGCACTACTTTAGAAATGTACAACTGCCATTACCCGGTCAAAGCCAATCATCGCCTGGAATACCCACCCACCTGCATGGCAGTATGCAGTGAACAGTGGACGCTCGACGAGGAACTGCTTGACGACGTTAGCGGAAGGATACTAAAAAACACCACTGACATGACGATCAGTCATTATCAGGGCAAAGTTTTGCCCCACCGATTTTTGGACAAAAAGCACGTGTTCAATTTTCACATGCGAGCAAGAAACACTAGTGATATAGAGCTGGAAATGATTGGGCCTGATGCGATATATGGAGATGTTGTTGAACTGGAAATCATAAATGTTACTTCCCTGAAGAAAATAGACACACACGCGTTTCGAAAGATGAAAGAACTATCTACTTTGAGTATAATAGGCTCTACAGAGCTTGAAAAAGCTGACCTCGACCTCTCTTTTACTCGAAACATAAGTGTCATTGAATTTACAAATGTAGGTTTGACATCTATGACAATGCCCGTCCTCCATCCAGATGTAAATACTGCGTACATTGCATTAAGGCTAACAGGTAAGCAAACAAACGTGCCAGGCCTAGTAATTCTCGTACGAGAGACACTTGTCTCTCACAATTCAATTGGAATCATTTCAAGTTTAATGGACTGTAGAGGGTAATTTACCGGAGAAGCGATTGATAGATAAATTGGTTGTAATTTTATTTTAGACAAAAAAGTCTATACAGCATACAATACATAAAATCAGTGAAATGAAACTGCGATAGTTAAAAGCTAATAACTAAAAATAACGAATAAATGTGCTGCACACAACACATGCGTACAAGCACACGATTACAAGCACTCAATTACAATTATACTTGCACGATAATAAATTATTAGTTGACATTTACATTAAAACACAACCAAAAAACATATTAATTTGCATTTTTTGCGATGGGTTAGCGTAAATAAACCCTGTATGGGTGTTATTTTTTGATGTAATGAGATGTGTGAGACGCCGCTTTAAGTATACCCTACGTTATTGTAACCGCCATAAAGGAAATATTTTGGCAGAAGCCCTTGCTGATAACTTAGCACAAAAAGATTATTTTTCATTTTGGAGGACAATTCGTAAGATTAACGCTAGGAAGGCTCACTTCCCTGATGTCATGGGTGTCAAAATATTGCCAATAATTGGAGCTTACGAATATAAACAGCTTCTTAATTCTGTAAAGTAAAACCGGATCCAATCGTAAACTGTAGGTCAAAACAATCTACTCATTAAAATATTGAATGGAAACATACTATTTTTTCAAAAATGACTTACGTAAAAGAATTATTACCACACAAACGCAATTTCGCGTTCTTCGTTGTTGCATGCATTCACCCCTTAACTGCAGGGCAAAAGTATGCAATTTATAAACATATGAATTGCTCACTATTATGTACAATAATTATTACAGTTGCAATTACAACTATATCAGCAGTTCTATATGTATATATATATATATATATATATATATATATATATATATATATTATGAATAGATAATTGAAGTTTATCTGCACTAGCGCATAGCAGATTTAATTAGAATTATTATTAGAAACATTACTAATAAGTAACTAAACTAGTCCATATTATATTTGATAGCTATTTTAATTACGTATTAATTAGTTTATTTCTTACCAAGTGACGTAAAATTTTTAAGTACAGTTTTTATACATTTTTGTCGCGTTGTTTGTACACTGCATGTATTTCTTATATTTCTATAACTAGTTGCATCTACGATAATTGAATGTTCTGATGTTTGGATTGCCAAATTTACACTTCTCATCCTCAATTAAACTTAACCTGTGTTTAAAAGCTTTACAACCTCTTTCTAACAATAATGAAAATGCTCTGGTTTCTGTTAGTGCCTTATATGTTGAATATGACTGAGATTCCGTCTATGTCAGCACTTTGCGCTTAACAAGATCCTGACCTGGCTGGTTATCACTTTTATTAAGAATTTGCTTACTGTCATCGTTACAGCACTAACTAATGTCAAAACACTGACATCGTCACGTCACAATACTGATGCTAAATAATTTACTTTTTTGAACATTTGTTACTACGTTAGATTCATAGGCAAAAATTTGGCTCGTCTCAGGTATTGTATTGGCCAGAAGACAGACATCGTCAGTAAACATTAGATTGTGCAAGACTGTTACAAATACTGCATCGCACCTTCAGCTGATTTAGTTTTAAGGCTACGTTCTTTAAAGTAAAAATTAAATAGCTAAGATGAAAGAACTTCATGCTGTCTGATATCATTACTAACGTGAAAACTGTAAAACATGCAATTACTCCAATTGTAAAAATCAACAATTTCTTTGAGCACATATATGCATATGTCAGTACCTAAGCTGCGAGTAAAGCAAAACTGGCTATCGGTAATGTCCAAATAATGAGAGTATCTCATCAAAATTATATGCTCAAGAATTTCGCTAAATACTGAACTAATTGCAATTGGCCTATAATTGTTAGATTAATTTAAGCTAATATGATAGTTTTTAAGCACAGTGGACTTTATAGACTGCATAAATTTTATGAAGATAAATCCCTGCGAGAGTATGGTACCGAACAATAAAGATAAAATGACACAGATGTAATTTGTACTATTTTATAAAGTGCTGATGTACTTAGGTTTCATCCTTCCCTTGACTTATCCAAAAATAAAAAATATAGCCTCTATGTGTTTTTCTTTTGCCTTGTATATCCAACCTTGTAATTCCGCTTTTGTCTTTCTCCCAAATTATGGCCAGGTATACACTCAGTAGCAGCATCGTATATTTTGCTCATATTGCTATATATGTCACATATGGATTGTTTATGACTAGGGCTATCACATAACATAGCGTATCTTTACAAGCAAGCATGTCTATATCTAATCCCAAATTTTGCAGTAAAAGGTGTGTAAAATTTCTGCACTTGTTTCACAGTTAATTTCCTAGATATCTGTTCCCCAATTAGCCTATAGTAAGAGCGGTTTTATATCGGATAGATATAGGAAACAACCCTAAAGACATAATTTACTAATACTAATTAACTAAACCAATGCAAATTTAGTAATCAGAAAATTAATAAAGCTGGGATTTACTAATATTATTAGTTTTTATTCCTTACACTCTATATTAAGATGCAAATGCTATATGCTTCTTTTTCATTCAAAACTGCTTGACCAATGAGCGACCATCTTGGATTATGGGTTCATGTCATAACGAAAACTGATGCTAAAATCAGAATATTCGAAGTGAATTTACTCAAAAGACTCTTTTTACGTACACTAGTTAAAAAACAATTTTTCAAGAAGGCTTGCGGCCTTTTAGCGAAAAATTTCGAGCCTTTTGGAAGGAACATGGGTGCTAAATATTTTATAAACATTCCATGCAAGTCAAACCAATTATAAAAACATGTTAATCAGACAATAGCCAAACAATAGCCAAACAATAGCCAGACAATAGCCAAACAATAGCCAGACAATAGCCAGACAACAGCCAGACAATAGGCAGACAATAGGGGCACTGACATTTTTGACCAACTATTTCTTTTGTTATCACTTAATAATGAGCTTTTGGTATTGCTAATAATAAATTTGGGTCAAATGAAAGACAGGTTCCGTGATCCATTGAAATGCAACAAATAGGTTGTTGTTTTGCCTGATTATAATTAAAAAAATACATTTTCGTTTTGTAAACTGTTTTTTAAAATAATTGGCATTGTAAGAGTATAATGGAGAAAATCGTGCGTTAGTGGATATGACTTACATCGGGATTCGTGGATTCAGTGATTCGTCTTCTTAAACCGTACTCACAATGACGCTATTTTAAATGCTTTCTACTATTTTTTTGCATATATCCTAGAAAGATCATTAGGTTTCTGTGGGTTAATACAAATCAAGAGTTAGGCAGCCTTGCGCAATATGTCGCATCTTATTCGGCATAAAATATTTGCAATACGTTTTAGACTGATTAAAAAAATCAAGCCACCATTATTAGCATAGTTTGAACAAATATTTAAAATATTTTGCAGTCGCGCTCGTAAAGCAGGAACTAATAATACATACAAGTGAACAACATATAAAAGATGAGTTACAATAAAGATGAGTTGTAAGCTCAATTTGCATGTAGCAGATTTTAGGTTGGATAAGTTGTTGATCAGGTAGTCTATGCATCAATCGACTCCTTGGCCGACACCGTTTATTACATCAAATTTGCAAAAATGTGGCAAAAATCCTGCGAAACTATTCAGAGCTTTGCACAAACGATTTGCCACAAAACAGACGAGAGAATTTTTTGGCGCCATTCGGTCGTCGCAAAAAGTCGCGGCTCCATGGAACCCTGGTTTTAGCATAATCCCTAGGGGATGGGAATTCGCTAAACTTTATTGGACAGGTTAACTACACAGCATATCAAAAATTCATTTTGATTCCTTTTTATCTATTAACCGCAGCTCGTAATGACGTAACTTACTTTCTATTTTACGTGTCTTAAGATAATTTAACCCAATTAGACTAAATGTCATCATACAGTGATCAGAAGAAATATTGTTATTATGTACAGTAAAATAAGCAACATTTTTTAATATGTTCAGACTAGCAATAGCGAGAATATATATTATATATTATATATCTATATAATCTGTAAATATGTAAATGTGATAAGAAGCCTATTTATATTGAATAAGTAAATGGCCTAATGACAGTTAATTAGGCAGAACTCCGGATAATACGGCCTACAGGCTACTCATACACACATACAGTACAGTACAATGTAAACAGAAACCATGTTTCGAGATACTGGAGCACTTTTCGACGACTATAATCAATGTCACCTGAGTGAATTTCAAGTGAAAAATTAACATGCTGATGACGAGGGATTGACGTTAATAACGCATTCCCCCTTAACCCGTTCTGAGCTATAGATTCATGTTTTAAAATCGACTGATCAATTTTTATTGTTAATTCTTGCCACTAGGTGACAATCTGGTATGCGACTGTCGATTAGGTTGGACTAAGGCTCATCAATGGCTCATATCTGAAACAAACTGTACCGATGAAGAATTGGCTGATTGCTACACTCCTCCTGTCACAACCGAGCCACCCATCAGAGCGTGCGGGAGGAGACTTGATATCTGCGACTACGAAGACTTTGCAAACTGTGAAATGTACTGTGGTAGGAGAATAAACCTCTATTCTGTCCATCTAGAAATAATCGAGGCCACCATTCCAGATGAAATTGACGTGCTGCACTTGTTCAACTTCAAGGAGTATCACCTTCCAGCAATGACCCTAGCTGGAAAAACCATCAAAAAAGAGCTGGCGATAAGCAAGTCCAGTTTGGAGCAGCTCCGGGAAGGTGACCTCCATGCTGATGTGCACAGTACCATCAGCCTGTGGAGCATGAAAAATCTCCAAATCATCGAAGCAAAGGCGTTTTCAGAGATGAGAAACTTGGAGCAGATCAGCATTCTCGACTGTGAGAGACTTGAGAAGGCTAACCTGGACATGTCCAACAACCCAAAGCTTAGCGCAATCGACATAACAGTAACTTTTATCCATCTGATGCGAAAGCCGGTTCTACACAGAAACAGTAAACCGGAAAACATTTACTTTTCTTTACGAAGTATGTGACATTACTACTTGTTTAACATTTTTAATATCGCGAAGCTCAAGAGTTCAACCAAACGTACCTTATTTTGGAGCGCGCGGGGGGGGGTTACTTACCACTGAAAATGGGCCTAGATCAAAATCGAAATTAAGTAAAATGTGTGTCAGTACTTTATCTTCTTCTGGGCCTGGGTATCGCTGATTTGGATAGATTTCTAAGCTTACACCCACTTTTTTTTATCTCATATTAATTAGAACATGCGGCTAAACATAAATCAGCATGTTGATTTGACAAATTTTTGGTTATTCGATTTTATTTCTTCATCTTATGGCGCGTTCAGACGTAGAGAGTTCTCACGTTGCGCAACTTCTCTCTGAGAGTAAAGTTGCACGTGTGAACGACTTGGCAACTTCTCTCGCAACTTATCGCGCAAGTTAACTCTTGCTGTGTTTGTAATAAGTTGCGTGATAAGTTGCCAAACCGTTTACATGTGCAACTTTATTCCCAGAGGGAAGTTGCGCAACAAGTTGCGAGAGAAGTATCTACATCTGAACGAGCCATTACTTATTTAGTCTACGTTACAAGAACGTTGAACGTTGTAATGAATAACTCGTTGTTAACAAATCTCAGCAGCTGTGTACAGTTAAAATCCACTGCTTTTGGTCACGTTACCGTTTTACTGAAAATCATTTTTAGGTTAGAGAAATTTTTTCACTTTTAACAGCTTTAAAATTACCTTTTACATGTAACTTTGATAGGGAATGCGTCATTGTGAATAGTATGATTTGTGATTTGAACTGTTATAATGAAATTTAGTATTTAGATCTTGAGAGTTCGGACACTTATATAGTTTATTATTTTTAACATGTTAATAGTAGGACTATTTGCCGTTTAGCTGTGCGTCAGCTAATAGCGACAATTTCTTCACAAGCTAGTGCCGAACGCAAAGCATTGGGTACTCGCTTATCTAGGTTTTTCTGCTCAACTGCCGGAATATGTCATTTAGAACTATTTACAGTTGCCATAGTCCGTTTTAGAATACTGTTTACTGTTGTCATGAATCTGTTTTGCGTTATGATTTACTCTCTCCCCCCTTCTTACTTTCCCCTAGCTTCCTCTCTCCCCTCTGTCTTTTATCTTTCTTTTGCTTCTTTTTCTTTCTCTCTGTCCTCCCTGCTTCTTTTCCTCTCTCTCGCTATGTAAGTCATTCACACAATTAAAACGGACATATAAAGCATAATTTCTTAAGGTAAAGAAGCTAGATGTAAAGAAATATCTTTTTGTGTTAACATTTGTGTATGAAAGACTACTAGGATGTGTACTGGTGAACCCAAGTAATGGGAAAGCCAATTTGTCCCTTACTGATTCTGAAATGATGCTAATAAGTTAGCTGTTAGGAAACTGAAGTAGAATCCACATTCATGAAAATTTAGCAGGCAATTTACAGTGAGTAGATATCAAAGTCTGTATTACATGAACAAGACCAAAATTAGGACGAAAAGAAACTGTTCTATGTAGTTATTTGCAAGCGAGTAATCCAAAAGTAATTATTGTGAAAATTTACCTACATATACCGTTGTAACTACCTGACGATTGGGGGGTAGGTTGTTTGATCGAAGGTAGTCGCTGGATAACAAGTTGACTGGCCTGACCGAGCTAAAAAAGTGGGGGGGGGGACTAATCATCTACCTGTCAGCTCCAGACAGTGGCAAGCTTATAGGCAGTCTAGGGGCCTGTCTATTGAGCAGAGGGATGTGGGATGTGCAGTTTATTTTGCTTGGAGTAATTCGTTGCAATCATTGTGGTAATGCGAACGACAATGCATAGGCAACTAATATGCACGAACACCAATTGCATAAATTTTGTAGAAATAATTATTAAACAACAACAAAGAAAATATATGTAAAAGAATCACTATCACTAATCAAACACTAATTTAACTACTTTTGCATGAGCTAAATATGTTTACCTTTCACCGTATTCACAAAATAGACAAAACCCTTTAAGCCTTGGACTTACAGTATCAAGTCAATAAACTAACAAATAAATTGGCAAATAATACACAACAGCTAAACATAACTAAAAGGGGGTAACTACACGTCACCCCAAATGATTTAGTTCTCGCTAGCGCTGTAATGATCAACCGGCATTATCTCACTTAGCAAGGCACCATGGAGAACGTAGGGCGCCTCTATGATGAGGTTGCAGCTCAGTGTCTCTTCATGTCACCATTAATTTCTTGAACAGCAAGGAGGTTAAGTCCAGCTTCCACGCAACCGCTACCATCAGGCAAGCAAATACTAAATTGTGCAACTTACGGTCTCTCGGTTATTGTACCGTTCTGGGGGTGCCTCGTCACCTCAAACGTGGATTCGGCTCTCAACGGTTTGTCGGTACGCTCATAGCACTTTCCAAAGATACGATTACAGCAATGAGACAAAGTCTTACTTGTCACCAAACAGTGTGGAAATATCTACCACCAAAAAGCATCTGCCTACTCAAGTTGGCCAATAATTTCTGACCTCATGGACAAAGTCACCATACGTTATAACTGATAAAGTTGATGACCTCTTTTCGATACCTGCGAGAGTAGTAGTAATCGTTGGTATACGCTGGCTTCCTATAGCTATTATTACAAGCGATTAAACTGGCCCTCCCGCAGTATTTACTAACCATGGCTAATAGTCATTATCGTTTACAGGCTATAAAAAAGATCTTTTTATTATTAATATTATTTTACTTCCACATTTGAACAAAAGGTAGAATACATATTGAGATATGCGCAGCATTGAAGAGCCAAAAATGATTGGGGTTTGTTTTGTCTTTTCAAACTCTGCAACTGGGATGACCAACCAAAAGACACCACTAACTGAACAAACACCACACTCACACGACGTAAACTACTACACGAGTCTGTTCATGTCGGAAGCTGCCATGCACGTTACAACCGTAGATATGCAAGAACAGTTTAACGAACGCACGAATATCTAAGAACAAGGACCTGTATATAATCACATCATATAGTTTAATTTCGGTGGTATGGGCTTTATATATATATATATATATATATATATATATATATATATATAGTCCACATATATATTAATATATAGTCCACATATATTAATTATATATATATAAGAAACATTCTGGAGGCGTCCTGGTGCCACTCTCGAACGGAGACATATAGCTCTTTAGAAAGAGGAGTAACAAGGCTACACGATGGTGTGGGCTGTATTTTAGGACGTCTCCACCATTGGGAGCTGTTTCGAGTTGATTGGAGGTTCCATTTCTGGCATTTTTCGCTTGGAAGACTCCATTGTTCTGACGCCATGCAAAGCCATTGTTCTGACGCCATCCATTATACTCTGCTTATAACCTTATAACTTTAATACAGTAAAAGCTGATAGCTTTGCGTTATAAATGGAGATTATGTAGGATGTTCGAGTATTATTGATTATAAGTGAATTTATACACAAAATTTTTGCGGGGCCTTTGCTAGTAAATTATTATTTTATTATTTTTTGTGTCTGTTCGTAGTTACTAACACTCATGCCAAGAGACAAGAAATATATTCTTCATGCTTAGTTCATCCAGTGCTGTATAAATGCAACTACGGCACAAATGCGTGTAATTGATCCCGTGGCATCTAGTCCATCAATTTAATTTATTGGAGTTACCTGTCTGTTTTATTTCTATAGAAAGTCCCGTAAATTGCGACTGTACAATGAGATGGGTTATAGAAACAAAATGGCAGTCATGGTCGCTCGACTGCGCCCATCCGCCGAGGGACCACGACCACAATCCAATCAAGCTCGAAGAGATGATTTGCGCGGGACCTCTCAACACCACGACCGTAAGCCCCACATCGGGTTCAACACCAAGAACAGCAATCTTACCTTCATTCATGACGTATGTTTTTGTAGTGACTGGTGGTTATTCTTGTCATTTCCCGTCTTTCAATTAAAATTTCTGGTATTATTGTCATTGTTCAGCTCAGACTAGCAGTTTCGCAACTATGCTTGTAAGGATTGATTCAGAAAAATAGTAATAATAGTTTTATTTAGAAAGTCATTGGTTTTAATGAATAAGAATATATTAATTAAAGTTTAGGCATTGTCACACACGCGGCTCATCAGAAAGCTGTACCATTTTATTTTTAATTCACAAACATTTAGGCCTAGCCTCAAGGCTCTTCTCAAATTAATATGAAATGCAATTTGTAGGTTTTGATTCGGCCCACCTTTCGGCTTCATGTACAAAATTAAATGCGAAAGATTGTTCTTTTAAATGATGAAATCTTACCATATTGTCATGTCCTTAAGTTATTGTTCCTTTATATTTGTGATTTTGAGACCAAAATTAGACCGAAACTTCAGTAACACTAGTTGGTCGCGGAAGGGTTCACTTACTTTACAAAATAGCTAGCGGTGACAACATCTTTAAAGTTGATCTGGATAAATTTCCTAAGCGTTTACAAAATTACCAATGCCCTGAAAGTTTTATAAAACGGGAGTTCAGTACAGCAGGGCCTAGTACCTAAACTAACAACTTCGGGTGTTTCCCAACAACCAGATTCCAGCAGACACAAGTAAAACAAAACGGCCTCAGTTCCTAAAAATTCTATACAGAGGCTGTATCAAGCGGATAGCACCAAGATGGATGGCGTTAAGCTGTTAGCACCAGATGCCAGTACTGTGAAGGCAACTGAGATGTTGAGATCTGGACTACCTCTGCTGAAATCCGTTGTCCAAAAGTTCATTCAATCTAATGTGGTGTACTACTTCAAATGTGAATCGTGCAATGACAGAATGCATTTAATTGCTCTACATATAATCTATATCACTAACCAAATAATAATGTGTGGCAAATTTCCTGATCAATACAAAATAGCTAATATTACACCAATCCACAAAAAGAATGCTAAAGATGAACCAATAAATTACAGACCAGTATCAATAGTTTATTGTATGAGTAAAATTTGGGAAAGAGTAATCTATAATCAAATTATTACATATGTCAATCAAAATGAACTCTTATCGAAACATCAATTCGGATTTAGAAAAAAACATTCAACTGTCGATGCTGTAATAAACGTAACTGAAAACTGGCGAGATAATCTTGATAAAAACAAATATGTGGCAGCAGCTTTTTGACAGTTTAAATCACACACTACTATTAGATAATTTGAAAGAACTTGGATTTGAACAATCAGCATTAAAATTAATTAATGATTACCTACAAAATAGAAAGCAGCGGGTTAAAATAAACTCTACAACATTCTCAGATTGGGCTGACCTTCAACGAGGTATCCCTCAGGGCACACTGTTGGGACCTCTACTGTTTAACCTTTACATCAACAATATTTCTAACGTTCTACAACATTCAAGTATTACGCAATATGCAGACGACACGACTATTTATCTGGCTCACGAGAATATCAGCATTGCAAAACAGTACTTAGAAAAAGGCATAAAGAATATGAACATGGCATTTAATTATTATAAGCTAAAATGAATAGTGACAAAACAGAATTTATGGTATTATCCCCAACAATTAACAATACTGAAAATGACAATAAGTTATACTTATTTGTCAATACAGACAACAACACCACCACCACCAACAACAACAATAATAACAATAACAATAACAATAACAATAACAATAACAATAACAATAACAATAACAATAACAATAACAATAACAATAACAATAACAATAACAATAACAATAACAATAACAATAAAAATAACAATAACAATAACAATAACAATAACAATAACAATAACAATAACAATAACAATAACAATAACAATAACAATAACAATAACAATAACAATAACAATAACAATAACAATAACAATAACAATAACAATAACAATAACAATAACAATAACAATAACAATAACAATAACAATAACAATAACAATAACAATAATAATAAGTTGATGTAAGATAAAAAAGGATTTATGGCCTTTCTACTGTAGCAATGGAAAAATATTTTAGACCCGCGGGCTAGCGAGGAAAGTTGTAGTAGGATTTATTATTGGGCTACTATGATAATGAAATATTATGCTAATTAAAAGAAAGCCGAAGCAAACATTTCGTTTATTACGCTGATGCTACGATTTAGAAGACAGATATTGAATTCATTTTTATTTTTTGTACAAAATATTTTTACTTTAATAAGGTCAGAGAGATAGATTCAAATTATATGCATGAGGTAAGTGTAACAAAGCCTACATTAAAAAATATACCTACTCCAATGGTTTCGTTTTGCTGTTCAATTCAAGTTGTTTATTTTTTAGTTTTTTTGTATTTGTTCACATCCTTTGGTATCCATAAAAATCATTGCGTGGCGACTATGAATTAATTTTAGAACAACTTGGAAGCACAATAAAAATTACAGCACCGTATTCATTAATAGGCAGAGAAGAAAGAGCACTGCAGAGACTAAATGTTGTGAACTGTTCCCAGTAGTGCCTGATGGATCCCATGTCATCAACCAATGTTTCTCTTTCTGACAGCCAAAGCTGCCGTACTTCATTACTTTTTCTGCGTGCTTTATTGGTGGATTATGACAATCAAAAACGCTTTCTCTCCACTTCTTGTCAATTAGCCAAACCATCTCACAGCTGCAGTTAAACTTGTTATCTAAAAACGTAAAAAAGAATTATGCATAACGTTATAATATGGCTGAGCTTTGCTTATTCAGCAGACATTCTCTGATGTTTGAACGGATATTCTACAACGTCCTCGAAGTGCTACAATGGCCGCCACTAGATTCTATAATGTTCTTTTAATAAATGTCAGAGAACCAGAATTCGACGCCGGTTCATTCATAATTGAGGCTGTAGATTCAAGTGAGTTCAGTTGGTTTGCCTGTATGTTGAGTGGTCAATCTTGCTCATTTGCTCCAAGGTCTTTATTCCTAACCGATTGAGAACTACACCGTACAATTGTTTGGTAAACTTTTAAGGGTAAAACCGTTCTTCGTGGTATGTATTGAAAAAGTTCTTGACAATTTTCAGTAGTTCAGATACCTTTTAATTAACTTTCTTCGTTATGCAATCTAACATTCACTTCCACAAGATCTAGCATTTAGGCTGAAAGAAAAACCAACTCTTGAACATCATTCGTTGTATTTTAATATACAATTAAAAATATTAAAATTACTACACAGTTTACGCGCATAAAATGCTTTGCCTAAAAATGCAAAAGAAATTTAAATCATTCTTACCTTACACCAAACGAACCTCGCAGCGGGAAGATTTGAAAGTAAAATAACATAAGACGGTGAACAGCGTGGCAAGAACGAGTAGCAAAACTTGTGCAGTTTACGCAGAAGTTCCGCTATTTTAGCGTTATGCTTATGAAAAAATTAGTCAGGGGTTCAATTAGCAACAACCTTAAAGTGCATATAAGACTTAGATCCACAAGATTATTCTTTAAGAATACGCAAGTACTGTTGAAAATGTGCATAATCAAATTACAGTTGTTTGTTGTATTTATTGATTGAATGATTTGATTTGTTGACTTTCAGCTGCGAGGATATAGCAGTTGCTAGGCGGATTAGTTAGTTTAGAATTCAGTTTTAGCTTGTTAAACTAATTACTCTGTTACTTTGTGGGATAAATCAGATTATAATACTACCACCAGCAACTGTTTTTCATGGTATAATGGGAAATGGGATTCATAAAAACATTACTAATAATCACTCATTGTTTTAACGATTTGGATTGTTTATAGTTTATAATTGCAACTAGGGTTATAAAAACGTTTGTTCAAGTACCTGGCGGGATAGGTATTGAAATTGCAATCTAATTCTATGACTGTAACTGAATGACGTCATTTTCGTTCATAATGAGCCCACCCGAGCGTGATATGACCACGACTTTAAATTGATTTTACTAATTGCACAAGTAGCTTCTAACAGTTTTATTGCTTAAACTTTGGGCGAAAAATTTTCTCATTTATTGAAATACTGAAGTTCAACTTCCCGAGAGCTTTGGTTTTTCGTTTTAATAAGCAAGAAAGCTTTTTGGTGGTTCTAAAAGCTGCTTCTGTATCAACTTCCCATCGTGGCATTTGAGTTGTTCTTTCGTAGTTGTGCTTTTCTTGATTCCAGATCTATGTGATACAGTCACCAGATCTACCGGTACAAACACAAGAGTTCTCGGGTCATTATATCCTTACACTTTCTCTATTTGCATCAATATACTAAAAAAAATGTTTCATCAATAGCACTTATGTAAGCTTAGATAAGTATCACAGAACTTGATGTGGAAAGCTTGGCATACTTAAAGAGAGTAATAAGTGTTGGCTTAAAAATCTGAATAGAAAAGAAAAACTTACTTTGTCACTAGTATACAAACACATAATTGAAAAACCTGCGAGCTAAGAAATAAATATAGTTAATGATGCGATAATCAAAGGTGAGCGAATCTTCAGGAGCCTCACTAAGCGCTTGAATGGCTCACGAGCCTCATTTATCATGACGTCATTGAAACTGCAAATCTTAGCTCGAAGGGATTTACTGCCCCGAGACTCTTGTGTACAAACCGACTTGCATCGACTCTTTAGTTAGAAACCAAATGCAACACGCATATGCAGTATAACAGAAATCAGATAGCGTAAACAACAACAGAAAAAAATATGGCAAACGACCAAGTTCATAGTTGTCCAACATCAAGAAGCATGGTTTTAATGCTCTACTTTGAGGTAAAAGTACCTAACATATGTGTTAATGTGCGTACACAACATATGAAGGCCATTGATCGTCCTATTTGCTTATTAGAACAGAATTCACGTGAAATAAAAAATACAGGTAATCAATAATTTTAAAATTATGAAAGTGGTATTAAATTTATGGAATTTTCTTGAATTACAGCTGCTAAAAGAATTGCTACATTTATATGATTTATATTTTGCAAACAACAAAACTAACTGATGTTTTGATGATAAATAAACGAATTAAATTTAGACGAGCTTATGAAGTCACTCATTAGTCGCCGTTACTTGGTTGTGACAAGTCAAAGAAAAATGTGAAGTAATGAAATGCGTTTCACGATAGAACGAACCGATGAGAATCAAGATTACACGTTTCACTTAGATACATATAATGAAATATGGCAAAAGTAAATTAAGAAGAATTACAAGATCTCTATTTCAATATTAACCTCAACTTCAAAAAAACATGCGAACACCTGCAGCAGCTGAGATTGGCCTAATTCAGACTATAATTCTAATTCTATTAGAGGATCAATCTTAAATACGTTTTTAAGAATATATGGTTCACATTTCCTTACCAGTCAATAAGAAAGAAACCGATGAAGGATGAGTAGTTACACTTAAAATGACTCTTCTCATGTACGTCAACGCTGTGCGCTGAATCACCAATGTTTTAAAGACCGTATTTGTGGTCAGGTCCAGATCGGCCTTTTCTAATTTCATAGCATGTTCTACGTTGACCTGTTTAAGGTTTTTCATGTAGAAAAAAACTCTTTCCGCAATTATCCTCAATCGTTCATTTCCGACAAGCTTGATAATTTGTACACTCGCTGTGAGATCAAATTCATGAATCACTTCCAATGACGTATTTTCAAGAGTCAAATTGTCGATTACTCTCCCTCCTAGGAACCCTTTTGGTAGTTGTTTTTCTTTAATGTTTTGCAATACCAGTGACTCTATGAAGTAACCTAAAGTACTGTGAATAAGCTGCAGGTCAATAAAATATAACGAACGCTTTTCTCCACATGACATTCTGCAAGGAAATGTCATCTGGTAGGCGCAGAGGAGTTTCAGGGGCCTACCACACGCATTCGTTATCTCACGCAGTGGACGAAGTTGGCCCAGGTTTTCAGAAGATTCTATGTTAAAAGAGAAGCATGACACATCAAAACAGAGTATTCCAAATAAAACAAATAGCAATCCTAGGCTTAAGAAGGCATATTTTGACCTCACAACACACATTTTTTGAGCAAAAAAGAATATTTACCTCTTATAGGTTTTATAGCATTCGTGACAAACAGTTCTATTTTCATGCTTTGTTTGACCCATTGAACTAACACTCTACTACTAGTAAAACATCTAGAAAGCTATTGTTTTGCGTCATTTTCTGAAAAACCGTAGAGTGAATTGCGTTCAACCCATTTGCAGTTTTAGGCCATTGGTTAAAACACACACGCACGCGCAAATAAAGTTTGTTTAAATTTTTCATGCCAATTGGCCTTTTTATTTTTCAGTATCATGTTTGGAACATTAGTTGTCGCTTTACCCAGCTAACGTGCTCGCAATACCTTCTATTAAACCAATGCCAAAACAGGACTAGGTCTACATGACGCATTTACAAGTTTATCTCCTGCCTTGCCTGCAAGCACCTTCATACACTATCTGGATAAGCAAAAAGAAAACACCTCGTAATAATAATCGTTTATTTAATCAACACATCAAAAAATAAGCAACTTGAATGACGTGGACGCCAAAATAATTACATAAAATACAATTATAGTTGATTTTTCGCTTTTTAGCAGGAAGCAAACAAAATTACACATAAATAAAAACATTGTTTTATAAATTAGAGACATATCATTCCCACGGAAAGCATTGAATTTATAAATTACATAATTAATATTTGAAGGCGGGCAAAAGTACCACATCGGAACATCATACCTGGCAAGCGAGACATTACTACTGTAGCTAAGAAACAAACTTGACAACAACGTGTACTGGCACTAAAATTTTAAAACATAAAATTATATGTGAGCTGCATGAGTAAACAGGTTATAAAGCATTGTTGTTCAGGCTAAGCGAAACTTTGTCAAGAAAAAAATTAGCAAAAATCATTCAGATCAATTGAAGTAAATATGTTTAGTAGCGTGTTCAACAATACTATTCATAACATAAATGTCTGTATAATAAGATTTACATAAAGTTTGGTTAACTGTACAAGGATTATTTTTCCAACTGCGCAAATCAAATAGGGCAAATTAAAGCGCATATAGCTTAGTTATCTAACATACGGTTATCAAATATATACAACCAATCTGGCTAAACATTTCTTAGCTATTACACATTCGATGACATGCCACGGACGAAGAAAATGAACTGAAACAGATTTCGCGTTTAGTAATGAAGCAAAAATCATTTTTCAAAAATAACCAAGTGGTCATGGCATGTATTAAACAACCGAAATAAAGCATCGCTAAGCCAGTCAGTAAGTGGAAGGGTGACAATATCGACCATACTGCTCCAATTATTAGTAATTACTAAGAATGCTGCTGTATGTGCATTTAAAAGTGGCTAAAAGAACTATGCTGATTCAGTAGCACATCTTGAGAACTTACTCTGATAATGAAGTACGGCCCGGACCCGCTCTTATCATAAACAATAAGAAGACCTCTGATGCAGGGCACTGTACTAATTCAACTTCTTACTTTTCACCACATTATTTGATAACTTGCTTAAAAATCACTAGTATTTTGCAGCACTACATTATCGTTACTAGGAATCCTATAGGTTTGAAATAATCAGCTGCCTACCATGTTTAGTTGCCTACCACACAAGCTTATATTTCCCTACTGTTAAATACCTAAATTTATGTGGGCACTGTTTGCCGAACACATTGTTTTAACATTGCAAAGGAAAGCTGTTTTCACATTTCTGAAATTTACTGGAAGAATAATTTAAGGAAGTTCTGATTATGCTTATATCATATTCTGGGAACATTATTTTATATAAATATCACCCTTGTGACAATTCGACTAAATTAATGCGAGTCAGGATTCTGAATTTTTTTATTCATGAACAAAATAGGAGAGGTTCCTATCACCTAACACACACTACTAACTGCTGAAATAGTGTAGCAGTATAGACACGCACACGCACACGCACACGTACGCACGCACACACGCACGCACGCACGCACACACACTACATTACATTACATTACATTACATTACAAAAACAGATGGCCTGATTTTGAATACACAAAATTCAATTTGGATATCATACCCATTGAGCCAACAATTCAACTTATTTGGAATGTGTAAAGTTTGTGTATATAGGTGTAGTTCAAATTTTATAACTCATTTGCTAGAAATAACTTTTGGCGTTTTCCTCCAAGCAAATCAGGTTGTAATGAACAAGGAAATAAAGGTAAAAACTTATCGGTAAAATGCTCAAGGAAAAAACTCAGTTGCAAGCATTTGTTATGTACGTAAGATAAAGTTGTGAAAATGTGAGAAGCTGGTCAGAGGCGGCAGCAAAACGGAGGACCACTACGAGGAAACAGTCAGCATTTTAGAACTCATCACCAGAGATCGTGATAACATCTTCCTTAAATACAGCGGTAAGAAATGTTTAATACAGCATCAGTGAGCAAGAATTTGCAAGTTTATCCCTGAACCACTTCCTAAAAAGCTGTTAATGTGATATTTAGTCCATTGCAGGGCCTGTAGGGCGTGGCGCTTCTACCTTGAGGAGGTTTGGGATTTTTAATTACTCATTTAATTACTGCAACATTGTAAATAGTTTGCACAAGAAGAAGTGTTCACACTAGTATGACATTCACAAACCTACAAACACAGCCATGTATTAGAGCCTATAATTTGATGAACTTTACATATTATCACGAAGTAGAAGGTTATTATTAGTAAGGAAACCAAAAATGAGTGTTACTTCTAATCTGTATCTTAGGAAAATTAACTAAACTGTGTGTGAGAACTACAACTCACGTTCCTTGTTTTCAATTTTCCATGTCAAAAAGGACAATCTGTGAAGAAATATCACACATCAAATTAATGACCAATTTTGACGCTTGATTGTTGATCTTTTGCTCTCACGTTCTCATTATAATTTGACAATTGTATTTAATTACAGAAAAAATAATTACAAGATACATTAACGTGCTACTATAAGGTAATTATTATTTTTAATAAGAATATTCTACAACTATAAGGTTTGTTCTTTTATCTCCTTTTCTTACGCTTGTCCTTTAAATTTTCTCGATACGATTTCGCGCAAGTTGCATAACATTTCGAAATTTGGCATTAAAACAACTTGTTTGTAGTTTTATTTATTTCGCTTATAGCTTACATTAGTATCAGCCTATTTCCTACAGTTACAGTTATAGTTACAATGCCAGGCAGCTTGTAAGAAGAGCTGGCAATGAGTGCAGGTTATGACTAGGATTAGAGGAAATTACAAAAGTTATCGTGAGCAAGGTAAAGTTAATAATTATTGTTAAAACTGGGTTGAAAATATTCATGTCAATTGACGAATAATAAAATAGTTATATGGGTACTTGTGCTTAGTTCGCAACGTATTTTAGTTGGGCTGTTGATGTTTATTATAATAAAACCAAAGCCCAAAAATACATTAATCAGATTATTATAAATGTCTTAAACACATTTTAAAATAATTTTTGATATGAAGACTTTTGGAAAAGTTTGAACACAAGCCACAACTTCCACTGATTCAACTGTAATACGTACACTGTTAATGTTCTCGAAGTATGTCAAAACAACCTACAATATAAGGTAACAGCATAGGCGCAATTACAATGTTGTGAAACTACGATTCACTTATAACCTGGTTGCATTTCGTCATGACTGTGAAGAATATAGTTGTTGAATCAGATTTCACAACGATGGTCGCAAGGTAAGCTGAAATCTAGTAACTATGGAAATTCATGACCTGCTGGCGTCATCTTCAGTTGATTTTTGAAACTTGCTCGTGATACAGAGCTATGTTTCGTTTCATGAGGTCCATGCACGGTCCTAACAGACGCTCAAATGCAGAGACATCTAAATCTGAAAATAAATGATCCGAAAATGAAAACAGAAAATTAGAATTAGTACGAATTAAACAAAAAATTTTCGAAACAAGCAACACAGTGCTGGAGATAGAACGTTATACCCGAAATTCAACTTAAAATTATCTTTTTTTAAGTTTTTGATTGTTTACAGTCCTATGGCAAAGGAAAGAATATCTTGGTAACTCGCAAGATTCATCAGAGTTATCCAGTTTTGGTTCTGAAAGTGCCAATACATCTGCACTATACCAAGAAAATTTTCAGCATAGGTAAAGTTGGTAAGAAAATCTCTGATATTACTGAAGAAGATATTGACATTCTTCTATAATAAGGCCTAGTAATTAGAACACGTGAGATGATCTAACACATGAAACTGACAATATAAAAAATAAAGCAACATACTTGTCCTAAGCTCATTCAACAAAATTTAGGCTCAAGATTCTAAAATACACGGGCAATAAGAGCGAAAGTTTTATAGTATAATATAGTATCGAATAGTATTGCTACTTTACTATAATGTCGTTTTTCATTTTTCAACGAAGAAACAAACGTGTATAAAATTAAAATCTAGAGAGAGAGAGAGAGAGAGAGAGAGAGAGAGAGAGAGAGAGAGAGAGAGAGAGAGAGAGAGAGAGAGAGAGAGAGAGAGAGAGAGAGAGAGAGAGAGAGAGAGAGAGAGAGAGAGAGAGAGAGAGAGAGAGAGAGAGAGAGAGAGAGAGAGAGAGAGAGAGAGAATTTTGTAAACTTCACTCTCTAGTTGACAGCATAGGTTATTCATGTAAAGTTCACTCTCTAGTTGACAGCATAGGTTATTCATGTAAAGTTTACTCTCTAGTTGGCAGCATAGGTTATTCATGTAAAGTTCACTCTCTAGTTGGCAGCATAGGTTATTCATGTAAAGTTCACTCTCTAGTTGACAGCATAGGTTATTCATGTAAAGTTCACTCTCTAGTTGGCAGCATAGGTTATTCATGTAAAGTTCACTCTCTAGTTGACAGCATAGGTTATTCATGTAAAGTTCACTCTCTAGTTGACAGCATAGGTTATTCATGTAAAGTTCACTCTCTAGTTGGCAGCATAGGTTATTCATATAAAGTTCACTCTCTAGTTGACAGCATAGGTTATTCATGTAAAGTTCACTCTCTAGTTGGCAGCATAGGTTATTCATGTAAAGTTCACTCTCTAGTTGACAGCATAGGTTATTCATGTAAAGTTCATGACAGCATAGGTTATTCATGTAAAGTTCACTCTCTAGTTGACAGCATAGGTTATTCATGTAAAGTTCACTCTCTAGTTGACAGCATAGGTTATTCATGTAAAGTTCACTCTCTAGTTGACAGCATAGGTTATTCATGTAAAGTTCACTCTCTAGTTGGCAGCATAGGTTATTTGCGTAGTGTTGACTTTTACGCATGTCAGGTTTAACTGAATTTCATCAGTGTTGGGTGTTTGTTGACAGAGTAATTAGAGTATATTGTAATAAAACTTGTTAATTGGTTATGATTCTACGATTTTAACCATACACAAGAATCGGGTGCATCCAGAAACAGACTATAAATAGACTACTGTAGTCCTACACTAAATACAGTATGCTTCAAGCATGGTATAAAAATGGGCCGAAAAGTCATCGTGTGAACCGAAGCAGAAAACGATAAAAAACTTACAAGCAACTTTTACTTTTCCTACTGCAGTTACGGTAGCTGCTCGCGGCTTTTTGGTTACTAAAGCTAATTCTGAAAAATAAGAAAAAGAAACATTAACGATTTAACAAATAAGAGACAAAAAGGGTTACATTCATCTAAGGCATTGTAACTACTGTGAAAACAATTTCCCCAAAGAACGGCGGTTATAGAAAGTTCATAGTACAGAAATCATTAGCAAAGCTACATAATTTGACAGAGTACACACAAAATTTTCAATAAATCATTGAGTTATGTTCTGAAAACTCAGCTCTTATTTTAATAAGTCTATATACGAATACCAAGTAACAACTTAGTTCTCATCATAGGAGAAAATTTAGATATCTATAGCGGTGCATTTGACGTCTGAAGATTTGTATCTTTGTACATCGTAAACTACAGACCTATTCTTAATACTTAATTGACGTCAATGGCTCCATGGTAGCACTTTGTCAATCTCAGTATTTTAATTGGTTCTGGCGTTTTGCAATTCCATTATGTTCTTTAATGTGTGACCAGAGATTAACCTTATTGTTTTATTTTTTTCTGGAAAATATATGTGTTGATTTTTCAGTTGTATTCATTTCTCTATCATGTTTGGGTGGTTTCTTCTTTCATTCTGCTAATTCTGCATGGTTATTGTACATTTTGCTATTGCAGCTTGCTCTGCAGTAAAATCTCGCATAAATATTGGTTTTCTTACATTTTTGCTAGAAATTTTCTTGGTATTGCAAATCTTAAGCATACGGTTTATGCCTTCGGCTTATTTGATATTTTCGTGTTTTTGGTGTTTTATGCATTCTGTTGAAGTTTTGCAATGATAGCTGTACTATTTGAGTGTTTGGCTGTATTTTTAACATTGAAAATGCCGAAATGAGCTTCTTAATAAATATGCTTATATCAACAGTGTAAAATAAGAAAATAATTATTTGACATTCAGAATTTTAAGAAGTAACAAGCTTTAGTTGAAGTTTACTACAACAAAAAAGTTAGATAATCAATAAAAATAACTTTAGTGCGTTGCGTTAATAATGTATCGTCTTCACCAGTTACATTATGTCATACAGCTAGTTACAGCGTGTCGGCTTCTCGAATTCTGTGTGTTTCAGCTTATACAAGAATGAAATCAAATGAACGCGTCATTAATCATCTGTGGTTCTTGAATTCTTGTGGAAATGACTCAACCAGATTACAATTACAACCTGTGATGCACATCCTTAGCTAAACTGGTCGTCATTCTGCAATCTTTGTGCCAACACTAAACGACGGAGTCTTTTCAATGTAAATAATTGTGGCATACTCAATGTAAATAATTGTGGCATACTCAATGTAAATAATTATTCCACACTTAATGTAAATAATTGTAGCACACTCAATGTAAATAATTATTCCACACTCAATGTAAATAATTGTAGCACACTCAATGTAAATAATTGTGGCACACTCAATGTAAATAATTGTAGCACACTCAATGTAAATAACTTTAGCACACTCAATGTAAATAATTGTGGCACACTCAATGTAAATAATTGTAGCACAGTCAATGTAAATAATTGTGGCACACTCAATGTAAATAATGGTGGCATACTCAATGAAAATAATTATTCCACACTCAATGTAAATAACTGTGGCACACTTAATGTAAATAATTGTAGCACACTCAATGTAAATAATTATTCCACACTCAATGTAAATAATTGTAGCACACTCAATGTAAATAAATATTCCACACTCAATGTAAATAATTGTGGCATATTCAATGTAAATAACTGTAGCACACTCAATGTAGATAATTGTGGCACACTCAATGTAAATAACTGTGGCGCACTCAATGTAAATAATTGTAGCACACTCAATGTAAATAAATATTCCACACTCAATGTAAATAATTATAGCACACTCAATGTAAATAAATATTCCACACTCAATGTAAATAACTGTGGCGCACTCAATGTAAATAATTATTCCACACTCAATGTAAATAATTGTGGCACACTCAATGTAAATAACTGTGGCACTCTCAATGTAAATAATTGTGGCACACTCAATGTAAATAATTGTGGCACACTCAATGTAAATAACTGTGGCACACTCAATGTAAATAATTATTCCACACTCAATGTAAATAACTGTGGCACACTTAATGTAAATAACTGTGGCACACTCAATGTAAATAATTGTGGCACACTCAATGTAAATAATTGTGGCACACTCAATGTAAATAACTGTGGCACACTCAATGTAAATAATTGTGGCACACTCAATGTAAATAACTGTGGCACACTCAATGTAAATAACTGTGGCACACTCAATGTAAATAATTGTGGCACACTCAATGTAAATAATTGTGGCACACTCAATGTAAATAACTGTGGCACACTCAATGTAAATAATTGTGGCACACTCAATGTAAATAACTGTGGCACACTCAATGTAAATAATTATTCCACACTCAATGTAAATAACTGTGGCACACTCAATGTAAATAACTGTGGCACACTCAATGTAAATAACTGTGGCACACTCAATGTAAATAACTGTGGCACACTCAATGTAAATAACTGTGGCATACCCGGAAACTAACTTCATCCTTCACTTTTAATATTCTTCAAACTTTTATTTAACAATTTTAAATGTAAGTGCCAATATAAATGCACTCGTATTTGAAGCGCTTCACGCGGCTCTCCGAGATTCATATGTATTCACACAGGTATATTCACACGTAGGTGTAAGCATATTCTGATGACCTTATTTAGCTCTATTTTTATTCAGAAAGGTTTACATCGGTTCACTCGTAGTTCACAGCACTACGTACCTCGTATGTATTCACACATCTCAGACAGGTTCACAGATTTCCACAAGTATTTACACAGTTTTATATGTTTCTACATGTATTTACACAGCTTCTCAGTTTATCACACGAGCAGTCGGTCCCTACATCAGCCTTGACCTCTGTGACCAGTAGTTTGGCTTTAGTTTACTGTTAGGTGACAGAGCGTGAGACCATGGCAGAGCATGGTTCACAATTTTTCAGTGTCTCTTTTATTTCAACTCATTGCACATAATGGGTAATAATACTTGTAAAATAAACCTCAATAACTTACGAGCATTCTGGTATTCATAGTCACAATTTAATTGAAGATATTCGCATGGTTGCTACACACATGGTTGCTACACACATGGTTGCTACACGCATGGTTGCTACACGCATGGTTGCTACACGCATGGTTGCTACACACATGGTTGCTACACACATGGTTGCTACACTCATGGTTGCTACACACATGGTTGCTACACACATGGTTGCTACACGCATGGTTGCTACACGCATGGTTGCTACACGCATGGTTGCTACACACATGGTTGCTACACACATGGTTGCTACACACATGGTTGCTACACACATGTATTCATACAACGTCTAGGTGTATTCACACGGCTGCCATGCTTATTCACCTCAGTTACTATTTATATTCACACAGTTTTCATGGATATGTACACAACTCCCATGTGTATTCACACAGCTCTGCATGCATTCACGCAGCTTCCACGCATTTGCACACCGCTTTTACGCACATTAACACAGCTCTGCGTGCATTCATATAACTTCCATGAATATTTAGACAACTTTGCAAAACTCAAAGCAATTTGCATAGATCAAAAAATTAATTATCCGCATTTCTGAACTGCGTGAAATTGAGCAAAATTTGGTGAAACGGTTTTGAAGATGTGTGACGTTTTGTCAAGATGTGAAGATGTGAGGTGCTGAAGGAAAATACTGTAGCTACTGCCTTTTTCTGGAGTAATGTCATCAAAAGCGTATTAAAGTTCCTCTGCAGAGCTTGCCACATTTTATGTACCAAATTGAACATGCAACCTGTACACACACTTCACTTACCTCCGAAATATTTGCCGCGATTTAGTTGTGCGACTTCCGTTTCCGCTCCATTATCGCTTTTTATCGTCACCGAACAAGTGCCATCTTCAACAAAATACATTCCATCGGCTTTGTCACCTTGTTTAATTATTATTTGTCCTTCGTTAAAAGTCATTGGTGTCAGGGCGTCTGCAACATTCATCCTTTCATACATCTGCAACAAAAATAAACTAATGTTTGTTACACCATTTTAGAAGATTACTTGCTTGTTCATTCTTCACGCATTACCTGATTGTTTGTTCATTCTTCGTTCACGCATTACCTGATTGTTTGTTCATTCTTCTTTCAGGCATTACCTGTTTGTTTGTTTATTCTTCGTTTATGTATTACCTGTTTGTTTGTTTATTCTTCGTTTATGCATTACCTGTTTGTTTGTTTATTCTTCGTTTATGTATTACCTGATTGTTTGTTCATTCTTCGTTCACGCGTTACCTGATTGTTTGTTCATTCTTCTTTCAGGCATTACCTGTTTGTTTGTTTATTCTTCGTTTATGTATTACCTATTTGTTTGTTTATTCTTCGTTTATGCATTACCTGTTTGTTTGTTTATTCTTCGTTTATGTATTACCTGTTTGTTTGTTCATTCTTCGTTCACGCATTACCTGATTGTTTGTTCATTCTTCGTTCACGCATTACCTGATTGTTTGTTCATTCTTCGTTCACGCGTTACCTGATTGTTTGTTCATTCTTCTTTCACGCATTACCTGATTGTTTGTTCATTCTTCGTTCACGCGTTACCTGATTGTTTGTTCATTCTTCGTTCATCCATTGTTTGTTTGCTTGTTTTTTGGTTTACTTTCTTGTCTACTTGTGCGCCTTCTTGCCTTGTTGCTTGACTATTTGTAATATCTGACAATAAATAATTATGGTGGTGATGATGGTGATGATGATGATGACAACGACGACGACATGATGTTTTAATGATAGTGAAGAGATATCACTAACAAGAGCTGCGGCTAATGGGAAAATACAGAAGAATTGCTCATTTTGTGATAAAGGTGTCAAATTTGGTGCAGGTGAGGGCGCATCTAGTGGTGAATGGGGGGGGGGGGTAATGCTTAAGCTTACATGCTTAATGTTAAAAATGCATGCATGTATTCCTCGTAACTGCTAAAATTTGTGTAGATGATTTTTAGCATTTTTTATGTTTGTATGGTTCCACTATCAACTTTCAACCTTCAACATCCAGAGATGAAATAGGATACCGTCGGTGTATTTCATTTTTCGTACGACAAGAGAGTCTGCTCTTTGGTTTACCCCACCTAAGGTATTTATTTTACAAAATAAGGCAAAACCTGATTAAAGTATTCCTATTATAATCATAGCTTCAGAAAGCAACGTTCCGCTGAAGATAATAATACAAGTAACGTTAGATAACATCATTTTAATAAAAAAGAATCGCTCATAGGCCTAATAATTATAAAAGTAGTTATTCTGTTTGCCGGATTTTGCATGCTAAGTCAATGATGCTTTATTTCCCTTTATGATAGAACGCTACACGTTCTATCAAGTCGTAACACTGTTTAATGAAATATAATTTTGACTGCATAAAAGAGCTCGCGCGCGGCAGAAAATTTCTTTTCGTGAATGTAACAAAGTTAATGCGTTTTATGGTGATGAGCGAAATTTGAAAACTCGGACGCGAATGCAAATTTCTCTGCTCGAATCAGCTACATACAGCAGCTGCTGCCTGTATTCGCAGTAGATTTAGACGCAGTGCCTTTCAACCGGGGTGGACGATCCAGAAGTTAGGGCTGTTAGGGCGGACCGATCTGAAAAAGGTTGAATAGCACTAATTTAGAGTACAGCGTTGTGAGTTTCAGGTACCACCTGAATTAACATTACTTCATACGTTAGTATTTCATACATTCATACATGAGTGTCTAGTTAAACTTGATTCTCGTTATACCCATGTTTGGTTAAAGTGCGCTGTAGGCAATTTTAACGCTGATTTTAATAGATGTTACCACTACCAGACGGTACGTTTTTAACAGAGATGTCTCGTTAAAGTTATTATTTTATATCTGGTAATGTGTTGCTTCCCGAGAATACGTTTACATATGTGAGTAGTGCCCATAATTCAGAATCTTGGTTAGAGTTATTGTGTTTCTAGTAATATCTTACACGACACTATTACAGATATGGCTGTAAATTACAATATGACCACTTACGATCATTTTCTCGTAACTTTAGTCATGTATGCTCTGCATAGAGGCTCGGAAACAGTAGTATGGAAATTAGGTCTGAAATGCTCACTAATTATAGTGACAGTAGCAATAATGATTATTCCCACGTGCCTGACTGGGATAGGGCAAATAACCAAATGCTTTGTTTATACAATGAACTTACTGATAGTTCTGTGTGACAATATTTCGAATCCTGTTGATGCTGTCATATGTAACGGTAAATGTGAATGCCGGGAAAACCATATTACTCTATTACCTTATTACTAGATTTTGCAATGTTATGACATCCACACTCGCATCTAGTGTTGGATAGAATAATATTGTGCGTGATAAACATGAATGTTCCAGAACTGCTTTCCCATTATAGAAGATGCAGAATTGCCCCCCCCCCCTCCAGGTGAGGTATATGAAGATATGAAGGCTTCTCGTCTCATTTTAAACTTGCCCTCGGCTAGGAGTGCTGGTACACAAGTATTGACTATTGACTATTTGTAATGATAATTTTGGTCGCACTTTATTCAATGACACACCTTATACGTTTTGGAAAAAGATTAAAACTCACTGTAGTAATAGTATTCCGCACATGTTTATACACGTACTATTATTATCGACTATGTAAACTGTACCTGTTATAAAAAAAAGAGCAGTCTTGATACAACGGACGGTGATAATTTTAGGCCAATAGGTACATCTGCAGTGTTTATTAACATTATTAATCTTATTTAGATGTGGAAATTCATTAGTGTCTAGAAAAAATCAGTTTAGATTCAAAAAGTGATATTGTACTGAATTATATCAAGTACTTTTACCATGTACAATAATATAACTTCTGCAAATATTACAGATTTTCAACATTGTGCGCCATAGTTTAATATATTTATGCATTTACACACGACTTTAAGTTGAAGCAAACTGATGTACTAATTTTATGATTTTGGTTTAGCTATAGACAATGACAATGTAGTGGATGCTACACACACATATATATATATATAATGTAACGATGAACGGATGGAGCTGAAACGCCGATTGTCTCATAGTTGAGAAGAAACCGTAAAACAACAGTAGTAAGAGTAAATTTACTGAATTGAGTAACACGCCAGACGTCTAGCCCATCGTGCTCCATCCCAGTTGTCATTGCGGAACAGGTGCTCAGATGGAAGACGCACCGCCTGTCAGGCCACTGAACCGACGAGGCCATGCCATATGAGCTACTTATAGCTGCTATGCAACGCTGATATGCAATGGCTTCGTAATGGATAAAACTTTCGCAATGTAGAGGGAGGGGGTCGAAAAAAGGGCATTTCGCCTTCGTAACAATATATATATATATATATATGTGCATGTCTGTATTTTAAAAAGCCTTTGACACTGTTTCTCATCCCAAACTAATTTTGAAATTACACGCAAACGGCATTAAAGGTCATCTTTTGATGTGGATGACTGTTTTATGAACAATAGTAAACAACGTGTTGCTATTGGTAATAATGTATCTGAATATGTATGTGTAACATCAGGTGTGCCTCGGGGAAGTGTTCTTGGACCACTTTTGTTTTTATGTTTTATTAATGATTTACCTGTTGTTATTGATGCTGTAACAGGAAAGTTTGTTGCAGGTGATGTAAAACTCTAGTTTTTGGTCAAGTTAAAATAGTGATTTTCAGTCAGCTGTGGATACAATTAACTTATGGACCAATGAGTGGCAACTAGTTATAGCCATTCCGAAATATAACGTCATATATATTGGGAATGCTAATCCGGGCCATGAATATCACTTTTCTGACTCTCATTTACCCATTGAAACAAGTGTGCGTGGTCTTGGAATTACAATTTCTCGTGGCCTGAACTGGATAAACTAATGCATTGAGGTAGCTACTGAAGCCAATAGAATTACTAATATGTTGTTTAGAATGTTTTCCACGGATGATAAAGACATATTGTTAAAATCGTTCATAGTTTACATAAGACCTATTGTAGAGTATTGCTTGCCAGTCTGCATTCCAGCTTTAATTTGTAATGTTGACCGTATAGAAAATGTACAGCGATACTTTACTCGTCACCTGTTTTTAGGCGTAACTTAATGTATATGGCACATCCTAAGCGTCTGGAGTTTCTAAATCATAAATCTTTAGAAGAGAGGCACATTGAAAAAGATTTAGCCTTATCCTATCAAATTATTCATGGAGAAGTCGATGTTGATTTTTGACAATTTTTAGCCGTGTATATTGCAGCAGAACAGGGCAAAATCATTCTCTGAAACTTTTCATGCGTCAAACTGTTAAAGTATCATTTGGCCAGTTTTTCTCAAATCAAGTTGTACCGATGTGGAAGTCACTGCCTGCATATGTCGAGGCTGCACCCCTCGTAACTGCACAAAATATGAAGTTATTTAAGAGCCGCTTAAGTAAAGTTAACTTGTATAAATTCCTTGTACACAATAGACACATGTAACCAGTTAATGTCTTTGTGTCTTTACTACACTTTTGTAAATATTGTATTTGTATGTTTTTTTGCCAACGTATTTTACTACGTTTTTATTATGGATTGTGTTTTACTGTTCTGTGTGAATAAAATAAATAAATAAATAAATAAACTAATTACTGTACATCTTTAGTTGCTTTTGCTGGTAGTGTTCAAAAGCTTACATTGTGGAAACAAGACATAAGCAGTAGGTTCTATAACTTCATGAACTTTGGTTGACCGTGATACTGAGCAACATGTGCTTCAAAATAAAAACCGACAATTTGGAATCATTGAATTCATATAATCGGAAAACCAATCAACCAACAATTGACTTGCAACAGCATATTGCAGTATTTACCAACACGTTTGTGCAGCTAAATTATTCTTAACTTCTAATTTGGCAAAAGTTGTTTTAGAGGAAGAAACTCGTACTTTTTGAGTAAAAGAAATAAAACTAAAATTGGCATTAGAATTGATTTTTTCACAAGAAAACGAACAGGCCTTTTCGGATTATGCGCCCGGAAACGAATCTTAACTCCTCACCTTCCGTACTGAATTACGATTAACTGATTGACTTACGTCTAACGTTTGCAGCATGGGAACGGATTCAAGTAAACCTTCATACATTTTGCGCTTGTTGAATGCTGATTTCATCAGAATTCGACGAAATATCTGACGCTCCTGAAAATAAAACACGTGTTGCTAAGTATGTATAAATGAAACTGCGTAATCTAATCAGCGGGCTGTAAAATAGTAATTAAATTTTCATGTACTAACTCCGTAGTGCAAGTAGTGCGCAATATTCCTAATAAATTTGTGGTAACTAACTTAAAAAAGATGGCCAAAATTACCATGGCCCAAAGAGTGCCCTCTGATGTAGCAATGATTGTGGCCGATCGAGGCATATTGTACATCAAGGCCAGTTCTCCAAAACTTCCTTTGTTATCATACGATCCAACCATTTTCTCTCCGTCATCGAAACGGACAAAGATGTCATATGTGCCGCTAAAGAACAAGAAAAAAACAAACTGAAGACAACATCGTGACACTTCAACATAATCCAGTTTTCACTATTACGCTTTTACCAATAATTAACTTCCTAAAGGCAGTAATGTTGGTTAACTTGAAGACGCGCGGTCAATTTATAGTCAGAAAATGCAATAGTGATGATACAGAAATACTGAAACAAAATAAACATAATTGGGAGGGTATCAAGAACGACGCAAATAATCATGTAACTTTATTTATTTTCAGCTCGTTAATTGTTATGAAATTTAATTCGAAAGTTTAATTTGGTTAATTTTTAATTAATTTAAAGGTTATTTCAACATATAAAAATGCCACATAAAAGTTGAAAATTTACAATAAAAATACTACATGTCATGCACTAATAAAAACTGCGAAAATTTACAAAAAGATATAATAAAAGTATAAAAAGAAATTAAAAATACAAAGCATCAGTCAAAAAGCCAGCGGTTATTACATCAATAAATCATGCCATCTTCTAAATATTCTACTAAAAATCGCACATCAGTTTGGTAGCATATACATTTTACAAGAAAATTTGCTAATCCATTTATTCTAGTTCTTAAACTGTAGGCAGTGTGACGCAACAGTACTTTAAGATGTTTTATATTATTGATTTTTAAAGAATATTTGGATTTCTATATAAAGAATAATAAAAAATATTGATATTATTAAAGAACTTTTGGATTACTAAATCCTGCTTCATACAGTCAGTTTCTCCTTTGCGCGCTCACAAACTTTTGCAAACACACCACACTCGTTGAGCTCACATACACCACACTCCACGAGCTCACACACACTACACTCCTCGAGCTCACACATAATATACTACACTCCTCAAGCTCACATACACTATACAACACTCCTCGAATTCACACACACTATACTACACTCCTCAAGCTCACATACACTATACTACACTCCTCGAATTCACACACACTATACTACACTCCTCGAGCTCACACACACTATACTACACTCTTCAAGCTCACATGCACTATAGTACACTCCTTGAGCTCGCACACACCACACTCCTCGAGCTCACACACTCTATACTACACTCCTTCAGCTCAGACACACTATACTACACTCCTCGAGCTCGCACACACTATACTACACTCCTCGAATCCACACAAACTATACTACACTTCTCAAGCTCACACACACTATACTACACTCTTCGAGCTCATACACACTATACTACACTCCTGAAGCTCAGATACACTATACTACACTCCTCGAGCTCGCACACACTATACTACACTGCTCGAGTTCACACACACTACATTACACTCCTCGAGCTCACACACACCTCACTCCTTGAGCTCACACACACCATACTCCTCGAGCTCACGCACATCGCACTCCTCGAGTTCACACACACCTCTCTCCTTGAGCAAACTACACTACACATTTATTCATTTACTCACCTACCTGTTCACTCAACTACTTAACCACAAGCTCATTTGTTTGCTCGTCACTCACTAAAAGCAATTCTACAACATCAGACACAACCAAATCAACTAAGCAAATGCCAAGCAAGCAACCAACCAAAACCTAACCAATCAACCAACCAAGCCAAACGAAACCAATCTATTGCCAAGCAAACCATCAACCAAACCAACAACAACCAACTAAACAAAAAACCGCAGCCATTATACAGAAAACTACAAGCTAGAATATTCCTTTACATAACTACTGAAACCCAAATAACATAGAAGCCTTTTTAGACATGAAAGGAAAATATTTGTAATATTTAAGAGACGAATAATTAATTGAGACTAACACCGAGATTTAGGCTTATTTCATTAGTAAAATGTTAAAAAGCTTAAAAAGCACACAACTTAAATATTTCGTACATATAAGCCGAGGAACCTGTTAATGGCTCTGCCCTCAATTTTGTAATAAAACTGACTCTATTATTACTGCCGTCAGCAACGTCTCATTATTCTGGCGTTTTTGAATCACAACAGAAAATTGTTGAACTAATGTGGAAGAATAACGTAACTAGATGAATAGATTGGTTGTCATGTGTGCTTAACGAGCGAAATTCAGCAGTGATGAACCTGGTCAGTAAATGGATAGGTAAACGGGAGAATTATTTCGAGGTAATTTAAAATGTTTTACAATCCCAGTCCATTTATCTCGTTGAGGGTTGATGTTACACACAAAAGCTATAGAACCTGAAATCATTTCTTGTTTCCATACGTTCCGTTTAGATATGCGTATGTCGTCTCTGTAATAGTTAACAGTACGGACAATGCACTAAGTTTATTCTTTCGTTCGGGTGGGTTGTTTGGGCTTCGCTGCTATTATCCATTCAAAAGCTTTCTGCCCTACTTTTTCTGTCGAAATACGAAACTACTGTAATGCGTGTATTCGTTAGAATGTTCAGTGTATGTCTTTTGCATCAGATTGGTTAGGACTTTTTGCGCAGGAATTGAGTAGGTAGAGAGGGTGGCTACCTCTCTAGGGTAACCTATTTTTTTTGTAATACACGTCTAGCGAGGTTCTAGCAGTGTAGTATAGTGTTTGCGAACTCTAGGAGCATGGTGTGTGCGAGCTCGAGGACTGTAGTATAGTGTATGTGAGCTCGAGGAGTGTAGTATAGTGTATGTGAGCTCGAGGAGTGTAGTATAGTGTGGGCGAGCTCGAGGAGTGTAGTATAGTGTATGCGAGCTCGAGGAGTGTAGTATAGTGTGTGTGAGCTCGAGGAGTGTAGTATAGTGTGGGCGAGCTCGAGGAGTGTAGAATAGAGTGTGTGAGCTCGAGGTGTTTGACCGAGTGAATTTTGTTCAACGATTAGGTCAGGGTGCCCAGAACCCTTATAAGGTACACTAGATTAGGTTAGGGTAAGGTTATGGATTAGCGTCAGGTATTTCGTGTTCTTTACCACTTCAGCGCTGGCGTAAATGTGGCTGCTGTATTCCTAGGCAGGAATTGCAACATTCGTAATTCAGGTTAATCGAGGCAATTTTCTAGTGATAAGTAGACTTACGTTTCTTTTTGCAGCGGTAATGCCAATTTTCTAGATCCTGTGCCATCCCAGTGTACTTGGGACTTGGCGCAATAACTTTACATTAGTGATAACGTCGATGTCAAGGATGAGGATGCCAATGTCGATCGTGATGTTAATGATGATGATGATGATGATGATAATGACGACTAAGATACCGCAGGTGAATTACCATACAGGCTGCAATTTTGCTATACTATTTACTCTCTTTCTTCATTACTGGACTGTCGCTTTCAGAAATACATTAATATTGATATTTTCAACGCTACGACTCATCATTCCATTATGAGTATGACAGTACATAAGGCGCAACAATGAAAGTTCAATTGTGACAAATGCTTCACCTCCTGCAGGGTGGAACACGGATTCTTCGTGTGACTCTAACCGGTCTAGGGAGTGGCAGTTAGAAACTGGACGTTTCATTATGCGGATTTATGCCAAAATCAGACTCTATCATCTATTGATTTATAATGAGCTATGCCTATATAGATGTGTAATGTATTTGTCATTACGATCAATTACGTTGAATTACCAATCATATGAACACTTAAATGGACACTCAAGACTACCTCGGGGTCATAGCTGCCCAATTTTCCAATGTGCTGAATCACTAATTCGTAAACTGCAGTAAATCTTAGAAAATGACCATTAATAAGGAGAAAAATACTGGCAAAACCACTACTAATCTCCAGCTAAGTTGTATAAAAAATCCCACTGATTCAAAACATTGCCTCACGTGGATCTCACATGATAGAAACTGCTTCAGAAACTATCATTCTGAACGAGTGCTTCAGAATATGGTTGATCCAGAATGTACAGCATGACAGTCCTGAGTTGAAATTCTGGTTTCAAAACAGTTACTTCTAAGCAGCATGAGACGCTGTTTTGAATCGCTTCTTGTACTGACCTAAACTTGTTTTTTCTACACCACCTTTAAAACTGCATATTACAGAACCAAATATGTAATTAAGGCATGCTCTAAGAAAGTTTTAAACCCTATTTTGACACTCCTTAATTCTAAATACGCTAATACGTTTATTGACATGAAAGCTGCAGTTTTTTTTAGTATAAGTAGATTTGGCGTCTTATAGCTAGCAGTATTTATACTTGACACTATGCAGCAAATAATTCAATTGTAGTTTACATAAGTTTACATAAGAATTTATTACCTGTCAATTACATAAAAGTTGTCGCCGTCGTCACCTTGATCAATCACATGTTCATCAGCTTGCACCTGAAACAACAACAATAAAAAAACAAATGTCGGCATCGAATTGTTCTACACAATTTATCAGTTTGAATGGTTGTTTTTTCTTTGGAATTTAATTCTGTAAACTATTTATTTTATTTACAACACACATTATCCAAATTGCAGTACAAAATGTTCGTGGTAACATTAAATTATACATTAATTCATAAAAAAGTGCTAATACTTAAGCAACGTATAACAATTAAGTTATGTTATGGCAAAAAATTACATATTAAATAAAAAAAGTAGTTATGCTTGAAAATAAACTTAAGAACCATTGCAGCAATAATGAAGGCTATAGAATTAGTGATAAAATAGCTTCAACGATCAGCTGAGTTTGACCTTCGGGCTGCAAGGTTGACCCCCCGAACTAAATCAACCACACTGGCAAAGTTGAAAGCCGAAAAAAATAGATGACAGCTGCAAGAGATGAATAATTTCGAGCACGACAAGACGTACTACTTTTTTCGAAATGTTTTCCAGAGACTCAGCTATGCTTGTAAGATATTTTCTTTTTTCCAGTATCAGAAGACCAAGCGAATGAACACAAAAAGACAAAAAAGGGGATCCTACCTTTTTCTCGAACATGGCATCTAGGACACCTTGCATTTGTTCCTAACAAAAACAGAAGAAGGTCACTAAATAATCGGTTTTTTAATAAATGTCAATTTCAAGCAGAAAATTATTAGCTTGTGGTTAGAATCAACGCTAGAAATGGAAGCCTTCTGGCAATAATTTAAAGCCTAATTATTATTGCAATACTATTTCACTATTATTATTAAATCATAAAACTAGCAACAATATTCAATGCATTTACACAATATAAAACTCCATACAATTAAGACCTAAGACTTTGAAAAACTAAAATACATAATGTCAATATTTTGAGATAGAGAGAAGTCAAGCCTTTTAATACTTTTATGTTATACAAGGTAGTTTTGAATGAAAATGACTTATTCATTACACAAACATAAAAAACTCACACGTTAGACATCTCAGTTGTCTAAATTAAGAGATTTTCTTTCCGATAAAAAACTGTAGGTGAGATACTTACTGTAAGAATAACTATATTCATATTATATTTATGAACAATGTAAAATCACACGTAGCTGACAGAAGAAAACACTTACTGTGTCTAAAGCACGAAATAGCAAGATGTCTTTGACTGCTTCTGACAGTCGTTGCCTTTGCTCGTCTGATTTTGGATATACTACCTAAAAATGGAACCAACTAATCGCGTAATGAGATTCACAGTAAACTTTAGTTACACTTTAGTTACTTTGGTAAACTTAGTGGCATCATCATCATCATCAGCATCACCATTATTGCAGGCTACTTTAGTACACTTGTAACTTATATAAATATAATATACAACGACGACGACGACAACAACAACAACAACAACAACAACAACAACAACAACAACTACTACTACTACTACTACTACTACTACTACTACTACTACTACTACTACTACTACTACTACAACAACAACAACAACAACAACAGCAACAACAACAACAACAACAGCAACAGCAACAGCAACAGCAACAACAACACCAAACAGTAGCAGCAGCAGCAGCAGCAGCACAATAGAAACATATTTGTTTTGGCTAAACCATGGCGCTAAATAAGTTTAAAAAATTAATAATTATGGATTTCTTACATCATTAAGGTTAATTTTGCAAGTTAAGAGCGTAAATAATTGATTAATTATCTACAAATTAATCTAGACTTTTAACTGTAGTAAAAAAAACAATTTAATCGTTTAATAATTATTTTAGCGCAAACAAACTGACGCATGGAATTACCGCATGCGATTATGACCTGTTATATCTGAATTACAGTATAGGTTGATCACAAGTGATTGTGGTATAGCCATTATATTTGAATTACACTATAGGTTGATCACAAGTGATTGTGGTATAGTCATTATATTTGAATTACACTATAGGTTGATCACAAGTGATTGTGGTATAGCCATTATATTTGAATTACACTATAGGTTGATCACAAGTGATTGTGGTATAGTCATTATATTTGAATTACACTATAGGTTGATCACAAGTGATTGTGGTATAGTCATTATATTTGAATTACACTATAGGTTGATCACAAGTGATTGTGGTATAGTCATTATATTTGAATTACACCCTAGGTTGATCACAAGTGATTGTGGTATAGCCATTATATTTGAATTACAGTATAGGTTGATCACAAGTGATTGTGGTATAGTCATTATATTTGAATTACACCCTAGGTTGATCACAAGTGATTGTGGTATAGTCATTATATTTGAATTACACCCTAGGTTGATCACAAGTGATTGTGGTATAGTCATTATATTTGAATTACACCCTAGGTTGATCACAAGTGATTGTGGTATAGTCATTATATTTGAATTACACCCTAGGTTGATCACAAGTGATTGTGGTATAGTCATTATATTTGATTACACCATAGGTTGATCACAAGTGATTGTGGTATAGTCATTATATTTGAATTACAGTATAGGTTGATCACAAGTGATTGTGGTATAGTCATTATATTTGAATTACACTATAGGTTGATCACAAGTGATTGTGGTATAGTCATTATATTTGAATTACAGTATAGGTTGATCACAAGTGATTGTGGTATAGTCATTATATTTGAATTACAGTATAGGTTGATCACAAGTGATTGTGGTATAGTCATTATATTTGAATTACAGTATAGGTTGATCACAAGTGATTGTGGTATAGTCATTATATTTGAATTACAGTATAGGTTGATCACAAGTGATTGTGGTATAGCCATTATATTTGAATTACAGTATAGGTTGATCACAAGTGATTGTGGTATAGTCATTATATTTGAATTACACTATAGGTTGATCACAAGTGATTGTGGTATAGTCATTATATTTGAATTACACCCTAGGTTGATCACAAGTGATTGTGGTATAGCCATTATATTTGAATTACACCCTAGGTTGATCACAAGTGATTGTGATATAGTCCTTATATTTGAATTACACCCTAGGTTGATCACAAGTGATTGTGGTATAGTCATTATATTTGAATTACACCCTAGGTTGATCACAAGTGATTGTGGTATAGTCATTATATTTGAATTACAGTATAGGTTGATCACAAGTGATTGTGGTATAGTCATTATATTTGAATTACACCCTAGGTTGATCACAAGTGATTGTGGTATAGTCATTATATTTGAATTACACTATAGGTTGATCACAAGTGATTGTGGTATAGTCATTATATTTGAATTACACCCTAGGTTGATCACAAGTGATTGTGATATAGTCATTATATTTGAATTACACCCTAGGTTGATCACAAGTGATTGTGATATAGTCATTATATTTGAATTACACCCTGGGTTGATCACAAGTGATTGTGGTATAGTCATTATATTTGAATTACACCCTGGGTTGATCACAAGTGAACGTGGTATAGTCATTATATTTGAATTACACTATAGGTTGATCACAAGTGATTGTGGTATAGTCATTATATTTGAATTACACCCTGGGTTGATCACAAGTGATTGTGGTATAGCCATTATATTTGAATTACACTATAGGTTGATCACAAGTGATTGTGGTATAGTCATTATATTTGAATTACACCCTGGGTTGATCACAAGTGATTGTGGTATAGTCATTATATTTGAATTACACCCTGGGTTGATCACAAGTGACTGTGGTATAGCCATTATATTTGAATTACACCGTGGGTTGATCACAAGTGATTGTTTCATAGTTATTAGTATATGATATTAGACTTGCATTCCAAAAGATCCTGGTTCAAATCTAATTTTACCAGTCTCCTATTTTTTGTTATTGGGTCCTTTTGGCCTAGTTTGGTTTGAATATACTATCGTTTATTGTGATTCTGCATTATCAAGATATTTAGAAATGAAGTGACATTATCATGAGCAAAGTCATGCCAGTTACCATACCTCACTGCATTCTAATTTCAATAAATTTATTTTTATGCAACAAAAATAGCTATAGAACGTTTTGGTTTAATCACTAAGCCATTCTCAACTGAAAAATCTGTAATTAAAATTAAACTCACATTAAAATTTTCTCTAATTAAATATAAAACTGTAACTTTTTTAAAAATTACACCATCAGTTGCTGTTAGGAATTCGTTAAAATTTCGTAGATCATTTATCAACAAACTTTTACTGTAAATTTTATATTTTGCATTACAATAATACTTTACGATTAATTTGTAAACTAGTCAAGTTTTAGAATGACATGGATTCAGACTAAATGTTACACATTAGGTTTATGAATTATTAGATAATGTGAACTTTTGCTTTCTACAGATCTTCATCATCACTGGCATAAGTAAAACGTGTTACTTATACCAGCGATTATAAACATCTATAGAAGGTAAAAGTTCATTATCTAAAAGTAAAAAAATTGTATTAATTATCATAAATGTTCTACAATTATAATGAGTTCAAAATCTAATCGTATTAATCAAAATCTTAATGAGTTCCAGGCAGCAAATTATATATATTGTAATTTTAAAAAATTGATGGTTTTATATTTTTATACTGAAGAAAAAATTTAATTTACAAAAAGTTCATTATGAATTCAATTTTGTTTAGAAATTTGTCAGCAATAGCGATTAAACCGAAACGTTATTTTCAAATAAATCTATAGACTTATAATGCCGGTTTTTATGTAAAATATAATGGAACATCCTTTAAAACATGAAATTCGTAACTAGCGCAGTTGCATAATTCCAACTTAAAGCGTTTACCTTGTACAAATAACACTTATTCTTCGCCAATCATTGCTGCAATGCTTGTTGTTTTCAAAATTTTTGCCAGAGGAAATTGTGACAGGCAATACGGAAATACTTTTCACACTGTCAAATCCAGAGTACGGTTATTGTGAGAAAAGAATAAGCAACTGCTACTCAAGCAGAAGCAAAAACGGAAAACAGAATTATTTCGCCAGACTGTTAATGACAGCAAATCTGTTACTAGTATTAAGTTATCAACAAGAGCGCGATACCCTTACAAGTTAAATATACGAAAACGCGAACAGCTTCTAAACTAAAATTCGGTTTACAGGCAAATTGTAGACGACTTCTTTTTTTGTGAAATCAAAGACATTTGAACATCGATCAATAAAAATCCTTCCTATTAGCAGGACTGTACTAACCCAGAGTTCACGCCAAACTGGGAGGACAATTTCATAACGCCAGAAATAAATACAGGCAGTGTAATGGGCACAATAGTTGCACTAATTGGACTCAATATTTGAACAGAATCGCATTGAAGCAATGTTTAACTTGCTCGTAATGTGGAGTTTGTGTGCAGATCTTCCTACAAGATTGGGTATGTTGAGTGGACCCACAAAATAGCTATGGTTACAGACATTGTTTGTAAAAAAGGGGAACAAATCAGAAGACAGACTTTTTTACAGTGGCTTCATCACTGGAATTAATTCCAATTTACTGTTTCATTAACTAATTGCTTTCCTTGGCAAAATGCAAAATAACGGTTCAAACTACTATAACCAAAGCAATGTACAAGGCATCATTTATTGAAAAATACCAAGGAAGTCAGAATTTTAGTTTGAATAATATTTAAAATTTCCTTTAATATGCTTATAACTTCACAAAAAAGGATATCTGACTTGCCTCAACCTTTGATTCGACCGGTTTCTCAGATCTTTGATTTGGTTGAGCTCAATTGGTTTGAGGTCAATAATCGATGAATCGGATCCACAAGAAATCTAATCACTTTTCAGAAATGTTGTGTTTTATCATCATAACAAACTAGTATTGAGTATGCAAAGGAAGACATTATGGAGTTTCTCAATGTTGATTTTACAGATGAGCATATAAGGGGGAGGGGCAGAATTAGCCCAAAAGCCTATGAACGGTTTTTCGTCCGAGTTCAAAAAATGCTATTGATGCCTCAAAATGGTACAAGATAGGTAGCCTATGCTTTGCTGTTCGTTGTTTTCTGTTATATTATTGGTGAATAGATCTTATCGTTTTTATTATTATGTCTGTGAGAATTACTTTCTGAAAACACGTTATATAAAAGTATTATATTGTATTATAATGTAGCCTTATTTAGTTATTACATGCACACACGAGGTTTCAATTTTGGTGGGTTGACGACAAACTCTGGTGAGACTCAAAACCTTAGCCAAATTATAATTTGAAAATGGTGTAAGACAGACAATTTACATATTTTTTGTTACAAGTAATTAGCAAACACGTTAGCAAAGACTTAGCATATTAAGGAAATACGATACAATTCATGGTCAACATGATACTGGCCCTTCAACTGAAATCTCCTTTATTTGGATTTGATTTAAAAAATCGGCAGAATCAGCACATTCATAATCATGTTCTGAATCAGTTCATTGTGTTCATGTTCTGAATCAGTTCACTGTGTTCATGTTCTGAATCAGTTCACTGTGTTCATGTTCTGAATCAGTTCACTGTGTTCATGTTCTGAATCAGTTCACTGTGTTCATGTTCTGAATCAGTTCACTGTGTTCATGTTCTGAATCAGTTCATTGTGTTCATGTTGCCTTGTTTTCTTTTTTGCAATGAATTAACTATGTATTTTGTACACAGCATGTGATAATAATACGATAGACTTCAAACCAAAGATTGTTCAGAGGTTAATTGCTCCCCAGCAGCAAGTCTCGAACCTGACAATGACACGGTACCAGCAAGTAAATTAAGTGGCTTAATTTCAAGCGACGGCGAAGTTCACAAAGTGTAAAATCAAGCTGGTTTTATTATACATTCGTTTCACCCGCATTTTGTTTGTAATTTCCCCGTTTCTGTTTTATGGGCCTAAGAGCTGAGTAAGTAGGCCTAACAGCTAATGTTGGATTGTCAACTACCCAATTGGGAACGTCAGTTCAGTGCAACCTACTTTGGTTAAATCACACGCGTTTTCAGCTAGCGCCCCTAATCACTCCCAATCTGTGTCGTGAGCTCGATACTGATTGCTATGATTAGTCTACACAATAATAGCTTACTGAGGTCTAATTTACTGTAAGCACCAAGCTGCCATGTTGTTTTTAGGAGAAGCCCTGATCGTTTATTGACATACGAGAACGCTTGACTTTATTGCTATTTTAGTGACAATCAAATGATTCAGAAACGAGCATTTTTGACTTTTGTCGCTAATCTCATTATATATTTGAAAGCTTACAAATGCACAAATGCATGATTTTTATCTAATCGTCAAGAAAATATACTGTACTAATATAAATGTACTAATGAAGTTGTTCAATCATTTGTTCAATTCTTTTCTTACAATATATCGTTGCAATATAATGACCGCATTTATTAGGTAATAACTATGGAACAAATGCGTACTTAGCTGCTGGTTAGAATGGGTAACTCTGGAAAATTGCTTTTGGAAGGTTTCATCTACGACTGGTTTCTTTACAAGTTGAAAGAGGCTGAGAACGTGGAAGACCGTCTCGGTCCGACATTAAGTGTTAGTAGCATGAAATGCAATCTGGCAAAAGCGGTAAGCGGATTTATTTCAAAGCCACTAGATTTTATCTTGGTCACGTGTTTTTCTACAACTTCCGGACCCAGAACAAACATATCCCAAGGATATATATCACTATTTTTATACGTGAAAATTTACAAGCGAATTTGTTTTTAAATCAAGGACAAAAGACCTCACAATGACGAAACCTACAACTTTTCTGCCTTCTGAAGTTCATAAACTCATCTTGAGTAGCCTCATGAACACCAGTCTAAGATCCCGCTACTCTCAAAAACTGAAACGCTTGGATTAATAAAAATAAGTAAATAATTAAATAAATTGTGGAAATAATACCTTTTCTCCGTCATCATCTGCCTCTGGATCATATTTTTCTGCTGAAACTGAAAAAGAAAAGTCAACATCGTAAACTAAGCCAAACCTTTAAAGTTATAATTGCCTAAAATGCCAGTTAAGGAATTATGCTGGTTTCTGTCTAAAAACTTAAAAATTCCTCTTCATTCAAACGTATTTAAGATGTTTATATAAAATAATAAAGTTCACACTAATTTTGCAAGTTTACATGTATGTTTTGAAGTAATTCGCTTTAATTAAAATGTTACTCTTGTAGATGGGGATTTTCTTGTAAGCGAAGTTTATTTGTGCACCTTTTATAAGAGTAAAATTTTAATTTTACCAACGAAAATTCTTTTGGGAAGGATTTCAAAAAAGAGAAACAGAAAAAGAACAGTTTAAAAAGGTGATGGCAAGCACTTGTTAAAATAAAATTGATGACGAAAGAGACATAATGAGGAAAATGTGAGGTAACAGCAGTGATAGTATGATGATGATTATTATTATGAGGAAACGACGATAACGATCCTAGTAATGTTGTGTCAATGCAGATTTTGCAGATATATATGTGTGTGTGTGTGTGTGTGTGTGTGTGCGTGCGTGCGTGCGTGCGTGCGCGTGTGCGTGTGTGTGCAATCAATGTTTCTTGTTGGTAGATCATAATTCGCGCTGTAATGACGACAACAATCTTACTAATCTGCGTTAAATTTTAATTACCATCAGATAAAAGCCACAAGAATGGTCAATCTATTTCCATTTACCGCAAATTTATCGCTCTAGGAATTAGCACGTATAAGCAGCAAACTTTAACACACGTCATCTGACGTCATGTAATTCAGTAATAAGTTTAAGAGAGGGAAGGGCGGATTAGCTGACCTAGGGCGGATCTGTAAATGCTTGGGTTAAGCATTAAAGCTGGGTTTAAAAAATCAAATGCACTATATGAGCTGTGAGCGTCGAATTAATATGTTTGTTACGCGTAACTTATAAGATAATAGATAAAAAATAGTCATACAATGTGCACATTGTATAATAAAAATTGCGCATTTATAAAAGGACAACAACTGCTGTTGGCAAGATTTGTGACGATAGTTCTGTTTATTAAAATTATTTTTATGCCGGTTCAACAGTAAATGAAGCAGCTCATGCAATTTTGCTACTCAAATGTTGACGATAAATGTTCTTAGCATTTTGCTTTTAATATCGCCCAACACGAGAAACGATTATTCGTCATAATTATGGTAAAACAGCTCACACCGACAACTCAAATCAGAACACATCCAAAATTATACAATAATGACCATTTTACCATTTGGCATAATAATAAACCTATTATTACGTAGCAAAGACGTATAGGTACCACAGTTGCGTTTAATAATCTCGTATTTACAGCTATATATACAATTATACATCTATGTACAAAAGAGGTTGTTGCAACAGGTGTCGCCTCTAAAATTTTAGTATAACACGTGACGCAAACATCCTCAGAACAATTCTATGATCTTATATCAAGGAGATTTTTTTTACTCTGCTAAAACATTTTTCTCAAACAGTACAAAATAGATTTCTATGCTGTCTCCATTGATTTCTTTGGAATAATAATAATATGAGAACTTACGTGAACTCTAATTTAAATAGCTGGTATATAGAACTAACTGCATTACAATTTGGAATTGTTAACAATCATTAGAATAGGCAGGCTACTCTAAAAAAAACCCATGAATTTAAATTCAAATTTCACACTTAAGTTTAACACTTTAATGGGCGGGAAAACATTTGTTTTCTAAATATACTTTATAATATAACTTTATTTACGTGTCTTTTTTAGAATATATCTTTTTACTTATCAACTTAGACTGTTTTTATACTCTCTAATATTTTGCAAAGCAAATTGTACTTTTACTCTGTTTTGGTAACTTATAATGTTCAATACACTAAAGTACTAATTTACCTGATTTTCGTCTCGCATATCTGTTTTTCGGAAGAGCTGAAAAGAAGAAAAACAAAACTGAGAAAATAATCCTCATTACTAAAATATTTGTATAACCGAAGATAGCTGGTTAAAGTAAAAAGTTCATAAAACCATTCTAATTAATTATGAGAAAACCAGAGAAAACGGCTTTTCTTTCGATAAATTAATCAGACTAGCCGGGTGTGAGCCGGGTGTGAGCGTTTGTGCTTCTGTTTTACGCTATTTAGTTTTTCATACAAACAACCCAAATAACAATGTCGGCACAAACATTACATCATATAATAACACACTGGCAAGGTTACGTTTCTGGGACAGTAAATGTTTTATGTGACATCTTTTTGTATCAAACTAGCAAGGACTGCAAATCAAGTAGAAACGTGTAAAATGGCAAATATTATTAGACCAGTGCACTAATGATCAACAATATGCGCCCTTTCTTTGTAGTGCTTGTTTGTAATTCTTTCTTAATGATGGTAGCTGGCTGGTACAACACTTAAAAGTCAAAAAACAAACTGGGATTCGAACTTGAATGCAAAAAGTACATGCTTCTTAACTGCGTGTCGACCTTTCAACAGAAGCTCCAAAGGCTATTGTCACGAGGGTAAGTATAATAAATACAACTTTTGTAGCAAGGTACACGTTATAACAGTTTACTTATAAAAATACATAATGATGAGGACGACGACAACGACAACGACAACAACGACGACGACGACACAACAACAACAACAAAAACCAAGAAAGAAACTCATTAGTCGTTCTGGTCAAACTTGAATAGAGAGCTTACATGACCTGCTATCTTAGTTATACATCAAACGTTGCGAGAATTTTATATTATAATAAGAATGTTTTTTTATCTTCAGGCGACGCGAAATTATTTCTTGTGCAACGCGACACGCTATAAAATTAGGTATTTTCAGATTGTGCATGTTTCTTTTCATCACAACAGTAACAGCCTTCCGCTACCGCGTCTCGCTTTGTGCACACAGAAGCACTAAATCTAGAAAAATAAATTTTCTATATCATTATTTTGTTTGAGCAAGAAACCCTGCCAGCAAAAATTTGAGACGCATGCGTAATATCTCAAGTTCTGATTTGTCTGTGTATACTTTGTTGGAAGAAGCGTTCTTTAAAAGCTTTTTTAAATTACCAGTTTATACGGAAAATAAGAAACATTTAATGCAAACAAGAAATATCATGTCTTTTAACGAATTTTGAGGCAAAACAGTTTTAGCGGCTGCCCAACACCTTATTTGGATATAGAAGGAGTAGAAGGAGAAACTCTGAAAAACATGGAAAACAAGGACAAAAATTTCTGGTACTGACACAAGTCATACAAGGAAAATGCAACAACATATTTACCGTTCTTATTTGGGCTATAACGACGAAATAATAGTTAGCTGTGCAAGATAAGGTTGCTCCGTCACAAGCGCGTGTAAAAATGGCAATTTTTTTTATAAAAATAAATTAATAAAATATGCTAATGTTAAATTTCACACAGTCCTTCGAAGCTCAATTTACAGAAGTTTATATGTGAGAAAAATTTATTATTCCTTGCACATGCTATGCAGTTCTTTATTGAAGCAAAAACAAAAATCCATATTGTTTAAACTTTCCAACGCATTTAAAACGTGTAATTTTAAAAAAGAGCTAAACGTACCAACATCAACGGAAGATTTCCCCAGTCTGACGGCTTGTTCACTGAGACTTCAAGAAACAAAAGTAGTTCGTTTCAAAGTTTTCGTAAAGACGGGACGTGTGCCTGGATTCTTTAAGGGTCCGAGATAGAGGCCACAATGTGAAACTTAGAAATTTGTCTCGGTCAGTGATCTCGCTCAAATGATCAAAGACACGCAGGACATTCAGGACGTTGGTCAGTTCGAGCCAGAACTGTAGCATGTAGAGTTACAAAACTTGCAAAGAACATACCTAGGGTAAGAGCCTTGATCATGGTATGGTGAACGACGCCCTGAAAAGTATTCTGGACAAAGATCAGTTTTAAAATTGTCATTCAACTCTTCCTAAGAAGCTGAGTTAAATTCAAATTTTTGACAAGTATTTAGGAACACGTGGGATAGATATGTGCTTTGCCTTTAAAAAGTAGGGATTCACAAAACGTCGTGGTTTTCATTCAGGTTTTGTGAAAAAAGAATGGGCGAAACATTCCCTCCCTGTCGAGGAATCTGTGTCAAGAATACATCTTTCTTGTCCCTTACCCGCTTTCTTCATAAAGTTTCACGAAAATCAGTTGGGTAGTTTTTATGTAATAGGCTTATTGCCGGATAACAGTTGAAAAACAACCAACCAAGCTAACATACAGCCTTGAGGCATAACTTCCCTAGCAAAGTTAAAGATAACTAAAATAGTTATTCCACAGTTACACTAAATGGAAACCATATTTTATAAATGTACTCTTTTTCTTATTTTTCCATTTGTGCCCTTCTTTCCTGTGCCATTTTTACCTGTGTCATTTTAATCTGTGCAATTTTTACCTGCGCCATTTTGACGGTGTACCGAATAGCGTACAACAATCTTTGTTATTATTCAACTGACGTAAGAATTATTTATTACATAAGATTCCCATATAACTTCAAAAATAAACAGTCGAGACTCATCCACAAAATGTGGTGACTTTCCAAAAAGCAGGAGTTATATGCAGCACTGCATAAAACGCATTGGAGTAATCCAAAATATGACACAGCCTTCAATAAAACTCACAACTTAACGACGCAACAATGTACAAAACTTGTGAGCGATTTTCGAAAATCCCAAAACTTAATATACAGCACTGCACACAACTCGTGTAGAAATTTCTAAAAAAAACATAAGATAAGCGCTACACAACAATGACCAAGCAGAGCTGTTAAATTTTGACTCAAAAACAAAACGTAAACTAGAAAATATAAACTATGTTTTACTCGACAGTAGCTAACAAACGCTATGCAGTTTGTGAAAGTTTTACATGTAGTACTGAATACTATTTTTGTGATAATTTGTGTAATAATGTGTGATAATTTTTGTAATAATGTGCGGTCAAGCGCGGCACAGAACTTGTACTAGTTTCTAACATTAAGGTTTCTAAGCTTGTGTTGAAACCATGAAGGATGTAATGCAACGAGTTCTTTTGTGAATTTCTATTTAAAGACGAGTTAAATGCAGGAATTAAAATAAGTTTTATTTTTTACGTTACATTGATTATTTCAGGCTATTGCATGGACTGTTTTATCATCAGCTTCTAGTTTGAACTTCTTATTCACACAAACTTCTCGAAAACGACAGTACGAATATCTGTCCATTTGACGATGAATTTGGGGTTTTGTAGTTTGTTTAACATTCGTTAATCGCAAATTAAAATTGCTTAACAAAATTTTTTTAGCCAGGTCCATGTGACAGGCATCTGATTCTTACCTCAAAAGCGTCTAAGTAATGTCGAACGGGCCGCATATTGAGTTGCGGATTTTTTGAGCCGCCACGGCCACGGTTCAGAAGGGAGAGGATATCTAACAATTGGTCGATGTCACGTAAATTCAGCTAACATCGTTAGGGAAAGAATACCTTCTCTGATATGCGTTCTACAAGACAATTTTGTCATATACTGTAACGGTATCACAGAAGCTGAGCTCTACTAAACCGCTTTACGAACGATACTAAACACAGGTTAACTGAACGTACAAGAGCCAATGCAATATCGTTGGGTTATCAGTAGTAAGCTGATTAGCCAGCAAAAGTACAAAAGTAAGCCCAGATAGATTGCAAATAAAGTAATGAATTCCTCTAATCTTAGTTCTACTGCATAACCAGTGAGCCCGCCGGTATCACAGACTGATAAAAGATTGGCAAACAGTAAATGCAATGAGACTTTGTGCAGCAAATCTTTATAGAGGATTAACGTCATCTGCTTTTTAATATGAAACCAGTAAAAATACTCTCGTCGCAATAAATTTCACAACAGAAATCGTGATTACAATTTATCTCTTCCAAGTTATTCGACCAGCCAATCACACAAATGCAAAAAGATCCGAAATCATACCTTGTGCATAGTTTAGTTTAATACTCGAAGACATACATGAAAAGCAGTTTAAATTTACTTTATCTTAAAACCCAAATGGATCAACTGATTATGAATAAAACATCTAAGACTAATATTCTGTCATTACTCAATTTCAAAAGTAATTTTTAGAGGATAAAGGGAATTAAAGCTGAAGAAATGGTCTCAAAATATGAAAGAATTCTCCAGAGACTTGTCATCTTTAGCATGAATAAAACGTTGAAAGCCCTTTATAGTTCTCCAAATACATTATTTCTTTCTTTTAGGAATTTAAGCACTAAACGGCTTCATCAACTGAATAGACTTGTGCTACTAACCCGAGAGATCTGAAAGTCAGAAATAATCTATTTTGAGATTATACAACGCTTTATTTATGTTAAAATTTATCATTGAATCAAAAGTATGAATTCTCAGTGCCAATTTCAAAGAATTCAAATAAGCAATTTTCTTTATCCCTGTTGATGTTTTTCTTGAATCATGTAAACTTTTTCCTTCCTGAGAACCAGTTTTTTGGTAACGAAGCTCGAGGGGAAAACTGGATTTATAAGTTATTTATTTACTATAGGAATGTAAGAATCGGCAGATAATAAGTACGACCAATGAACTCTCGGCATTTAGGAACCAGGACAGAAAGGTCCTCACAGCCGTCCACAGGAGTAGTGACAAAAAGTCTTAATGTGGCAAATGACGTTTTATGAGTAAGCGCAACTGCAGAGTTGAACGCACATCAAACTGAACCAAGACGACGGAATCTTTCAGGTGAGCTAAGGTAATAAACTGTCTCACTGGCCTCAACTAAGTACTGAATGCAAGGCCAATTAGTCGATTTCTAATGTAGAGTATACTTTCAGGAATTAGATATTATAAGCAGGTGCTTCCTGTTTTTCACATTTAGAGGTGCTAGGTGACATGAGTGAAAAATGAGCAGAAGGCACAAGACACCCAGAATGAGATAAAGTAAAAATTATTTACCAGGTGCACGTTGACTGCAAACAAAGAACACAGTGACATCATTACTACTGCGGTATACTTGAATTGAAAAGCTGAGAAGAATTCTCACCAGGAGCCACGGAACAAGTGTTCTGTTTTCAAACCAAATCTGTAAGTTTCTGAATACAAAAATAACCAAGGGACAGAGCTAAAGGAGAAACCGATGATGCAGAAAAAACCCTGATTCCGTTAGTTTCAATCCCACTTCTGACACTCTTGTGCTGCCCCGTGCCCTAAATTCAGGACAGTTCGATCACAAGACCAACTTGTTGAACTTACGTAAGCCTAAGACGAATCCCGCTGACAATTACTGTCTAATCTCATTAAACTGTACGAACAGATTGTTACGCTACTCTAAACACAAAAACACGAAGATTATTACCCCTGAGAACTTGATATCGTACTGGAGCTCAAAGTCTAAGTGGTTGGGAGTTAATGTTTAACCTATCCGTGGAACGCAATAACAACGTGATCATCTTTTTGTAACTCTCATATGTGTATTCGTACTTGTCAAAACCACTCGGTGAAGGACAACCGGAAAGATATAAACAGAAAACTAGAAACGCGCATTAATGCAATTTTTGAGCGGCTAAACTAAATTTAGTGGAGACAAGCTGTGGTTTTAGAATATCTAAAAGGAGAACACTGATTCATCAAAACTAAAAGGCAACATTTTGAAAAAAGGTTAAGCCGCTAGCATTATAATAGAGCATAGGAAAAATTCAGATAGGTATATAATTACGTACTTTTTCGTGCATTCGACATGCTACAGTTAGCTGTTTGTACTGGGATTAGAGGACATGTTTTGGAGATCACTTCTGCATTCTTGGAATAAATGAATCATCATAATAAAATAATCTCTCTTTCTCCCAAATTTTGTTAGACATACAGTGGATGTCTTTTTAGGGAAAAACAAAATGTCGACAAACTGATTTGCTGCTTTGCTTGATTACCTTACAGCTTGTGTGAATAAATGTGCACAATAACTGCTGCCTACATGATTCATTTAATGATAGCCTCAGTAATTAAACCTGTTTGCTGAATGCTGTCACGTGACTGGGCTGATGGCTTCCTAGGCTGACTAAATGACTTCTATTGAGAGTGAATAATGTAAATGCAAGTAATTGCAATAGTGAGTGCTTAAGACATTTAATTAACATAGATCGTCACAGCCGAGCAGAAGCCAACGCAACGGACCACATCATACGTACAACCTGCCCTTTGCTACCTTAAATCACCGAGGCTGCATTAGTGCAATGTGGTACAAGAATAATTCCTAGACTCACAGTCCTATAAAACCTATATTATTAAACAAGGGAACCATCTACTAGCAACTCTTCAGTGCACTATACTTAAGTGTTCTTATGAAAAGGTTTACCCGAGTAAAAAAGTATAAAGTAGATATCTTTCTTCGTGTTTTAGTAATATCTCCCGAAAACGGGACGGTCATTGGTCAGTTGGTCGGTCGTTTGGTCAGTTAGTGGATCAATTAATGGATTATTGGATTATTTATAAATTATTTGACTGCATATGCTGAAACTGATTTGATAACTTGATTGTAAATTAGTTGTATTGTCATAGCAAATGTATAATTGTGAGTTACTAATGACAAATTCATTCAGACATGTTATTGGAAACGCGTTTAATTCGATTTCTGACAAAGTCAAGCTGTGTCAAAAAACAGCCTTGCTTTCTTCTGTTATAAATGGTAATGACGCCATTAATGCTTTTGAAAATCTAATTTTGATGAATTATTATCGTCCTTCGCGCGTATATAAACAATCTGTTGGCGATAAAAAATTTTATAGCTCACGTCGTAATTTTTTTCGCTGTGCTGTTCTCTAATTATTTTAACAATTTAAGTTAAAATTGCAAAAACAATATAAGTATGGCATGTAAGCCGTAAATAAAACACCATTTTGTCTAGATAATCAGATGCTTATTTTCGTTGTCTCTCATTGCGCGTTTTGCGTTAGATTTTGTAATTATTTACAATATAAGTTTATTTATTATCGTTGCAACCAAGAGGTTGAATTTTAGCACAGTATAAAGTTACAAAATATAAAAATTTAATAGAATAATCAAAATAGAGACCATACAAGTCCTGTTACACTGTTACAATATACATGACATAATTAGAACGAGTTTAAACCAATGATTAAAAATTAAATATACAATACGGAATTAAGCTGTTCTTGAATCTCAAGGCGTATTTTAGATGGATGTATACGCATCTGACAATAGACTGTGTATTGTATTATTAGAATTTTGATTTGATAAGAACAACAATTTCCAAGAATTTTCGCGACGGTCAATAAAGGTTGAAGATTAGCTAAAATTAGAGGGTTTACTTAGCTTTCATTTGGAAGAATTATTATCAGTGACCGCCTTTGAACAGTTTCTAACAAATCAGAGAGATTTTGGGGGAGAGACGAGTGGCCTAATCACGGTGCAGTACATTTTTATCATAACATTACGAGATGTCCCAACTCTTTTCATTAGTCGCAAAAGATAAATTCTTTTATTCGCTTTAGCGTAAACTGAATAGACATGGATGTTCCATGTTAAATCTTTAGCTATTTATAAGCCTAAAATTTTTAACCGAATTAACTCTTTTTACCTTCAAATTGGAGACGGCAATAGGAGGATTATCAGGAGGATTAACCAAGAAATCACAACCATTTCATTGAATCTAGACATATTGAAATTTAGGTTATTGGCGTTTGCCCACTGCCTGTGTAATGCCTGATTAGTTACGGTTTGAATTTTGAGATAATCAGTAAAACTGCCAAAGTCAATATAGTCGTGTCATCAATATACTTGACATCACATATTGTGTGTAAATCATTGATTATAATAACGAACAGACTCGATCCAGTTTTAGTACCTTGGGGAATCCCTCTATTCAGCAACTCACATTCGGAAGTAATTCAGCAAACTTTAGTTCTTTGACGACGTTGGATGAGGAAGTAAGATAGCCAATTAGGCATAATATTCGGAACTTGCATACATTTAAGCTTTATTAACAAAATGTTATGAACAATGAGATCAAGAACTTTTCGAAAATCTAATAACAAAACTCCAGAGATGCTTCCTTTAGAATCAGCAGCTTTATGCAGTTGATGCATTAAGTAAATCAGAACATTGTGTAGTGGAATTGCTCGGGATAGAATCAATATTGAAAAGAACTGACTTGAGGACTTCAAATTTTGCTAAGTGCTGATGTTAGAGAAATAGGTCTCTTCTCTTTCTCGAGTAAAATAATTTGATTAAATTTTGGAATAGGTATAACACGGCTGAAGGAATAAAGCCTTCCCTCAAACTACTATTATAAATAGCACATTTAGAAAGGTTTAGAAATAATGTCTACTAAATCAGTCAAAATCCAATTTGGAATTCTCTCTGGGCCAACTGATTTTTGACGATTAAGTTTTAACAGTTTTTTCTCAACGGAAATCCGGCGTAATTTCTTGGACTGGTGACTGTAAATCGCTAACCAACAGGTTCAATTTGCTACTGACTGATTTAAAGTAACGTTGATGTCTTCGGCAAGTGTCTGGTTATTACAAAATCAGATGCAAAGTTGTCCAAAATATTTTGTTAGATTTTAATCAGAACCAAGCCAGAATTTAGCGAGAAACAAATTCGATTTAGCTCTGGAATTCACAAACATTAAGCAAATTAAATCCTTTTCTAAATTTAGATTTAACTTAAAAAACCTTTATGAAGTCTAAATGAGAATCCATCCCATCAATGTGACAACATACACACCGGCATGGCTCACCCGCTCTATTAAGTCGCACAACTCTAAATCGCCCTAATTATATTCAGTCGGTTTTGTGCGTCCTGTACATTTTATTTTTCTAACTGCACGTCTAGTTTAGCATTGCGCAGACACATTTGCGTCCAACAGTGGTCATTTTATCAATGTCACTGATTTATAATCTCAACTTTTGTTATCATTGTTATGAGAATTAATGCTTAATGTGGTGTAATAGGTATGGCTGTTAGGTAGCTATAAGCAGGTAGGTACTGTCAGTAGTGCGTAACAAACTTGTTTAGGTTTTCTCTTGGGTCACGTCATTAGTAATTATATTAGTACACAATAGACCTTAAACAATACGTGTCTATTGATTTTTGCTTGAAATATCACCCAAGGACCTTTGTGCGCATGCGCGATGTGTTATATATCGCCCATTTTCTCAAATCTGCGTCACTTGTAGCTATGATTCCGTGCTGGCAATATTTGTCGCTCTCCTGAAGCAACTGATTTGTTATTGTAGTCGGTGTTCCGGACTTGATATAATAGACTTAGAAATAACTGACACTCAGTAATTATGAATATTAATTTTATTATTCTAATTTATATGTACAATTTATATGGCAAATGAAGATGCATAACAGCGAGATTTTCGGTTCTGTTTTATGAATCGACTCTTAAGCAAGTTGAACTTGAAATTCCTACATTCGAACTAGATTGTCTGAAACCGAGTAGGAAAGGTTACTATTACTTTCAACTACAAACACTGGGTTGGATTCAATCGATATTCGCTTTAAGCGAGGGCAGGAAGTAAAAACAACACGTTTAATAAATCGCTTAATATTAAAATCTTGCTGCCCTTTTGAACAGCTGAGTAAACTCCAGGAAACTAATTTTACATTTATACATGCATGACTTATGGAAAAGAAAATGTTGAAAGGAATAAATTTAGATAATGTAGATTTAGTGAGTATAAGAACATTACTGCCCTTTCACAACGCAAACCGGATGAATGAGATCAGAAATGATCAATATTGTCATCAGAGCCACCTTGTGTAAGGATCAGGAAATTGTTTCGCGCTATTAAGTTGACTTATTTTCAGCCTACTAGCTCAGACTGAGTTTTTCTCGGAGCAGCGACTGCAGCTTGAATTTCCAGCTTGAATGTTGCAACCGTAGTACTGCATTGTTAATTGTAGTATTTAGAACAAGTTGTTAATGTTTAAATTATTTTTTCCCTAAGATATAGGTACTCTTTTGGGGGTAGACTCATTTCCCAGAAAAGCCTTTTGCTTATAAGTTTTTTGCTAGAAATTTTTTTTGCCTGACAAAAAAGTTTCACACAAATCTCAGTTTCCTGATATTAAAAAAATTTAATAGAAAACGTTTTGTCAAAAAACTTACTTTCCAGAATTGAAGATTCTTCCCAGAAAAGATTTTTGACAGAATTTTCCCCTAGAACCGCCATTTTATAGAAAATAAAATTCACATAAAATGTAATAAATCCTTTCCAAAGGGCAGTTAGATATTGCGCAACAAAAAGTAATTTATTTTAAATAGGCGTATTGATTAATAGGGATTATATGATTAAAACATTTGGGCGATTCGTTAAGGCAAGAAAGTAGATTCGTAACTTCAGAACGATCCGGTAACGAATCGTGTTAATATTTGCAAATATAGGCCACAGTGAGTAATCATGGCATCTGGTTGCTTACCAAAGTCAAGCCTGGCAACTGATTTGCTGGGAAACCTCTTAGGAATTTTACACTTTGGTAGTTTACTTTTTAATGTAATTCCGATTTATTTCGTTCGTTTTTCAGTGTTTAGAGAAGGTGTACATGCATCCGAATGTGACTGTTACATCTTGTGCTAGTTCAGTATTTCATCTCAACGGATGATCCGGTCCTGCCATAAAAGAACCTGTAAAAATGTTGCGAAGGAGCACGATTCGCTGGTCAAATTTATACCCAATATATTCACAAATCTGTATAGTTTGCAAAGCCTTGGTGTTTTCATTTTCAACATCATTTATTACACCTTATTTCACACTGAATGAAAATCATTTATATTTGAAGTGATTATTTGCAGCAAATGATATAATGCAAATTACTTTGAGAAAGTAATTTCATCCTTAAAACAACTTAAACTTGTCAAAAGAAAATTAAAAAACAAGGTTGAGCCCTTAGGCTGATACAGTCTGATAGTCATTGTAGGTAATTAAAAAGTAGCAGAGAGAATCCGAGAGAGGGGGGCTGAAGAAGAGAGAACGAGAAGGGAGGAAAATTCGTGAAGAATTAGAGAGAGAGAGAGGGGGGTGGGGAGGGAGGGAGAGAGAGAGAGACAGAGGAGTGACAGGTAGGGAGAGAGAGAAGGAGAGGAAAACAGGGGAAGCAAACAGAAAAATAGAAATCGAAGGCTTAATCCTGCTAAAATACCAGATTTAGCCATTAAACCGTATCCGTTTTTACGTTTACAAATGGAAGGAGTTTACACTTACTCACACAATTTAAATACCGTAATTCCAACCCAATCCTAACTCTAACCCGAATTCCAAACCTAAGTTTAACCCTAACCCTAATATTCGCTTCACGAACTAATTTCTTGTGTGCGGAGAATTGTAAACATTAGCCAAAAAAACTTTCTGGGAAATGCCTTTTCTGTGAAACGAGTTTTCCGGGAAAAAAACTTTCTGGGAAACGCACTTAAATCACTTTAGCGATTCTTGAAACGTGCGCGAGAAAATTCGGTGTTCACAATTGGTGTCTCTTTTCCCCTGTGTTGTGGAGATCTGGAATATTCTATAGTATAGTAGAACAATCTTCTTACCTTGTAGAAGATTCGAGAACTTTATATACGCGATGCGCGCAGTACTTTCTAGATGGTTGATTTGCACTGATATATAAGGCGGAGCTGGCCGTTCGAGTTTATTCTCAGATTCTCAGATCCGCTTTCACGTTTCTAGATTATCACATTTACTGTAAATATTTCGCGTTCCTTCATACTTTTGCGTTGTAGAATTCTCGCATAATAAACTAGTATAATTTGACGACGTGTTTTCTGGTTTTCTCTACGAGCCGTCTGAGAGAAACAAGACACAACAAATTTTGGTGCAGTCGACAGGATCCTTGGTGACTCAGTGGACAGTTGTTTATCCTAGCAATGATGGCGGAGCAGATGGGCAAACTTATCAAGTTCCTCACGCTGCAGCATAAGGAACAAACGGATCAGCAGACGCAGCAGCACAAAGAAGAAATGGCTCAGCTGATTCATCTCCAGAGGAGACAGATGGATCGCCAGATGGACGCTATGAAGAGGCTGCTCTTCCACCTGCATCGGCACTTACAGCTGCTATTCCACGATTTGCTGCTTTTGATCCAACTTCTGAACTGTGGCCTGACTACTGGTCAAGATTTTGTACCTTCGTGGCACCCAACGCAGTGCCTGACCAACGCAAGGCTCAAGTTTTCCTAACAGATCAGACCGCTGCCATCTACAAACAACTGGCGAATCTGGCGACGCAACAGTCTCTATCCAAGGATATCAACGAACTGTCGATAGATGAAATTGTGGTTTTTATGAAGGAACAGTTTGACCCGAAATTCTTCATTGTGCGAGAACGTTTCAAGTCCTGGAGTGACATGCAGCGAAAGCCAGGCGAAACTCTCTAGGAGTTAGCAGCTCGCATACGCCAAGATGTTGCTACCTGTGATTTTTCTTCAATCCAAGACCCACAAGATGAAGCTCTGAGGCAGAGATTCATATGCACTGTCAACAATGAAGCTGTCTTGAAGGCTATTTTCAAGATCAAGGACGAAGATGTGACTTTCGCCCATGCTGTCCAAGTCGCTATCAAGACTGAAGACGCGTAAAAGGTTGCTAAGGAAACTGTCTACGGTTCCAAGACCAGGCCCGTGAACAAACAGAACAAGGGTCAATGAAGGAACCATCAGCAGTCAAATTCCCCAGACATGGATACAAAGTGCTACCATTGTGGAAAGGCCCACAAGGTGATAGACTGTCCCTACAAAGATGCCAAGCCATTTTTGGGACAAGAAAGGACATTTGGTGGCTGTTTGCAGGAAGAAGCAACGACAGCAACGGGACCGGAAATCTGGGAAGTCCGTGAGGAGAATCACGAAAGATGAGCTTGAAAGGCGATCCTTGGTGAAGTTCCAGAAGATTCTCCTAGCTTGGATCTCGAAGTTAACATCCAAGACCAACAGTTCAAGATGGAACTTGACACTGTAACTACGGGAAATTTTGTTTCAGTGCCAGTCTGGGAATAGCTAGAAAAGCCAAAGCTGGATGACATCAGACATTGCAATGAGTCTGCCAGCGATCACGACCTGCCAGTGCTGGGAACTTTCATGGGCCAGACCAGGGATCCAAAGACTGGTAAACAAAGCTCAATTCCCTACATCGTCACCAAGATCCCTGACCTGAACCTGCTGGGATGAAATGCTATCCAGATTCTGGGAATTTCTGTGGACAATGCTCTTGGACTGAGAAGCATAGAGAGTCATGACAAGAGCGAGGGTGTAAAAATGTCACATCAGGAGACCTCTGAAACGTCCTATGCTTCCCTGCAACGAGATTGCCACAACGTGTGTGACGAGTTCCCAGATGTCTTCAAAGAAGCTGTTCGAGCTGGAAGTGAAGTTCAAGTCTGACGCGAAGCCGGTTTTTCACAAGGCACGACCGGTTCCATTCGGTCTTCATGATGACCTGGCCAAAGGTTACGAAGAAGGGATCGCCAAAGGTGTCTGGAAGCCAGTCCAGTTCGGAACGCCAGTGGTACCGATTCGTAAAGCTTACACTCCTGGCACTCAGAAGCCCAAGTTGTGGATCTGTGGTGACTACTCAGTCGGCATCAACGATCAGCTAGAGGACCACCGTCACCCAATGCCACTCCCAGAGGAACTGATGCAGAAGCTGGGAGGCAGATATGGCTACACGAAGATCGACCTTGCTGATGCCGACAACCAGATTAAGCTGGCACCCGAGAGTCAACGCAGGCTAGCTCTCAGTACCCACTGTGGTGTACTCCTGTAGTAACGACTTCTTTTCGGAATCAAGTCAGCGCCTATTTACTTTCAGGAGATCATGGAGAACCTGACCAGTGATCTGCCTGGAGTTGTCATCTTCCAAGACGATATGCTCGTCGGCGGACAAGATGCCAATGACCGCCTGAGCAACCTGAGACGCTTGCTCACTCGTCTGAATAACAAAGGACTAAGATGTCGTCATGAAAAGAGCTTGCTCACACAACCAAGAGTGGAATATCTTAGACACACCCTATCGACCGAAGGAGTTGCAAAAGGATCCCAGGTCGAGGCAGTCATGAAGATGCCACCTCCTACAGACGTCTCAAGCTTGAAGTCTTTCCTGGGCTTGGTTCAGTTCTACGGGAAGTTCATCCCAAACTTGGATACTATGGGAGAGCCTCTTTACCGCTTGGCCAAGAAGACAGTCCCTTGGAAGTGGGGAGATGAGGAGCAAACAGCATTTGATCTGTTGAAAAATGTGCTATCCTCAGATCAAGTCGTTGTGCATTTCGACCCAGACAAGCCTCTGGGATTGGCTTGTGATGCATCCAATGTTGGAATTGGAGCTGTCCTGTTTCATCGCAATCTGGACGGAAGCGAGTGCCCAATTGCCAATGTGTCCAGGACTCCCACGGTTGCAGAAAGGAACTACAGCCAAATTTATAAGGAAGCCCTAGTCATTATCTTCGGCTTACGGAAATTCTACCAGTACCTCTACGGGCGTCATTTCACACTGGTGACTGATCTTAAGCCACTAACTTCTCACTTCGGACCGAAGAAGGGGATGCCACTTCTTGCAGCTAATGGGCCCTGTGGCTAAACAGTTTGACTACACTAACGAGTACCAAAAGACAGCAGACCACGGCAATGCAGATGCCCTTAGTCGCTTACCATCTGGAGACGACAACGACTTCGACAGGGAGAAAAATGGTGAAGACATGGACATGGTATATGCCATCAAAGTTCTCAGTCTTCAAGTCAAGCCAGTGAACACCAACGTCCTCCAACAAGAGTCAGGGAAAGATCCAGTGCTACAGTCATACGCTACGTCCGAGAAGGGTGGCTGCCCAAGCACGCTGAGATCAACGAAGAAGTCGAAAAGTTCCGGAAGTTGTCGGATTCACTCAGTATCTGCCACGGATGCCTCATCCATTTATCAAGAGCTGTGATTCCACAGAGCCTGCAGTCCAAGATCCTGGATCTACTGCATATCGGGCACTTTGGCATGGAACGCACGAAACAGTTGGCAAGAACTGCTGTCTACTGCGGCCCGGTATCGATGCTGCTATCAAGATGGCTAGCCGACGATGTGACTCATGCAGAGAACATCAAAACAAGCCATCCACGCCTGCAGTTGACCCATGGATGCTACCAGAGAAGCTATGGAGCCGCTTATACCTAACTTCTTGAGTACGAACTGGCTGGTGATCACGGATGCTTACTCAAACATGCATTCACCCCACGTCTTCCATTAAATAAATAAATAAATAAATAAATAAATAAATAAATAAATATTTAATATATATTATATATTATTTATTTATTAGATATATAAATAAATATCATATATATTTATTTATATATCTAATAAAGTATAATAAAGTAATAATATATAATAAATCTGCTGCGATGGACATTTAGCTATATTACAATTGGCTATTAATATTAGCTATATTAATATATAATCTTTATTTGTCTTATAAAAATTTTGAACATCACAAATGTTAATAAAAAATTACATTTGCACATGACATTCATCAGTGCCTAAAAGCACTGTAAAAAGACAAATGCGTCTAGTGCAGAGCTAACACTACAAACACAGTGAACATTGACAATATATACACAGTTACATTGAAACATTTTTATTTTTCAGGATTGTGGACGGAAAAAATGTAAAAAGGTGTTATGTTCATAGTATTACATGAAAACCTTGACTACAACGTGCCCAAATAGAAAACTTATATAGCAAATACGCATTTTACAATCTCCGATTAAGAGTTTTGCGTATTTCAGCTTTTTAGAACTGACCCTGTGAATTGTTTTTGTGATTCCTTTAAAACTTTAATGACGATAATCATTATTGTAGCGTCAGTATACACATAATAAGAACAGTAGAAAGTGCGATTTAATTTTATAGTTTAAATTTCTCAATGGGGCTTCCTAATTAATTTTACACAAAGGGAAGCTTTTAAACCGAAACGTTTATTTTGGATGAATAAATTTTATGGTACCGAAAAAATTGTCTTTTCGCATTGTCAGCTAAGATTGATTCCCGTTTCAAGGCAAGAATACGAAATTGTTACAATGATCTTGGCGATACTTTGGGTTTTCGGCGAACTAATTATCATAAAAAGCCTATTTTGCTCGTTTAATACTGTAGAATAAATTTAGAAGCTGCCTGGTATGAGTTTAGTAACTAAGATTATAATGGATATATCTTGTAATGACTGGTGATGAAATTGCCGTGTAAAACTTGATTGAGTTGCAACCTGCAGCGCAAAAATCGAAGTTAGATAGAAACAAATGCCAACTGACTTGTCATAGTCAATAACGTAATGTTTAGCTTTATAATGACCGTATAAATTACGTATAACTGACGGAATCGTTAACTGGCTGAGTAGCGACTCACTGACTGACCTACCTGAATGAATCGGTAAAAAGTCTGGACCACTAAAAAACTTGGATGGATTTTATGAATCTTGTAGCAAGAGTGTGTATGTGTGTGTGTGTGTGTGTGTGTGTGTGTGTGTGTGTGTGCGTGCGTGCGTGCGTGCGTGGGTGGGTGTACACCTATATACACCATATATCCATAGAACATATATATATATATATATATATATATATATGAAGCAAAGACTTTGTAGAATGTTCGCGTATTATTACAATCATCTTAGGAGGATAAAACAAAGACTGTGTTGAACGTTCGCGCGTTATTGCGTTTATGAATGCGTTTGACGTTTTATGCTGTTGTTGTTGTTATTGTTATTTTGTGGCATGGTATATGTGGTATCGGTGTGTTTTGTGACAGTTGTTGGGAAATTGATGAAAGGTTAAGGAACCGAGGTAACTGTATCATCTGAAACATAGCATGATGCCATGTTTGCACTGAAATTTATATATTTTACAAATATGTTGAAGCAAAACATACGCGTGTGTGTGCGATCGTAACTCGGCTTTTAGAGCAGCTAGATTTGAAAAAGGATGCAATTCGGCTTGTACAGCAAATAGGAACGAGAAATTTGACGCAAGAATATTTTGTCCTAGTAATACTTCACATTTCGAGGCCGATGAGGCATACCAAGGCCCAAAGGCCCAGTGATCGCTATGTTAACCTTCCTGTAAAGGCTTGTTTCCGAATTTTTACGCTATTTTACACATTATAACCACAATGGTTTCTACAAAGCAAGATACGCTTACTGCTCAATGGACACGATATTTAAAACAAAACACTCGTCCGTATTCCACAACAAAAAATTATTTAACACAAGCCATCCCTTGCTCAGAGCTGAACATAATTTCTTTTTATTGGCTTTATTCATAAACAAAGCTTTTGCCGAGTAGAATGTTCATTTTATGCAGCAAAATATTTATTAAAACAGATTTAGTAAGTACGAATTGAACATTAGCCAAATTGTTCATAATCAAAACTGTTTCTTTAATTAAATTTGTTTGAATAATAGATATTAATCTTTAATAAAATTCGTATGAATCTGAGACTATTTTGTCAAACTTTGTGCTCTACAAATAAATTATCATAAAATTATAGACCAGCGAAAGTGCATGTTTTTTAAATAATGAAAACTACGAAAGCGTATTAGGGCCATGATATCCGATTATAAAAAAATCTGGAACCAGCTATAACCACAAGCTATAACCAGATTTTTTATAATCGGATGTTATGGCTGTAATACGCTTTCGTAGAAAACACTGTTCATGTCCCTTTAACGTTATTATTTTATGAAAGTCACTAATGAAATTCGCATTTAAAAATAGGAAATTAAGGAACGTACGAGAGCTGTACCTAGCGCTCGAAAAATGTTATAACTCCTGTCGCCAACTTTTACCTTATTTCGAGCAATTTAGGCCAGTTTTACGCTTTAGTCAGTATACATAGTCTTTATTGATTAATAATCTAATTACAAAACACTGTTAAAAAACTAAAATACATGAGTAGTGTTTGTTAAAAGAATTCTACAAATCATTACATCGTAACAATTCTCCTTACGTAAATGAAATGTTTGAAATGCGGAATTAACTATTTCATTTGCAAGAACTACCAAATACGGTTTGCACTCCTAAAAATATAAAAGACGGAAAGCGCGGAATGATTTAAAAATGGTGCAAGAGTTTCTTCCACGCTTAATATCTTTGTAAATAAAATAAGAAATGAATGCCCAGGGCTTTTCGACTCTTAATAGAAAGAAGTTATTTCTATAATGTGATTTCGAATTCATAAATAGGCTTAGATACCCATCTTTATTTTGCTTGTTTTTACAAAAACAGTTGTAATTCTAGTCGGTGATAATTGTTCCTATGTGAACAAAAGTTTTATGCATATCAAAATCGACTTTAAATAAACTATTTACTTACTGATTAACTTAGATGTACGGACTACATATTAGCTGTTGTTATGCCTGTTTTAGCATAAGTTAGTTGAACGTTTGCGCGGATCATTCATCAGCTGCATATAACTTCAATTATTTTAGTGAAATGTGCGGAAGTTCCCTACCGTACGGGGGTCCTTGGATAGCAGCCTCTGCTTCTAAATGATTACTGCGTTAGGTGAAATCCGCAGAATGCTACGGCTCAGATTTTCATTAGAAATGTAACTAAATTCTATCCTCGTATAAGGTGCACAATCCTGACCAACTGTTGTAAAAGAAGCATTACAAAGCTCATTAAGCACCCAGATAGTTAACTGGTGAGGCAATTATAACTAAAGCACACAAGAGATGTGAAGACCTGCTAAACTATGCAATGAAGATTGAAACCGAGATCGACAGCTATGGGAAAATACACGACGCTGAGCAATTCAATACAGGCAAATGCAAAAAGAAGAGGGGGATATCCTAAACGTCGGGCGCTGGGCAGGAGACAATAATAGCGGTCAATAAACAGGAACCAAAAAAAGAGGAAAAATAGTGTTGCCTTTTAAATGACAAGATTAGCGAAATAAATTTGTAATGCGAAAATGTTAACGTACCTTTTTCTTTTTTGTGGAAAACTCGTCTCCATGCTTTGGCCAAGAACATTTTTACAATAAACTTCAGCTAGTTGAATCGTCCGTGCAAGTTATTATCAATGTATGGAACGCTATATTTGTTTTTCAGAGCGACAAACTGTTTCTGCAGCTCAGAGTTTATTGATGCTGTACCGTCCTACCTTTATAAGCGGCAAAGATAAAAATACAAGAGACGAACCACATCACAAATTTAACATAAATCGAATTACTTATACGTTTTAAACTTGTTATTGAATATTATGTAGTGTAAACTTTGAAGAAGAGTAGGCATCAAAGAATTCTCAGACGTTGTACACATCAACACCTGCATTCACCAAATCCAACGCACTGAACAGACTTCACCGGAAATAAGTTTAATGCAAAACCGCCAGAAACCTAACAAAATCTAAATAATGCTAAATAAGAAAAAACATGGTCAATTATACACGACTCAGTCAACCTATCGTTTTGTCCTAACTAGTAGGTAAGAGACGTTTGAGATTAAAACACTTCCTTGAACAGACACAGGTTTTAACACTAATTGAGCTAACACAAACAAGATCAGCTTGAGAGGTTTTACTTTGTAACATCCGTAAAATCAGTAATAATCTTGTTTTCAAAATCGACTTCAGTGAGTTAAACCAAGTAATTACGTTGCGTCTTAGAAAAATAGAAAAAGCTGCGGCTTACGCCCACGCCGCTATTTTTTTAATGAAGAAACCAGCTAGTCAACGACCTCACACAACAAGCTGATCTTCAGTTAACATAGAACTTTATTTGACTATTACTCCTATACCTAAAGTACCGAAAAGTTGGAAACATTTATGTTCAAAAACAATACGTTCAGCACTCGGTTAAAGTGACCGAAAAGGTTACAAAAGACAGACTTCTGCTTGATGTTAGTCCTAAATGAAAAACGTGATAAACCATCACCATGGTTAATCATGTTTTCCCTTTTAAGACTAACAGAAAGTAAAAGTCCGTTCTAATTCCAGTTGGGTAGCATTTCAAGGACATAAATGAAACCAATTTATCGACGAACTCGAATAGTGAAAGGCGCCCTGGAATAGTCATCTAGCTACTCTATGTTATCTATCGGCTTGCTATAGTAGGTGTAACGTGCACATTTCGCACACCCCGGCCAGGTGAAGCAACACACAAATTAACTTATGGTGCTCTGTCTCCAGACTTTCCTTGTATCACTGAAACGGCTAGTTCTCGCCTGTTCTTTCTCTCTCTTCCTTTCCGTTTCAAAACACTTTCTAATGCATGCCCTATTTGAAACGCTGTTTCCTTATGTTAGCCCAAGAATTTTAGGATACCCGTTCTAGAAGAAAATCAATTTGGTACGTGATAACTCTAAGCTCTTCTGTCGTCCCTCAGGGCATAAATGTTCAAGCCCATAAACTAATGCATAAACTAGTTACCCATTTATTTGCAATACTGCAGTATTGACAAACGTGACGGGATAACTACATTACATTATATAGATTAACAATGATCCAGTCATAGTAATACTAGTAGCTAGAAAGCTTAAACTGCCTTGGACAATCAATACTTACGAGGAGCATGCTCGCTCTTCGTTGGGCTTTTATACTATGGGGTATGGCCCGTTTCTATAAGCACCTAGTAGTACAACTGGCGTTATGGATACAAAGTGCCCTTAAAAAACGTGAGGCAGGGAAGAGCCACATAGCGGAACATCTATAAAGGGTTTCTGCGAAATGTTCATGCATAAAACATGAACTTGTAGTTTGTTACAGTCTGTCAGGCTTAACAATTTTTGATAGCTTATAAGGTAATATCTGGCTTAGACCTATGCTGAAAATGTATAAAAATGTCTGTCTGTGTCTGTGTCTATGTCTATGTCTATATTTAATTACCTATGTCTATATTGCTTACAGTCCTGTTCATGTTTGCTGCAAAGATTTCTTTTATTGCCACGCAGATGCATTAGTCAGAGAACGAACTGTGTTGGAGTAACATAACTTTATTTTTCTGTCATTTGGCATTGTATTACACGATCTGAAAGTTTACAATTTAGTAAATGTTTTGTTTTCTTTTCGCCATATGGATTCTTGCATCTCACTATTCATTTTTATACTTCATATTTTTTCTAAGTGGATTGTCGCGTAATTATGACCATGTTGTGGTTAAAACGTTGCAAATGATTGTATTGGTCTTTGCTTAAGTTATTTGGGTGTTGGTAGTTATTTTCACTTTAAGAATACATTTTCCCCATCACCAAACAGGCAATAATGTATCAATAAATTGTACAATATTGATCATATAAATGCATCGAATTTAGTTCAGTTTACTGTATGTATCTCAGCGGTAGCCCTGTATGAGACTATATACATTTTAATTTTCAGCATTACCGCAAAGTTAACAACTTTTAACTTCCTTCTTATTCTTGTTAAGTCATGTTCTTATTTGAGAATCACCAAAATGGCTTAAATATCTAAGTTGTGTAGCTCAGCTACGGTAAGCCAGTATTCTGTTACGCCACGTATTTATAGATCTACACAGCTTCAATTAAAAGAAACATTTAAATTTTAGACAGGCATCAGCTTAGTGATTGATTGATTGATTGGTTGATCAAATAAACTATCAGCAGCAGCAACAATAGCAATGGCATCACCAGTGGCAGGAACAGCAGCGACATCTACAAAAAACTATAAAATAATTTGCACCTTATCACCCAAAACCTTGCTAAATCTAAAACAAAACGTTGACTGTCAAACGTACAAGTAAGCGATGTTCTAAACAAACAGCAGATCACAATTTGGTAACAAACTGTCCACTTCTTTATTTACTAGTTGATCCGATTCTTGACGAGCATTACTTCTTTATTACATTGTCGAGAATATCTGCAAAATCATTTTTAATTCCACGACTTCACATAAGTTGCATTAGAATTGTGAACTTTGTAATCACAAAATTTCACGCAGATAATAGTTTTTCCTAGCACAACATACTGACAGATTAACGTCTGTGCTACTCGCTGCTCAAATTCTCGCTGCTCTCGCACGGCCAGATAATTATCTGAGGTTCAAGCAACCGCGTTTAACTTGCCGTGGCAAATGTCAACTGATGAAGAATCAGCGAGGACATCTTGCTGCGAGATTCAAGTTGAATTCGGGGAGATCAGGGCAGCAGAATTAATCTGCTTCGAATGCAGCGAATCACGCGCTCATCAGCTAGCGCTTAAACACGTAATCAATGAGAAAATGCGGCGTTGTGTCGTACGACTTCAATGTGCCATCTAACGGCTAAGAGAAAAAGCATTCAATGTTATTAGCTTTCCAGAAACATCTCTTTCACATAGTTACACCAGAAATAATTTAGAAGAATATAAAATAAAGACCATCAAAAGCAAAACCGAGGATCGTGTACACGCTGTTAAGCAAGCTTACCGAACGCTGAAAAGATTGAATTTGGAGCTGTTTTTATCTCATAACAATGTGTATCTTCCAACTAAGATTGGTTGAGAAAAATAACTGTCTCATTGCGGTCTTAAAAATTTTACATACTGTATACTATAGATTTGTTTTGTGCTGTTTTCTAGCTATTGTTCTGCTTATCCATTAAACGGCGATCCAATGCATTTTTATGCAGTTTGGTGGTAAGAAGGAATCCAGCGCTTGATGTAGGACCGAGCCTTTACAATTATCAATGGTAGTAGTTCAAATTCAAGTTCATCTTACTTCGACACAACACATATTAAATATATGATAACACCACACAGTATTTCATTTGAAGAAGGTTATTACGAGTGGCTCAAAATTTTAGTCTACAGGTCTTTATATTTTTAAGTCTTGTTCACAACATGCCATTGCGTCACAAATCACTCTGAAAGCTTGTTAGAGTGGTTTGACAGTAAAAAAACAAAAGCTTAAGAAGAAAAACGTACAGTGAATCAGTTAAGGATACAATAAGCTAAGAATTTTCTAAGGTTGGTAAAAAAGTAGAGTAATTGGGAGACTTGATTGCTAAAAAGGAGACTTGTTTAGGTTAGTTAGTGAATAACTGAGCATCGAATTGTAATGTAATTAATTAAATACCAAAGTCAAATTTTAATTCAGTGAAATCTTGTGTTTCCTATATATCTCATTATTTAGGTCGCTTTAACAATATTAGCATTGTAATACTTTAATAAAAGGTGTTGAAACCAGTAAATTGTTCGGCATCTTCCCTACAAGATAAAAAACATGAAACGGCATCCCAAGTAAAACCGTCTAGTTGTCGGTTTACTGACTAAGCACGATGCATAACTTTGATCGGTAAGAACTCAGCCTTAGTTATTCCCCCTCTCCGCCCGACAACAAGCTATGAGTTATTTGTAGCCTGTTTCAAATGTTCACCTAAAAAGAAAGAATTCTACGTTTTCATAATCGACCAGTAAAATTTATTATTTTTTGCACATCTGAGCAACTGTATGCTTAATAAGATTACAACCGATTAATAAGATTACAGAAAACTTTTAGATTGGCTAAAATAACGTTTTTGCCCGCATGACTTGGTTGCGTAATGTGTATTTGCACAGATTAGAAAGCCAATCACCAAGAAATTCTGTTTCAGTAAGTAAAATGGTCCTCGTTAAGAAGCAGTTTAACAAAATACATATACAAGTAACTGCTAGCTGGTTTCAGGCAAGAAACTAACAGTTAAAAAACGATCGGTGAGTTGAGTAATAACGAGAAAATGCTATTTGAAGAAACTGTAAAACATAAAAACTGGGGCTAAAAACTTGAAGATACGGGGTAAACTCCAAAACATAAAAAACTGTTGGTCAATAACTTCAAACTGCTGAGTAAACTCCAAAACATAAAAAAACTGGGGCTGATAACTTCAAGATATGGTGTAAACCCGAATGTAGAAAATTCGAATATTCATTGAACTCTAATTTACTATATGTACATCTGCTCCAGACAGCGATTAAATATTAAATAATCAACGCAACAGCTCGTAATATATAAATCAGGAATTAATGAAAACATCCCAAAGTCTGCGCACTGAATTACAAACAGTAAATCTTTATGGCGTGCGCTACAATCAATAGCTATAAAGAGCTCTTCTGCTAATCAAATTCTACACTCGATCTTCTGTCATTTGCAAGCCCACTGTATAATAAAAAGTCCTGTGACAGTTAATTTTAGAAATAATTTATTGAAATTGTAAGCGCTCTCTCTCATTCTCTCTATTCTCGATACTTGCCTCTTTCTATCATCTGTTTCCCACTATATTTGTCTCTCGCTTGCTCTCTCAGTTCTGTTTTTATTGGTTTTTACGACAGTAAGAAACTCAAGTCCATGCAGCAATTATTGACATAGATGAAATTAAAATCAGCAAACTCATTATATTTGAAATCATAAAATATAATAGCAACTGTATTACTGCGATGTGTCAACAGCACGTGTCCTCACATCTGTCACGTCCAGACGTCCACTCTTCTTGTTGCAAATGCCTTTCAACGCAGATCAAGAAAAGCCTTACATCTTGTTGGTCATTCAACTGCAAAGTTCTGTCACTGCTGCACAGTCAGTTTTTGAAATGGTGAAAACGTGAAAAGCCGTCTGAACAGCACTGCATTGGCACTAGATGATATATTTAGTAGCACTTTATGTCTTGCTGTTTTCCAAAATTGTTCCAGGAAGGTTTTGCTTTGTGGAAAGATATTTTCTTGCTCGTAAGCACAAGTGGGATTATTAATTTATTGCCATCATTATCATCATCGTCATCACTTCCACTGTTACAAACATTTTGTTGGTAGTAATAACTATACAGAAACTTATGACTAAATCAGAAACTTAATATTCTGACGATATGAAGAAACAGCAGTATGAACAGTACTATGAGGCCTGTGGAACAACTGGAGGGGTAACAGAGCTGTCCAAATTTTATATTTAGGAACTGAAAAATACTTGTTTACATGGCTTAGGAGTAGCATTTCATTTCAATAGAAGGTTCCTCTGTGGTTTCACTTTAAAATAACATTTTACCTTTTCTCATTGTAAATGTCATAATGTCATAATTTTGCCTTCATTAAATTCACCATGCTTGATTAGCTAGAAATCACACTTCAGGTCAGCGAAGATCAGCTATCATTCCATAGCTGGCCTTTAAATGATATTAAAATTCATTTCACATCGAAATATTGCAAAGTAATTGTATTTCTCATCAACGAAATCGGAACTGGTAGCCATTTGACCTGTGACCACGCGGTTCAAGGGCCAACCAATCTCGTCTTGATCTATATCCACCCAATTAGTCTCATCAGTTACATAATATTTGATGTAACACGTGTATAGGCTACTGTTGTTCAAAACTGGAAAAATATATATCACAACCGACCTATTTACGGTTTTTAGTTCCTAACAAAATTTTCTTCCGATATGCACGTAACTAGTATCCAGCTGTGTACAAGAACTCGACCCCAATCAGTTATGTACTAAAACTTGTGGCAAAACTGAAAAACGATAGGGGATACAGCCTAACTAAAATAAGGGTTGCTGTGTAAAATTCCCCTGATCTTTAACTCCAATACGTGCATACGCGTTCCCCCACTCAAGAAGTATAGCCTGTGAGTTTCGCATTTTAGCTCCTGTCAGAAGTCATAGAACCCCAGTTTTTTAAGACCCCAGGTGCACTTCCACCACCCCAGGTGCAGTTCTACTACCCCAGGTGCACTTCCACCACCCCAGGTGCAGTTCTACTACCCCAGGTGCACTTCCACCACCCCAGGTGCACTTCTACTACCCCAGGTGCACTTCTACCACAAAATGCTGAAATAAGTGCGAAAAAACGTAGACTTTAGGTCACTGTCTAGGAGGAGTTGGAAGCCAATTGATCGGTGTCGCTGACCATTGATTGTGAGTGAGATGTTCACTCACTAAGTTGTTGACAGAGTCCCTATGTCGTGACGCCTGTCATTTTTCGTCAGGAATATTTTTCAATTGCTTTCCCACTTAAAAATAATTTAAATTTGTTCCTGGGCTAGCTCCTCCGTTTATCATTCATTTTACAACTACATTTCGCTTCATTTCAAATTCCCTGGTTTAATTATGTATTTATGCGATTAAGCTAGAGATTTACTATATACTTTGAATCCAAGTTGCTCATTTTACATATAACCTTGAAAACTTGATAATTCTGTAAATTTCCTATACAAACCAGTATTACGCTGTATCTGGGAGCGTTTGTCTTGGTGAGAGTTAAATGCGTCCCGCTGACAGGCATAGTTTTTCTCTGCTTTACAATGTTATTCTGGTTTTTGATTATGTTATTGCTTAAACGATTTTTTGTCTTTGCTTGATGTGCTTAACTTTAATCGTTATATCGTTTTTTCTAGCCACACTGTTATAACTTGAAATGTTTTGCCTTGGCTTTGCAGAGAAGGAATTAACTTATTTTGCAAATCTGTGATAGTGGTTGAATGCAAATTGATTTTTCTTATCGGTTTTATTTATCCTTGTCCAATTTTCAAAGTTTACTGCTGAAATATTTGGCCAAGTGATTGTCATTTTTAATTGTTCTTGTTTTTTTATATTTTCACAGCATTACAGTGCCATTCGATTTTTCAAATCAGACATGCTTGTGACTAACAGGAATCAGGATAATAATACGGTCAATAAATTTACTTTTTTTACATAAGCAACATACTCCTGGGTTTGTGAGGGCGAGTTTTTCTATTTTCGATCACACTCTTTGCTAATCTTATATCAATTCTTACAACCAAAGGACACCAGTTCAAATCAAACAGCAAAAATTTTTTTACAGACTTGAAAATTATAATTATAGCAACTCCACCACGCCCTTATAGTAAGGTCAGTAAAATGGAAAAAATAACCCTAAGCCTAAAAAAATTGCCAGAAAACGTTTTTCGGCGTTTTTCTTGTAGTTTTTAACCCAAAGAACCCAAATTAGGTCGAAATTTGAGCACTGCAAAGGTCTAATTATGACGTCAAAGAATTTAGACACCATTTGACTAAACTGAATGTGTATTTAGTCTACTAGGATGGAGAAAAATGCTCATTTTGAATCAAAAGTATAAACTTTGCACAGTGCTAGAGCTCACTAAGGTGATTAATTTTGATTATCATGTCAATCGAGATTCGTCCAATGTGGCCACAATTTTCAAGATGGCTGACAATATTGTTGTTACTAGCCTATAAGGACTGTCTTAGATATCCGAGCACACAGGGTAATGATTTTGGTGTCTAAATATAAGTTAAAAAGTCAAGCAATTTATATCTGATGTTTAAATGCCCCTGTAATATCACCCCATTTCAAGATGGCTGCAACTGTTGTACAAAATGACGGAATTGGCTCATTTTGACTTAAAAACACGAAACTGTGTACAATGCTAAACCCCATCCGGTTAATTTATATTGGATATGGAGCCAATCGAAAATTATCTAATATAACCACAACATTCAAGATGGCCGACAAGGTGGCTGTTGCCAACTCGTAAAGACCATATCCTTCAGGAATTGTGAACAAAATCCTTGTGTTCTGTCAACTATATTTTATTTGTTTTATTTCACTAGGTAGTGAGTTCCATAAACTAACATGCACGTACTGTCACAACGTAGCAAGGTACTACCCTCTGCTTTATGTCTGGAAGAGGCCGAACACCGTAGGCATATAGTTTATCATTAACTTGTGAATGGCATAGGCCCTGAAAATAATCAGTTGAGTCAGCTGTTACTGGTTGCAACCAGACTTCAGGCTTTGCCAGGTGAGGAAAAAGGATAGCTGGTTCACATAGTAAGTGTCGAAGAGGTAGCAGAATAATTTGGTGTCTCGCATGTTTGTGCTTGAAAGTTTTGCTGCCGTCTAGTATGTCAAAACCAACACATGCATCACTGTGACAGTTGACAAAGCACACAGAGACTTGCCCTCAAGGAAAAAAGTATCATTGGATACTATATTGGAGCACACTGAAAAGTTTACACATCGGGCAGAACTGTTGGGACTACGCTTCGATTGGCTAGATAATTTTCGATTAGCTAGATATCCAAAACTGATCAACCCGATGGGGTTTAGCATTGTGCCTAGGTTCGTGTTTTTAAATCAAAATGAGCAATTCCGTCATTTTGTATAACATTTGCAGTCATCTTATCCGTCATCTTAAAATAGGGTGATATTACAGGGGCATTTAAGCATCAGATATATATTCGTTGACCTTGAAAATTTATATTTAGAAATTAGAATCATTACCCTGTATGCTCTGATACCTAAGATGTAGCCCTTATCAGCTAGTAGCAGCAATATTGTCAGCATCTTGAAAATTGTGGCCATACTGGACAAATTTCGATTGACTACATAATCAAAATTAATCACCTTAATGAGCTCTAGCACTGTGCAAATTTCATGCTTTTGAATCAAAATGAGCATTTGTCATCATCCTGTAGACTAAATACCCATTCATTTTGGTCACATGCCAGCTACCTTTAAGGACATAATAAAGCCCTTTACGTCATAATTAGGCCCTTTGAAGTGCTCAAATTTCGGCTTAATGTGGCTATGTCATTTTCTGGACCAAACACTACAAGAAAATACCAAAAAAATTTTTTGGAATTTTTTAGGGGTAAGTCAGCAAATTGACCCTACTATTATTGAAATTATTAACTGTGGAAAATTTCAACTTAAGCACAATACACTTTATGACAAGTTGCTTCTGTTACGGGAAAAATAAAGTAAGCAAGCCCTTTTAAGACATTCACTAAACATTTGTTTCTCGTTGAATTGGAATAAAACTTATAGTGAACTCGAGCCGGTGAAAATATGACCACAAATCTGATGCTATTATAAACTTGAAACTTTTAGATATTAAAGAACTCACTATATAATTTTAATTACAGTATGACCTCTAGGACCACCAGATTATGACCGTCAAATTATTTATTTCTATTTCAAAATCTAATTTTGGAACAAAACGATTTATTGTCAGGACAAACGAGGATTAGAATCAAAACTGAATTAAGTAAAATTATAAAGTTTGAAACATAAAAAGAAACTCAGGGATCTGTTTATAAATAGCTGTTAGCTACATCGCATTATAGTTTCGTTTTAATTCTAATCAAGCTTTTACAATCATGATTTTATCTAATATTATTTACTATATTTCTTTACTTTTTTTATTATTTAATATTTTCTACTTGTTAAGACTTGTTAACCTGTGCAAAAAACTTCAATTATTAGGACTGTAAATACAATGTAAAAATAAATAAATAAGTAAATAATAATGATGATAATAATAATAATAATAATAATAATAATAATAATAATAATAATAATAATAATAATAATAATAATAATAATAATAATAATGTCTTAAACAAAAAAATGCAAAATTTGAAGATTTGAAAGCCATTTAAGGATATAATTTAAGTTTTGTTTTTGAAAAAACTGTTCAATTTTTTCTAACATTTCAGTAACTTTTCTCAAGTGAGGTCTGAATTAATTAATAATTTTACTGACAACACAATCGCACTAGTATGAATATGGTACAGACATTGCAATAATACCAATGAGGTTTTTTATGGGCTTGATGAAAATATCAAGCATAAGATGTTAATTTTTTGAACTTAGCAGAAATTAGTGTGTTCAGTTTGTAGACATATTTCATTAAAATTTTCGCTCTAGGGCATTTTTAACAAAAGGACTTGAACTTTTTGTGTTTTCCAAGCTGTATGTATATTTTTGTCTATTCTATTTTAACCCAGCAATATAATTTACATATTTCTGTGTAACTGAGCGACTTTTAGTTAGTCATTTCATCTGTTTTTATTTACTATCGTTACCATCATGGCGGCCACCTTAAATCTTCAGAATAATTTTTCTCGCCATCATGAGGTGAACATTTACAGCGACTGTTTACTCGCCTAGTCTAGTACGTGGAACTTTACGAATATTGAATAATTGCTGCACTTACTCAGGCAGTTTTGTTGAAAACTCTTGATTATCCCAGCTGAGCTTTGCCAGCCCAACATTTTCGTTAATGCTATTTTCTCTCTGCTGTTCAACCGCAATCATTTTCCAATGCACCAGGAGTTTGTGGCGTGATTGCACCCTGGCAATGAAAACTTTTTTGGACACATTCAAATGCATACGCACCTGCCTACGCAGTAAACAGCCACACCCATTGAGGTTAATTAAATCTATCAAGACGGGTAGCGAAACCAGCTAGTCACGTGCTATTCACGTGACTCACATGCTGGGTACTACTTGTCTTCCCATTATTTTTCATATACTTCATTACTATATAAGCGCCTCGATTATGTTTTCTCACATTATTAGGGAATCTGAGACTAATTAGAGACAATTAGTAGCAGAACGTAAATAACATCGAGGTTAATAAGCGATATGTATTATTAAACCATTAACTTTATAAATCTTGTCGATATACTAAAGACTGCTCATCACCAAAAGTACCTGTCGCACAATGAAGCCACGATACCTAAAATGTAATGTAAATGCTGTACATAAATTATGAAAAAACAGGCAATTAATATTTAGATTGGCACGTGGATTTCATGAGAATAAATACTAGAACTAATAGATATCCTGGTGATAGATTAATTGCAGCATAACAAATTAAAAAACAGAAACACATTTGTACGAATATAGCACATTTAGGCAAAGGCAAATTTATACGGCTCACATGAAATGAGCAAACAAATAGAAAGAAATAAAAATGTAAATATTGGCAGGCGAATTTCATGAAAATTGGATTTACGATTTAGACAAATTTAGGGAGTAAACATATTTAGCACATTTTACATAACTTAAGCAGAAAAAATGGAAGTACAATTATAGGCAGACGAATTTCACGACATCAAATGCAAAATCTACTGGATGTCAGTCCCCTGGAATTAATAGTAACACAACAGAAGCAAAGACGTTTCCTTCACATTCAGGCAAATCTAACACATTTAGACAAATTTAACTCATTTAGACAAAAACATATTTAGCACATTTTACACGAACTCTACAAATAAACAGACATAATAATTATCATCAGACGAGTTCCAAGAGTGTGGATAATAACTATTGGATGTCGCTGATAAATAAATGTAACGTAACAAAACAGCATATACATGGTTATATTAGCACGTTTACACATAGCATGAAACTAAATATAACTGAAAGCAACAGAAGAAACTTATAAATTATAGTAATATAATTACTCTATCAACAATCAGGTTGATGGGAAAAATTGTAGCATGCTACTAGTTATGCTTGATAGGTTTGTAATCACTGGTGTTTATATATTTTGCTTAAGCAGTAGATATTGCTTATAAACTGAAACGTCAGAATTGTTCCGTTGTGTTTTAGAGTTTGTAGTCCTTTGGCTGAGTTAAATTTTCCTTGATAGTAATTTTGCCTAACAGAAGCTCTGGTGGAATACGAATGGATATCACTTATTTTTCTAAAAAAATATTATAAAGTTTTGGAAGAATGCCCTTTTTGTAATTAAATAGGAGCTTAGCTAATATTAATTAGTAAATTTCGTTTACTTTTTAATAATTTCAAATCAAAATAGGAAACCGTAGCATGATCTCGGAAACCAGCATAATTTGTTATATGCTGTAGTGAGTGGCTTTAATACAGATTTTGTAGCTGTACACCAGGATAAGACGCAATTTTGAATATATGGGTAAACAATGTCAAAGCATACCATCTTTAGCATTTCTGCACCCAAGTAACTGTCGTAATTTCTAAAATATGCCTGTGCCCTTACCTACTTTATAAGTAATATTTTTATGTGGATTGAACAGTTGAGATTATAACCTATGTAGATATTTTAAATTTTGTACTTGTTCTAGTTGATGGTCGTGAATATTTACTGTAATATTAAAGTTATTATTATTTATTTTATATAATCATAAACTTTGTTTTACTATAGTTAATCAATAATAATTTTATTTAGTTTGTACCCAATTGTTAATTTTTTAACACCACATCATTAGTTCTCAACTCAATAATTTTATGAAGTCCTATCAGCCAAAAAGAAGTTAGTATCATCAGCAAAGAGTCGTGTTTGCATGTTAGTATTGAGAGGGAGGTCATTTATGCACAAGAGAAATAATTGAGGAAAACCGAATATTATTGCACCAAACATGGATCAGAGGCAATGTTATCAATTTCAGTAAACTGCTGTCTATTCGAAAGATATAATTGAAAGAGTTTTATGAACTTCCACGTATACCATAGTTTTCTATTTTTAAAGTAAGATGTCATGCTGAATAGTATCAAAGGCCATAGTTAGGTCAATACCACACGTAAGTACTTTGTTGTCCAAGTTTGTAAGGAGATTATCGATAATTTCTGTAGTTGCTAATTCTATGGAGTGATTTTTGCTGAAACCAAACTGGAAGCAAGAAATAATATCTTTTTTGTTAAATATGTCATGAGTCGTTTATAAGGATTTGTTCAAAGTTTTTCGCAAGTCTTTCGTTTAGGCGATATGAGAGAAATTGGGCAGTAGTTGTTCAAATCATTCGGATTATCTTTTTTATAAATGAGAAATTTTAACATGTCAAGAAAATGTACCTGCCTCAATTTATGCATTAAATAGATTGGTAAGTGGGGCTGTGATAATATTTCTTGACATCTTGAAATATGTGATGGGAGCGGCATGAGAAATTTCAACTTCATTTACTGGTGTTACATAGAAGTAATTTTGCTGCGGGTTCAACAAATAATCTGTATAATCACAGTTTTCAGGTGGTGTTATACGTGAAGCCAGATTTATGCCTATATTTGCAAAGAAACTTGCATTAGCTTTGTATTTTGGATCAGATGATTGTGTGCCCTGGTAAAAGTGTGATACATTTGTGATAAATATCAATATTGTAATCAAATGAATCTTTCATTTTTTAATCTTTTATTTTTAAGTACAGTATAGTATATTCTTAGTCGTATAGTACAAGAGAATATAGACTCGTGACGCACATTATATAGGCCTGGGTAACAATAGATTTACTCATATCTATAGACAAACTTTGGGCAATAAATATTACTCATATTTAAGACATTAGAACCAAAAGCAAATAAATAAAAATTGAGACTACAAAACGAAGGACAAAACTCATATGATTATAATTTACTATTGACAAGTTATACGTTGGTATTTTTTTTAATTCCACGATGTGACAACAAACGTTTTGTAAACACACAAATACTGATGACAAATCCATGGCGCCAAGCTGAAGCTAGGGAAAGCATAGTAAGCTGTTTCCTCTGGGAAGGCATAGTAAGCTGTTTCCTCTGGGAAAGCATAGTAAGCTGTTTCCTCTGGGAAAGCATAGTAAGCTGTTTCCTCTGGGAAGGCATAGTAAGCTGTTTCCTCTGGGAAAGCATAGTAAGCTGTTTCCTCTGGGAAAGCATAGTAAGCTGTTTCCTCTGGGAAGGCATAGTAAGCTGTTTCCTCTGGGAAAGCATAGTAAGCTGTTTCCTCTGGGAAAGCATAGTAAGCTGTTTCCTCTGGGAAGGCATAGTAAGCTGTTTCCTCTGGGAAAGCATAGTAAGCTGTTTCCTCTGGGAAAGCATAGTAAGCTGTTTCCTCTGGGAAAGCATAGTAAGCTGTTTCCTCTGGGAAAGCATAGTAAGCTGTTTCCTCTGGGAAAGCATAGTAAGCTGTTTCCTCTGGGAAGGCATAGTAAGCTGTTTCCTCTGGGAAAGCATAGTAAGCTGTTTCCTCTGGGAAAGCATAGTAGGCTGTTTCCTCTTTATAAGTCAACATCTTTAGCTACATCCAAAGCTGGAAGGTGAATATTAGCTAATAAATCCTGCTGCACAAACATCATAAACACCTATTAGACGCGTATATCGCACTCCATATTGTTTTACAGTATGACGACTGTAAACCCTGACATATAGAAAACTCGCAATTTCAGCTTGGCAACATTCGACAGATCCATTTTACAGTGGCCATGATTTCTAAATAACATTTACTGCAAAGAAAGATTCGGTGAGAATAAAAGACTAACAGTATTAGTTAATCATTTTTATTTATGCTTTTTAGAGAATTTAGAGACCTTTGCAAGAGTAGATCCATAACCTGTGTTGGTAATGCTAGTAAATCCCTTAATTCGATTAGTGCTTGCCACAAATAAATTAACAGGTTAATCTTTAACGTATTGCTTTCTAATTCTGTAGTCCAGAAATACGTTTTTTAGAGTTGTCCTAAACAATTACTGGTGTTATTTTTGTTAATATAATTTTTTGCTGTTGTGAACTTGTTTGCCATGATTACATTATCTGATATTTTAACTCAAAAACCTTAACGTTGTGTCCTAAATCTGCTATAGACTGTAAATAGGCAGTTCACGATGTCAAGCCCATGTAGAAAAACAACTAGTCGGCATTACTGACAGTGCCAACAATAGTGTTAAGGTTCATTATGTAACACAGCAGGATTATGCAACAAAAATGCGGCATTTTGTAACGAATCACAAAATTCCTCATTCAGATGCATCCGTGCAGGTAAAACTTGTTTTGAAGTTTTAACATCGTGCGTATTCACCAATATATCTTCACATTCATCAATATCTGCTGATAAACAAAAATGCCAAGGAATAAAGATTTAGCTACACGTGGCATTACTTAATTCAAGCTACATTACAGCGATTGCATTTTGCAGTCGGGGTTATTCTCCAGCAATGCTAGTGCAGCTGCATTTAATTTTATTACATAATTTTATTACTGTTTATATAAGTTAGTGTAAGAATTTGTAAGGAAACTCTATTACAAATAAAAGTAATACAAGCGTGAATAGCTTATCGTACACAAGGCAGGAAGTTACACATGTTGAGGCTGTATTCCAACTTTTTTACATTCGCTGTATTTCAATTTGATATCAAAATTTAATTAAATGTGGGTGTGTAAGCTGCACTTTGGGAAAGTTTCTTTGCCCGAAACCCGTCCAATTTCGGTATTTAGCTTCTAGCACTACAACTTAATGGCACCTAGCCGTATACCTAGCTGTTACCACTGCTGTTACCACTGCTGTTACCACTGCTGTTACCACTGCTGTTACCACTGCTGTTACCACTGCTGTTGCTCTTGCTGTTGTTGTTGTTGTTGTTGTTGTTGTTGCAAAAAAATGATGATCCACAGTCTGTGAATTTTTACCGGAATTTTCTTACTTTTGTTGTTGGTAATAAGAGTGCAGTTATATGCAATATTAACTGCAATTATACAATAATGATTACTATATCCGGCGACACAAAACTCTATTGCTTACTTGCCTATTGCACCTTCACACTGTACAAGCTTTATACAATTTACCCCCACAAATTAGTAAACGCAGTTATAGTTGGGAAGCCAAACTATGCTTAAGTCAAATGTTGAGCACAATGGATTTGAACAGCTTAATTTGTAGATCTTAATAAATATTTTGAAAAGCAAATCCTTAAACTGCCCATTCCTGTTTTTACGACTCCCAGACCTTCAAAGAGACACAAAAAAATGACTCTTCAGATTTTGAAAAAGAAAAAAAAATCAAACCCAAGAGAAATTTGCCATGGCGTTCTTCAGACAAGAAAGGCAAGACATGGAAAGGCTTGACAGCTTTTCCATTTTTTCTTATACACTTACAAAGTTTGCATTATGTAAAAACAGAAGTTAAGTGCTAATCTGCTGAATCTATGTATTCTTTACAAATTGCGAGCACAAAAAAATATGTATTAGTAAAAAGTTATGCATTATGTATTTCTATTACCTCTCTACGTGATACATTTATGTGCTTGATATTATTATCATTATTCATTTAATATCTCTTAATTGGATTTTGTGGTACATGAAGGTTTGTGTTTCGGACCATCGCTCTTTATTCAGAGTGATAAATTGCTACCTTCCTGATGTTCAAGGCATTTGCAAATCATTGCCAGTTACATTTATCATTCGTCCATCTAGTAACATGTGTGATACAAAAATAGCGTTTTTCCCACATAAAAACTCTGCTAAAATGGAATGTTATTTTAATTAATTCGAAGCACTAACTTTCAGACTTTTTGGATTCTGAGAAATTTCGAATCCCTAAAGCTTATTCATGTAGTAGTAGTTGTTGTTGTTGTTGTTGGTGGTGGTGGTGATAGTGGAAATGGCGCCGTCGCATTTATCTCTAAAATAGGCCGCAGTTTTCATCGCAGGAGGCTGGACTTTTGTATGAAGATACTATAGGCCATCGCACAAACTGTAATGAAACCGGATTTTTTCAATTTCCGTATAAGGCATTAATGGTTTTTTGGCTTCTGAAAACTGTCACGTTAATGAAAATTTCAGCTAAATTTTTAGGAGTTTTACGTAATGGTATTGCGTTATACGTGCCGTCCAGAACAAAGATGAAGCATGCCTGTTAAATGGATCTGTTCTATACACTGTTACGTTGGTGCGGTTTATAAATAAATCCTCCCAGCAATGCTTATTCTAATTTTTCATGAAAGGCCGGATCATGACAACGGTAAATGCTACATGATTTGGGTATGGAAACAATTACCTTTGCAAAAATGTAGGAAGTGCCGGATTCAAGCACATTAGTGCTCCCATTCTACTTGCAACTGTGTGTCACACAAAAATTGGACTTGTGCTCAGAAATATGACAAGTGCTTTTTACTTACTTGGGGGGCAGGGGTCAGGAGTCGTAAACCCCAGGAGGGCGCAACTTTAGAATTTTTTTTAATGTTTTATTAAGACCTGCATATTATTTTTTTCAATTCTTTTATTCAGCCCAACTATTATCTTCTTAACTTTTGTAAGAAGTTGTATAAAGCATCGCAGCTACGGAATATCAGTACACTTACATGGTAAATTTGAAAGTACATCGAACGTGATTGCCCGTCCAAATTGCAGCTTTTTGCCACCTTCACGACAGGGAAGACAACTGGGAAAAAAGTCGTCAAGTTCCAGCAAGTGCTCGCTGTCGTTATTCATGATTCTTGACTGACTCAACCACGTCCTGTTCTTTGCTGGAAATCTTTAGAAATTCACACTAGTCGCGCAACAGCAATATACTATTTTACCTGGAAAGACTGCATTATAACGCAAAATAATCACTTTATAAGGTCAAATACTGGATTACTGGAATACTAACACTTTACCCAGTAAATAACTTAGAATAATGTTCACATTATTGGGTCATTCATAATAGCACAATAGTTCAAGTGGTAATAAGTAAGTTACGACATTAAGACTGACGTTATTGAAAATAAACTTATGACGTGAACGATGTTATCCATTGTTTCGGTTTATCATCAACTCCGTTTCGATTTCGATAACACAAACATCTGCTGTTTTAGATTGAGAACACTGAATCCCAATACTGCGCAGTCACTGTAGACTGAATTGCAGCTAGGCAAGCCTGGCTTCTTGCTGCTATTAAACGTCATATAATCGACATGTTTTCAACACAGTTCACTCGTCACTGACTAGAAGAATCGTTTTCCTGGTGTAATAATGACAGCATAACTCTGGGCTTCTGCTTGCTTGGGCTGAGGGTAATCAGGTCAAGGGTAATCAGATCTTATCCAGCACTAAAGTATTCAATATTCTGTATTGTAAAGCAGGCGTGTCATTCGTCTTTTACAATAGCTGAGCTCAGTGGTTTCCAGTGTAAACCTGGGGATTTATTTCAAATTTTACATTACTACAAGTTAAAACTGACGTGAAATAAACTGACGTAAAGGATACATGTTACCATACTAAATACAACTCAATACAAGACAGAAGTCGATACAAATCACACAAAACTCGAATAAGATTAAATTAAAAGGTAAAGTTATACCAAAAAAACATTTGTACTTTTCAAACACCAGTTTTTAAATAGCTGTTTAAAATAGGTAGATTAGAGGCATTACAAATTTACGTTGGGTAGAATTCCACAAAGATACAACATATTGGAAGCCATTCTTTTGCCAGAAATGGTTTTAATTTTCGACAGTTTTAGGCTGCGATTAACTGTAGTTGTTCAAGTGTTCTTTCTCTCTCCATGAATTCCGCTAGCCTAGCCAGTCTGTTCGTTAGAGAGACCTGAACGATTAGCTGTAGTTGTTCAAGTGTTCTTTCTCTCTCCACGAATTCCGCTAGCCTAACCAGTCTGTTCGTTAGAGAGACCTGAACGATTAGCTGTAGTTGTTCAAGTGTTCTCTTTCCATGAATTCCGCTAGCCTAACCAGTCTATTCGTTAGAGAGACCTGAACGATTAGCTGTAGTTGTTCAAGTGTTCTCTTTCCTTGAATTCCGCTAGCCTAACTAGTCTGTTCGTTAGAGAGACCTGAACGATTAGCTGTAGTTGTTCAAGTGTTCTTTCTCTCTCCATGAATTCCGCTAACCTAACCAGTCTGTTCGTTAGAGAGACCTGAGCACATTTATTTACACATGTATGAAGTAGTCTTCGCAAGTGAAAGTTATATCTAACTAACAGAGATAACCATTTTAATCTTGAGTACAGAATACAGTGATTGGTAACATAATTATGTATTGCGAAACGATCCGCCAGGCTTTTATTGTATAGCGTATTCAGGGAACATAGTCAAGTTGCATCAGTTCAACACCATATCACATCACCGTAGTCAAAATGAGGAAGAGTAAACGCCTGGCTTACAACTTCTGAACGTTTTTACGTTCAAGTTAAAATAAAATATAAAATAAAACAAAAATAGTTCTTTTTTAATTCACATATCGTAATATCCACATATATATATATATCGCTTGTTCTCACTTACTCCACTCTCCGTGCCACTCATGATGATGTTACTATACTTGTTTATACATTTGTTGTATATATATATATATACAAGCCAATTTATTTTGATAATTTTTCTTGTAGAATAATTTTATTGAAATTCGTTTAATAAATTAATTCACTTCACCCTTATTATTCTCTAACTGTATCTTATTCTACTTAAGATCCCTAAACAACTGGCAATTTTGTTGTGAACATTCTCGGTATGACTGAGACAATTTAGTAACAATTCAAACGTGGCGCCCAGAGTTTACACAAGAAATAGAAAAGGTTCATTACGCAAATTAATTTTTAGCTCAGGTGCAGTAGCAAGTTTTCGCTTGGAAGCAAAGAGATACAATCCGTTTTCCTGAGGAAGATTCAATAACGCCCCTGATAACTAACTATTCAGTAAAAAATGGAGCCCTGTTGATCCTGGATTAAAAATGGCCTAACGCACCACGATCAATAATCCATATTTGACGAAATAAACCGAATCGCAATACTAACGAATTCGTGTGTTCTAATAATATCCAAATAAAATTATGATAGTTGGATAATATCGTAATTGATTAATTATTAATTAGTGATAGCCTTTAAAATCGATGAATGGATGAATGTTTAATAAGAAGTGAGATATCTGTCTCTAGATAAGAACAAGATCTTAAATGGAACAATCACCATCGATAAGGTGGAAAAACTGAAATAAACATTCCAATCGATACAAGATCAATACTTATTGATCATGTCTTACATGTTTGTTCATTGTGCCCTGTCTTGTTAGCCTTAAATAGTAACTGCATCTAAGTTGCTGATTGCACCCTTTCTGTTAACGCCATTTCTTATATCATTAGTTTGGCTTTCAAGCTTCATGCATCAATTCCATGAATAAATATATGGCCACATGTGGCGAGCGGCTAGTGTAGAAGACAGTGTTGTGTCAAAGTCACGGAAAATTACAAGTTACTTTCACATAGCAAAGCTAAAATGTCATCTGCAGTGTGCTGCACTCTGAGAGTTCCAAAAGCAATGCATAACAAACATAGCACACTCAGAAGAGATTGTTGCGCAGATGAAGAACTTAGAACTAAATTCTGTAACTACATAATCTCTTCTGAGTGTGTTTGTCATGCATTGCTATTGGAATCAGAAAATTCTTAAGATTAAGTAAAATACTTAAGTAAAACAGCTGAGCTGCAGCGATTGCAGTCCACATGCAAACCTCTTAATTGCAGGTGACGTGCAAGAAACTTACTACCTCGCAGTCCACATGCAAAGAACCTGCTGCATTGGAATTCATATACAAAATTTCGGCTGCAATGCAGTTTATATACAAAAACGGTCGCATTGCAAGCTGCATGCAAAAAACCACTGCAAACTGTATGGAAAAATTGTGGTAAAAGACAACAGCTGTCACAGAATTATAATTATTTCAATATAGTTCAAAGGGTTGCATTCTTGTTTAGTGAATCTCAGTTATCCGCAAAGTAACAAATTTTATTTCAATTCAAAGGTTTTACCTGTTGTTTAAAGTCAAGTGAATGAAACGTTGTTATCTTTTAATGATCTCCTGTAGTCTTGTAGTTGATTTCTAATAGACAGTTTATTTTAACAGCCACTTAAACAGCTTATCCCTTTGAATTTCAAGGTAATTAGACAATATTGTTTGATCGTAAAATGCTGCAAAATGTGTTAGTAACATATACAAAGTGCACCACAGTTTGACTACTGGAAAAAATTAATATTCAAGTCAGCATCAAAGATGGCCGCTAAATTGTTACTTATATATATATATATATATATAATAATCTTTATTTGGCATTAAAAACATTGATAATCACTGATAAAAACTTTACAGAGATAATCCATCAGTGTTAGTTAATAAAAACTTACACTGCTGAAGGCAAATGCGTCAGTGCAATCTAAACTACTGTGCAGTAATGACGAATAAAATCAAACATATTTACAACTATACACAAAAAAAATATATAAAAAAACTATGATTTAATTAATATGGCCGTGGGTATATGAATTCGGAATTAGTGTGTATGTTGTCGTACTGGTGTGATGGTATTTCATATCTGGTTAATATTAGTGATTTTAATTTTGTTTTAAATGCTGATAGGGACTTGATTTGTTTAACCTGTAATGGTAGAGAATTCCAAAGTAAAATTGCTTGTTTGATTACAGAGTTCGTTCCATAGTGGGTATTTGTCCTAATTTGTTTTAGATTGCTTGTTCTGGAATTAACGATAGGATTTGGAAAAAAGGTAAATCTGTTATTCTGGAATGGTTTGCTGATGTTGTTAATGTATTTAAATATAAAAAGCAGAGTAAAATATTCTTTGTGTGCTTCAATGATTGGGAATTTTAAAGTTTTTCTCAGATTAGTTGTTGAAGCTTTGAATTTTTGTCTACCTGCCTTGTGTTTGTATGAGTACCCAGCTATCAATCTCAACGCATAGTTTTGAAGGAGATTTAATTTTAAGTAATTTTCTCTTTTGGGTTTTTGAAGTAGCGTACATCCATATAAGAAGTGTGGTAGAACTAAAGTTTTATATATTAGTGTTTTAGTTTCCTTTGTTAGTTGCCCTTTAACTTGTCGGAGATATGATGTGCTAGATGCCATTTTTGTGTATATGTTATTAAAGTGATCATCCCATGAAAGATTATTGTCTACTTGTATGCCCAGGAATTTAACATTGTTAGTTTGTTTGATCACAGCATTATCTATTGTCAAAGTGGTTGATGATGCATCATTAGTATTTAATGAGGGTGACAGTATCATGAATTCTGTTTTGTCATTATTCATTTTTAGCTTGTAATGACTAAATGCCATATTTATATTTTTTTATATCTTCTTCTAAATAATTTTTTGCAGTTTGGACATTTTCATGGGCTATGTAGATTGTAGTGTCATCAGCGTATTGCGTTATTTGTGAGTGTTTTAATACACTGGATATGTTGTTTATATATAGGCAAAATAATAACGGACCTAGTAGTGTTCCTTGCGGTATACCTCTGTTTAACGTGGCCCAGTCAGAAAAGTTGGTTGTATCTAACTTTACTCGTTGTTGTCTATCTTTGAGATAATTTTGTATCAGTTTTAACGATAACGAATCTAATCCGATTTGTTTTAAATTATCGTAAAGTAGTTCGTGATTAATGCTATCGAAAGCTTTACTTAAATCCAAAAATGCTGCTAAAATGTATTGCTTGTTGTCTAAACTAAGTCTCCAATTTTCTGTTGTGTGTATTAGGGCGTCAATGGTTGAATGGTGTTTACGGAAGCCAAACTGATGTTTTGATAAAAGTTCATGTTTATTTACATATGAATTTATCTGATCATAAATTACCCTTTCCCAAACTTTGCCGAAACAATGGATTACGGAAATTGGGCGATAATTCATGGGATCACATTTTGGATCTTTTTTATGGATTGGAGTCACGTTTGCCATTTTACATACCGTTGGAAATTCGCCTCTCATAATTATCTGATTAGCAATGTAAGTCATATGCGGGGCTATTACAGATGCACTATCTTTTAGAATTTTGATAGGAATATCTGATGGTCCACTCCCTTTGTTGGAACTTAGGTTATTTAATATGTCGTTAATTTCTCCTACTGTGACGCTTTTGAATGAGAATACTGTGTTAGACGATTTGTTTTTTAATTTATTAATGATATTATTGCTAATATGAGAAGCCACTCCCTTAAAATTTCCAAGATTCAGGAATATTGCATTTAGCGTGCTGGCAATATCTTTGGGTTTTGTAATAACAGTGTTGTTGATCTTAATTTCGTCAACACGCGTTAGTTTGTTACGGCATTTATTTATTACATTGTTAATAATTTTCCATTTTTCTTTGGTATTTGTTGCGTTTTTACATTGTTGTTGTATATGTTTATTTTTCAAGCATTTATTAAGATTATTAAATTGATTTCTCTTTTTTTTATAATTGTTATGATTGTTTTTAGTTTTGTTCTTTTCCCATATATTATACATTCTGTTTTTCGCTATTCTTAGTTTGTCAAGTTCAGGTGTTGTCCAGGTACTTTCGTTATTGAGTTTGCTTTGTTGTGGGATTTGCTTTACGTTTTTATATGGTGCATGTACAATAAGGCAATATTCGACATTATATGTCAGAATATTAACTTGTGTATCTATTTTATCAGTCATATATATGGAGGTCCAGTTCATTTTTGCTAAGTCGATTAAGTATGAATGTTTGTTGTATTGGGCGTAGTCTCTCATTAAATGCCAGACTGAATTTTGGTTACTATTATGCTGTGGGGTCATTTTATCTACTAATATTGTGTAATGATGATCTGAATAATCACACGGGAAAGTATCATATGCTACGAAATTATTGTTACTATTCGAAATGAAATGGTCGATTACTGTGGCTGATGTTTTAGAAATTCGAGTAGGTTTATTGTTGTTAAGTATGTGGACATTATATTGTTTTAAGAGCTCTGTGTATGTTTTGTATGCCAGTGTGTTTGTAGCTAAAATATCAAGGTTGAAATCGCCCATTATAAGAACTTTTTTATTTTCGAAAACACTGCGTTCTAGTTCTCCACTAAAGTATTTGAAAAATGTTTTGTGTTTGAGATTGGGTGGTCTATATATGGTTCCTATTACATAGTTCTCAATGCTGCACCAAACAGATTCAATCTTGCCGGTTCTGATGCCTTTCATTTCTTGTGGTCTCAGGTGTGAAGGTATATACATTGCAACCCCTCCACCTTTCTTATTTTTACATCTATCTCTTCTTATTAATGTGTGATTAGGTAATTCTATAGTGTTGCTAAGTATTTGTTTATGTAGCCAAGTTTCTGTTATGCCTACAATCAGATTTTCGGTGGCGTGAATTGTATCTTTCAGCAGCCAGCGTTTTTTGACGAGACTTTGAATATTTATATTTAGAAATTTGATGTTCTTTTTATAAGTAATCATGAATTTTTTTAGCTCATCACTGGTATTATTATTGTTGGTGTTATTATTATTATTATTTGGCAAAATGGGTCCAGGGTTAGTTTCGATACCACCAAGTATAAGTAGTAAACGAATTATGGTTAAAATGTAAGCCAGTTCAGAACATGAGTATAGAGTGCTTTCAAATTTAGATGAAATCTGTAATTTTTCCAATTTTTTTAGAGCTACGTATTTTAGATTGACATGACGCATTTGTCTTATAGCACTGAGGTACACAACTTTTAAGATGGATACAAATCTTTTTAAAATAAATTGCATAGAGTGTCTTATTCTATCGCTATTTACAGGAAAAACAATGAAAAACTTGTTTAAATTACCTTTAGTCATTACATTACAAATTACTGTTACGTAGATCATTTTCAGTTTTAGTATGGATAGTAATGTACGTAGTATAACTAAGACGTAAGCATAGTTACAATAAAAGAACTTAACTGTTTGACATTTGGCGTTAAATATACAAAGGCTCCCATAATCACAAATAAATTTAGTAATTTTATGATAAGATACGTTAGAAATATCAACTATGATACAAGAAGTAAATTCGTATGGTTTCCAAAATGTACCTATTAACACAAATAAAATAACTTTAACTTGCAGTTTTTTTGCAGTAATACAGCAGCATAGTATCAAGCTTACACAGTAAAACGTTACACATGCGTGGTAAATTAATTTTAGAACAATCATAAGGATACTAATATCGGTTATGAGTAAAAGGGCTTGTATAGAATACAGTACTATAAGAAGTAAATATTTCCTATTATGTAATAACGTGGGTGAGATAATTGTTATTATAATACTAGTATACACAATTGTTACGTTATAATCTTTACACGAGTTAGGATGGATTGGCCTATTTTGCCATATTATGTAAAAATTCACTAGCAGCAGTGCTAAAAATTTTCTGTTATTCAGTGTCATCATTAAAATCATAATAGAATAGTAAAAAAAGAGTTTTATAACAGGTTTACGCAGACTAGCTTTAAAGTTAAGAGTAATGTCTAAAACCAAGCTAAACGATACTAGGCCTATATGAACTTGGAGATAAGCTCTTTAAAGGCTTTGTTTAGTATGTTTTCAATCTCGGATTTTAGAACTGGTTCCTGAGTTAACAAAAAGCAGTACATATGTTTGCTTGGCATTGTTGTCGAACGTGTTATTACGATAATGAGCTTTAGCCAACTCTGCGTAGTTCCAGTAACTGCTTCGAAACATATGGCGACACTCCGGTTCGATATTGAGTAGGTGTCGTTTTTGGTCGTTGACTACTGCTAGATGAACCTCAAATACGAAACTGTTATCATCGTTCGATGGGCAGTGACGTGAAAGTAAATAATATGATCAAGCAACTACCTAAATCAAGGTTTCCACAATACACAATACAAGTGACATTCTTTCTAATCGAATTTACTGATAATCTACTAGCAAGCAAATTGTTCTTCTAATTCTCTTTAAATCTAATTTTAGAAAATCCACTGCACTGCGATTGCAAGATGGAGTGGACAAAAAGGAAGAATTGGAAATACTCAATACTTGATTGCAATATACCACCTTTCAAGCACACAGAGAAAGAAATAAAAATTGGAGATTTTCTCAATTGTACAGATGACGTGTGTGGATTCGCTATATCAAAGTGTATTATTGTGGAATTTTTTGATGATCGCAAAGGATGCTTTGTAGCATGCGGTTACTTTGAGAAACTCTTTCAATCTGACTTGACATTAATCTTACAATCACTTCCCATTTGGACTCGAAATTTTTTTATTGCTAACTACCAGGAAAAAGAATTACCACAATATTTTCTAAAAGGAAAGGTTATAGACGAACTTGAAATAGCGGACTCTGAAATTGAAATGATTCATGAAGCATCTATATACGGAACTGTTAATTATGCATTGATGTTGAAGCGCCTCAGAAAATTAACCGCAATCTCCTCAAATGCTTTCGAGCAAATAGATACCGTAGACGAAATTGTGATATACGATTGCCCAAAACTAAAAACGCTTGCTCTAGATCTGAGCAATAATTTGGAAGTAAGTCTAATTGATGTAGAACGAACAGGGATAAAGAGGATGAGGATGCCCCAGCTGCATCCACAGAGACCTTCTGAGCAGATTTCACTGGAATTGAAAGGTAAGGAATTATTATCATTATAGATATTGGACAATAAGAATTCTAAAATCTGCCCTGAAAATATAACAGAAAACTGACAAAAAAAGGAAACTGCCTAGTGGCTTGCCAAGACCTCTTCTGAAAAATATATAATATGTTTTCTGTTGAGTGCTAGATGCTACATGTTGTGTGCAGTGACAATGCTTGCAACTCTGCTTGACACTGTCACAATAAAGCATTTCAAAACTGAGTGTGAAAGTCATGTTTGAAGTTGTTGGTCACTCACTTTGTTATGATTGAGTTTAGGCACAGAAGTATGAACAAGAATAAAAAATCTATAATAGATATTTGCACTGCACACAACAGAAAAGTGTTTATTAAAACTACAGACACATGAGTAGCATGACTGCTGCACTGAACACTGAGAGTTAAGAGTGACTAGAAAGTAAATCCAGTCAGTATATATATAATAGGTATAGGTGACCCATGCAGACTTGCACTGGCTTCACAACAACCATTACTTTAAAATAGGGAGAGAACCAGTGAATATGCATTCACTGGACCATACAATTATACTGGGAGTGAGTCAGCTGGTAGAATGTAACAGAAATAGCCCATAGATGGCAGCACCTAATTAAAATGTACAATTCCAACTTCCTCACTGAGAGAATTACTTTTCAAACAAGGAAGTCTCAGCTTAGTTAAGAAATATTGGAACACAAATGACACTGTGGGGCAAGCAGACGTCTTATTACAGAAGATTCAAACATTTCCCTCATTCATCATCAGTCATCAAGTAAAATAAACCAACGGAAAAAATGGAGAACAACTTATCTTATGCACACACACGTTTCCCTACCTGTTTAATTTGGTCTTGTCCCTTTAACTGTCATCAGTCATGTGACCAGGTAGTTGCCCAGGTAGACATTACCTGGTCTGCAATTCAAGTTGATATGATGTGAATGTTGTGAGTTGATTTCTATTGCTTTTTTTGCAAGTTATTAGCGCCAAAACTCAGGGAGATCACAGGTAAGTGTCTAATTATCTTTATTGAACTGCTTTATACAATTAGGGCTATTTCGCTGTTTTTGTATAACAGACGAAAATCATGTAACCTAATTTAGTAATTTACCTGTATCATGTTTTTTCGCTGAAAACTCATTGCTGTAATTTATTATTACAGATAAAACGACAATTGCTGCATATTAAACATATTTGATGTTCTGCAGTTTAAATGTAGTACAATTTAAAAAAGAAACAATCATTTCGTATAGTTTTCAACTAGTTGTTTGTCTTGTTTAGGTTAGGTTGTATTTGGTGTTTTCATGATTTTTGTGTTTGTGGATACAGTACACCGATAACTTGTGCACTGGTCTTTCTGGTCAACTGAGAAAAAACATCTTAAGACTCAAATCATAGACGATATATAAGTTACTAAGATTTAACAAATAGTCTGAAGGTGATTATGTGTGTTCTATTTGCAACTACAGATATTTTTGACTGTGTTAAAACTGTGTTAGTTAAATAATTAGCTAAATAGTTAACTAATAAAGTCTGTATTAGTTAAATAATTTATATTTTGCTTTGCTGCAGTTCTGGCTGTTTATGAAGATAACATTTTGGGGTTCTTAACAAATTCTTCATATAAACCTTATATTGTTTTTTGCCTGAAATATTGCAAAAAGTTCTGTGTTGCTATTTCGTGGTCTAACTTATACAATCAAACAATCGCTACAAGTTCATGTCTGTCAACATACCACATTTTGTTTAATGTCATATTTCGTTACAGGTAATGAAATTTTATGTGGTTGTCTTCTGAAATGGGCACTATCGAAATATTGGAATGAGGCTAAAGTTAAATGCAAACCTTGCTTAAGGACATGTCCCGAAGTGTCTTTTTCAGCACAAAGCGTCTCACATTGTGTGGAGAACGTAACAACTACTACTACAGCGCAGCCAGTCACAACACCAGCAAAAATGTATGCCTGTGATGTGCGCTTCAAAGAATGCACATACTGGTATTCACACCAGGTGGCGCCAATTGGCCTATGCAATGCTGTATGTGGCGATGTGGGACAGCAACTGTTCTCTGCAAAACTGAAACAAATATGGGAAGCTTTTCCATGCTATATTCGTAAGCTAATAATTTCTCACTACAAGGAAGTTCAATTGCCCGATTTGTTTCTCAGAAGAAAAGACATAAATGACTTAACCATCACGAAGTCTGACATTGAAGAACTTGGAGAAAATGCAATATATGCTTCGGTCTGGCATAGCATCACAATTTCTTATAACAACAATTTAAAGAGAATCCATCCAAAGGCGTTTGATCAAATGAATTTCGTGAGGCAAATTATCATCAGTAACTGTCCGCAACTTGTGAATGCCGACTTGGATCTTTCGATAAATTTCGTCATTGGGACCATCATCTTCACCAAGACTAACATCAAGTACCTGAGGAAGCCAATACTTCATTCTGAAAGACATCCAACGGATATGTTAATAGAGCTAACGGGTAAGTTTATGTTTATAAACTTCTACAATAACTGGTTTATCGTTATCCGAATAATAGCAAATACGCACCATTATCAATGGACATTTTTACTGAGGTTGAATTTGCTACTAGCAGGTAAGTTTATGTTTATAATCTTCGACAATAACTGGTTTATCGTTAACCGAATAATAGCAAACACGCACCATTATCAATGGATATTTTTACTGAGGTTGAATTTGCTACTAGCAGGTAAGTTTATGTTTATAAACTTCTACAATAACTGGTTTATCGTTAACCGAATAATAGCAAACACGCACCATTATCAATGGATATTTTTACTGAGGTTGAATTTGCTACTAGCAGGTAAGTTTATGTTTATAAACTTCTACAATAACTGGTTTATCGTTAACCGAATAATAGCAAACACGCACCATTATCAATGGATATATTACTGAGGTTGAATTTGCTACTAGCAGGTAAGTTTATGTTTATAAACTTCTACAATAACTGGTTTATCGTTAACCGAATAATAGCAAACACGCACCATTATCAATGGATATTTTTACTGAGGTTGAATTTGCTACTAGCAGGTAAGTTTATGTTTATAATCTTCGACAATAACTGGTTTATCGTTAACCGAATAATAGCAAACACGCACCATTATCAATGGACATTTTTACTGAGGTTGAATTTGCTACTAGCAGGCGAGTTGAAAGTTCCTTGACTAGATCTTTACCACTTGAACCAGCCCGTTCTCACTGCTACATCTAAGGTACATGTGCCCCTCTCCCGGTAAACCTTTACAAGACCCTCTTCTAATTTGTATGGATCAAAATTTTTAGCATTTCCACGAACCCAAATGCTTTCATAATGTACACAGAGATGTTCAAATGAAAATGGTACAGATTTCAAATGAAAAAAACTCCGCTACTCTATGCTTTGCTTTTGCTAATCATGGCAGAATTAAAGGCAATGTGGTGTTCAATTTTCACATTGCTATAGGCAGATCGTATCATTGGGAACTCGATAAAAACATAGAACTGTTTAAGCTAAGGCCGATCCTGCCTGTCGCATAAAGGCTGTTCAATTGCCTTTCAACATAAAATATGTAAAAACACGAAACTGTCAACAAAACACACGCCGAGTAGTACAGACAAGCTGTCTGCCTAAAGCAAAATGCAGCACTCAAAAAAACCAGTAATGTCGATACATTCCAGGCAGCAATTTCAGATCCCACTTCTGACACCAGTGTAACGGATCCAGATTCCAGCACGGATCCATCTCAGTATGTATAGAGCGGCATACAAGTTATGAAATACATTACAGCAGACGCCAAAAGTAAAAAGAGTACGAATGTAAAATAAACTTTAATGCACAAACAGTAGCTCCATGACATGTAAACAGACTTTGGTATAAAAATCAGCAAACCTACAGCATTCACATTTACAGACAGAAAGGCCAGGTTGGAAAAGTCAAATTGCGGCATGCATTCTGTTTTATACAGGTACATTTGCATTACTGGGCTTCTCAACCATACCCATTACTATTATTAGGGGTTAGTCATAATCTGCCTTCGTAACAATATCAATAATACTGCAAAAGTATTTTTGATGCTAAATAATAGATTAAAACCTTAATCAACAGCAGGCAAACTCACTAATGATGACATCACAAACTAACAAATTTTAGCATCAAATTATTCCATGAGTGTGTTGTGGGTGTTAGCGAAAGCGAAAATTGAAGTACGGTGCTACTACAAGATATTCAGTGTGTTCAAATTAGGCAAGTTTTAAGATAAAATTTTAAATTTCAAATTTGCTACAAATGACAGCATGAGTTGTCAAACGCGTGCAGTTCGTCACAAACTAACACATCTGAACTGAGAGGGGCATTTTTGTGCAATGCATTTCAGAAATGTCGCCCCTTTAACCAACGCAAGTAAAGTGCATGTGACAGCGAAAAGATAGTGGCACGAACTCGAAATATTGTTTGTGTTGTAATAATTGTTTTACGTAAGTCATTTTTGAAAAAATAGCATGTTTCCTTTCAATATTTTATACTATAGGTATAGGCTTTGACCTACAGTTTAACATTGAATCCCGTTTTGCTTTAACTTTCCTGAAATCTAAATAGAAAAAGAAAAACGGTTTGTATTAAAAAACACATTGAGGTTCAATCTTTTATCAACAACACTTTGATACCTCTCGTTTGTGTTTTTCAGGAAGCCCCCTTTATTGCAACTGCAGTATGAGGTGGCTGAAGGCTGATTGGTGGGTGGCTTCTATATTTGATTGCCATGTTCCGCCATACCCTCACAACGAACACGAAATGACGTTATCTGAATTCTGTGACCCTAGCAATCCCGCCAACAAAGTTCCTGCACCTGCATACGATGCTGCCATGCAAATTCAATTCAATTACAATTTGTTTTTCTGTTTTAGTTTGGAATTATTACTATCATAACTTGATCCAACTCATCCTGTCTACCTGATTAACATTTTTTTCTTTGCATTACTTATTAGCTGCAACAAAATAGATTATTGTAGATTTGTTTTTATGAGCAAAAAATGCTGCTTTCTCTTTTTCTTTTCTTCCTTCTTGAACCAACACTTTTTTCCATCTGTGCAGAATGTTGGTTCGCCATGCAGCTATATCACTTAAACAGAATTAGATCTGTTTAGATTTATACATTATTACAACTAGAACTAGAAACACATATTAAACAGAATTAGATCTGTTTACATTTATACATTATTACAACTAGAACTAGAAACACATATTAAACAGAATTAGATCTGTTTAGATTTATACATAATTGCAACTACAACTAATAACATATTTTAAACAGAATTAGATCTGTTTAGATCTGTACATAATTACAACTAGAACTAGAAACACATATTTGTGATTTCCCGCAGAAAAAATGCTACCAGATAGAACTTTCTAAAACTTTACAAGAATCGGTTTTTGTTAGCTCATTTTCTTTGAGTAACAAATGCTTAACCTGAGTAATAGCTGCAGTACAGCTTTCGTTTTGAGCGAACTGGGTTTTTTAGTGCTGTGAATATTTTTATAACCATAGTTTAAGTGAATCGTGTAGTTATAAATTCTATTGTTTCCAAAGCGAATGCCCCAAATTCAGTTACAAAAGCTACTATCTCTGCTTATCCAGTTAGTTAAATAGGTTACACTGTGCAACGGTTATAATGATACATAACAAACATAGTAATATTGAACAAAATGGTGGTGGCAAAGGCTTCTTTGTCAAATGGACAATTGTCATAGTTTGTCGACTGGACACTTAGTTAACATTTTTGTAATTTAAACGGACAATTGGTAAGCTTTGTTATAATTTATCTTATAGACAAATTTATATGCACAGTACTCTGTTCCATCATATTATCTACACGACCACAAGACTTACACGAAATTTACCCCCCTGGTGCCACGTCAGTGTACTAAGCGAGCGATGTAAAGCTGTGTCAATAATTCAAAATTCCAACTTATTTTTTATAGGTTCTCAGGTAATGATGCGCTCTACTAAACATACAAGTACTAAAAATTAAATATTGTACATAATGTAAAACGGTATGACATAAGTTAAACCAACGATTGTTACATTACAACAGCCCATATCTTCAAGATTCTACTATGGTTTTACATGTCAAATGTAGACCTGCGTTAACTCAAATGTAGATTCAGGTAATTCAAATGTGTCTTGGTAACTCAAATGTAGACTTAGGTGGTTCAAATGTGTTAACAATGGTTTTCAACAAATCTTAAGCGCTTTTGGTAAGTCAAATGTAGACACATGTCAAGTCAAATGTGACATTGGTATCTCAAGTATGGATAGGTGGTAAAGTCTAAGGAAGTAAAATTTAATCTTCTTTGATCTTAACTTAATAATTGCTCTTAAGAATGTGAAAATAATAACTTTATAGGTCTACTAATAGTTCACTAATATTCTGTAAACTTTACATACCATTGGAACTCTTAGAGAAAAAAATACATTCTTAAAATAAACAATGTTCCATGAGAGAAACTAATTCATGCTAATGCATTACTTAAAAAACTAATTAGAGATTCACTGTTCATTGGGAATTACAAATAATATAGCTAAGCTAGTTATAAGTATTATGTTTCGTTTAAGAGAAGTGCTTAAAAGTTTGGTTTAACCTGATAACCTGTTTAGTAAGGAAAATGTGTACTTGTTGAGGAACACTGAATTAGAGTAAAAAAGCAAATAAAAAACAAAAATAAGTACAGCATAAAGCTGAACTTAAAGCTGTGTGCTAACAGTTTGAAAATTCCTTATCTACTGTTTACATTAATAAATAAGAAAGCGATGAAGAAGTAAAAAGGTTACTGTAGTTTGTCCATCTTTTTGTTTCTGTATCGACACATCTGATTTTTCGCAATTTTTATTTGTGATTTTGAAATATTTTGATAACAGATAATTTGTACTTACCGTTATTCCTGCACAACTTTATCCTTGTTATAAATAAAGCAATACTTTACTTACATATGCGATTTTCAGTAATTATATGTAAACTTTAAGAAATGGTTCCCATAATAATAATAATTATTATTATCTTAGTGTAGTTTAAAGGACTATGTGTGGTGGTTATCCTTGTGATGCTTCCTAAACAATACGCTAAATCATTATTTATAGAAAGGTTCATTTATTCACAAAAATTACACCTTTTGAATATTCATTAACGGTGACACCTGTGATTTCAAGTTATTATTATACATTAATTTAAGGATTATGTGAATATTTGTTGCTGGCATCCTGTCTCGAAAGACAATGGAGTGTGCGCCAAGAGAGTCGGTTATTGATCACATTGATGGAGCTGCAGCGTCGACTGTGGCTGAGCAGTCCGATCCTTGAACGTCTTTAGGGCGCGCGCCTGGGTAAGGTGTATGGAGATCCTGAGTTGCCCAGACAACAGAAACCCCTTCTCTTCCTACCTCGTTTAGTCCAAAGGAAAGCGGAGCGATACGTTTGGCACCAGGTTGGCACCAGGAGCTGCCAGAGTCAGTGAGCATGCTGCACTGGTCCGCCTTCGGGGCTCCACTCCTGATTTGGAAGGTTTTGCTCCTCTACACATAGCCGTTGGGTCACTTGAACTCCTCTAGCTGTTGGCTGCTTGTGCTGCTCCTAAGCCTAGTGTCGAGATACAGTGTGGGCATCCCGCAAGCCTACAGCACCTGGTATTCCTAGTCCCATCCAAGTACTAACCAGGCTCTACGTTACTTAACTTCGGTGATCAGACGAGAACCGGTGTTTTCAAAGTGATATGGCCGTAGTACTGTGCGTGATGTAATGTGAATATAATGCTCGTCAAACACAACTGTTGTTTAAAAGTTCGGCTCATATACATTAAGATATTATTTCCACAAATATTTAGATAATCTAAATGTTTGCAAAAAGTTATTTTAGGAAAGGTGAACAATTTTGCTTTACATTTTATTTAGTTTTCGTAGTGATTTCTCAATTATGTGAAACCTAACAGATATCGGCATAACATCACCTAAAACTCTAACTCTAAAAATAACCCTATAACTGTGACGTGTTCTTATATATGGTTTATATTTTAATGTTTGTACTCACTAAGGTTTCCCCACACTGTGTTTAGCGGGCAAGCCACGAGGCGTTACATCCTCTAGACTTATCATGGCAGCAGTCTTTGTGAATAAACAGATTATTAAGCAAGAAAGATTTATGTTAAATGTCCTATAAAGTTTCTAACAATGTTACAAATGTTGCCAAGACGTTACAATAACATTGTCTAGAACTTCCAAAAAATAACAATGCTTCAGTTCCAAGATTCCTTTTAAGTAGAAGTAATAATTACATCCATTCTAGCGGTGCATTCTGAAACACAGATCATTTGCAAAAGTTTGTGGTACAAGGTAAGGAAATCCCAGAAATACCTGTTTTGTATATTACTAGTCCAAATACAAGGACGTGTTAAAACAATACACTTTCTTAGCAGATATTGAACAGTTCGAGATTGATATAAGAATAGTACGATACAATTATATAAAAAATAATCATTAGACTCCAGAAATTCTTTTTGCATTCATTTCCTTCAATGTTTTTCTGACTAGTTTTGACCTTAGTGAACAACACTACGAAAAGAAATGCAAACTGGGTGACTTAAAAAGACGAAAGGGTGCAGGAGATAAAGTTTAAAGTGATTCATCACGGAAATAATTTAAATACCTGAGATGAACACTAGAATATAATTACTATGTGTCATTTTATATTATTGGAATTTTAAAAACATCAGCCATTTACAACTTTTTACAGTAAAGAGACGAAATTATTAAAGCCACTTCGTATTCATGATATTAATTATGGAAGTGAAGCTAAAATGATTCGCATTCGAGCAGCTACACTCCTCATACTTGGTGTAACATGTTCCTGGTTTACCACTTGCCAGTCGAAAAAAGAAACCTCGCTAAATTCAACAGGCATTGCAGAGAAGAAATTGAGCAATAGCACAGTTACTCTTGCCGATTTTGTCAGAAGTTCGCCTCAAGATGGTTGGTCAATTGTTTTACTAGCTACTCCAACAAAATGATATTAGATTATAGCTTACTCTAGCTAATTACTACACATCAAAGCTGAAAGACATTTTCAAAATTTATTTTTTATAAGGTATTCCTAAAATTTTGGCAATAACCTTAGTGGTCGTATGAAGTACACGTAAGACGACTTTAACTATTAGTGGCAGCAGTGTAAAAAGTTGTTAACTTGCGTAGGTCTAGTGCTATTTGCATATATATAAGCGAATCTTCTATTTTAAACTTCATTTAGCTGTATCAGATTTTGTTGACATGGCATTGGAGCTGCTGCTTAAACGTATCCAGAATGTTAGAAAATAGGCCTAATTTGCTGATTCTTTAGGCAAACAAAATAAAGCAACAAATACCTTTTTCTTTTTTATAATTAAACCAACTAAGAAAAATACATTGAATTTTAAATATTTATACGAACTGTTTCATTACAATTAAAATGCTATAACAATTTCCTTACAATTCCAAAGATAAATTGTTATTAATGATTGAACCTAATATTCCATACTAAAAGAAACACATCATGAATGAATGTATATTTCTTCTAACTGTGTACCTCATCCGTATTGAACTGATAAAGCTAGTTATATTAAATTACTTGTAGAAGAGTTGCCAGCAGAACCAAGGATTGTTGGTGGGCAAGATGTCTACGGAAGAGAATTCCCTTACTTGGTAAAGAGCATTTTATTGCATTTACCTGTCTTTTTAGTTCAAGAGAAACAAGAAATAACGTTTTACTGCAATTAGAAGAAGATAATCATTTTTGTTTTTGAAGTTTTAAGATTGTTGCATAATGAACATAGTTAGCTCATGTTGGTTATGATATACGTGTATTTTGTCTAATTCGTGGTGGGCTGGTCTACACCCAAAATCCACATACGTAACTGATGCCTTTGTTACAAACTTAGTGTTAGAAAATTGGAAAAATTTTGTATTTGTACACTCAAATAAACATAATTTATATCCTCTAGTAACGTATTGTACACAGTATGTATTTATTTTTCTTTAATGACGCTTACTTAAATTATTTATTTTTGTGAAAAGGTTGGACTTTATAAGCAAAGTAGAGGTTTTTGTGGAGGAACTCTTATAAACGATAGATGGGTTTTAACGGCTGCACATTGTGTTAATAAGTAAGTTGAAATGTGCTAAAGAGAGAATGATGCATAGTTCTGGTGGAAAACTGTAAAGTTGCATGGTCAGTTGTATGAGTATCTGCATTAAATAAAGATTTTTATTTGCATTTATGGTAATTTGCTTATTTGGCCGCTGACATCGAATCACAGACAAATTCTTTCTTTTCACGAACTTGTAAATATATTCTAAATTTTGCAGGTGACTTGGTCAATAAGAGATTGCAATGCTGAGTTTAGATCTATACATTATCCACTTGCAAACGTATACATTTTTAATGCATTAAAATTTAACAGTTGATGTTATTGCAAACGAATTGTTGCTACTTAAAAGTTTTTGTTTTTCTTCTTAAAAAATCATTTTTAACATCATTTTTAACATAATTTAACATCATTTAAAATCATTTTTAACAGTACAAAAGCCGGGAAGGATTTCAATATATATCTAGGAAGCAACAGGAAATTCCATCCAAAAGAGAGACGTTGGGTAAGTTGCTTACCAATGAGTTTTTGTTAAATTTTAATAAACTTATCAAGCACATGTTTGTGAGATGTCTAATGGAGTTCCATAAACTACACTTATCAGTCATTCACAGTAGTAACTTTTAAGTCCACCAATATAGACTAGACAATCTACGGCAGAAAAATAAGGGACAGAGCGTATATTTAAAACTATTTAAAACAATAAAATCAATCTACAATAGACGGGAAAAAAGCACATCTTTACGAAAACACCTTCTATGGAAAGTACAAGTAGACTGAGAACTGCCAAAGATTAAATATTTGGAATTTCTGCCAACTGACTCAGATGTTAAATTTTTTTGGACCAACAGGCGTATTATTATACTCAATTCGTTTTACCTTGCGACCTCATATAATATTAACATCTGTTTTACATTTTTTCACTTTTGATTTAACTTTCTAGCTTACATTTTTACACTTTTCAGATATATTTTTACAAGGTGCATCCAAAGTATCTCCAACTGCTTAAGAACGTGGGCCACATTTTCCGTCTGCAGCCAGATATAACCTCATTGACATATGTACATTACTTTTTTACGTTTTGTTTACCATTTTAGCTTACAGTTTTTTTTCTTTCTTAGATTTATTATTACAAGGTGCATCCAGTTTATCTAATTCTTAACAAGTACTCAAGCGCTGAGATCAAATCCGGGGTTGATATAGCTCTTGTTCGAATGAATAACAAAGTTACATTTGACAATGACATACAGCCTGCTAGACTACCACTCTGTACCTACGCTAATTATATCAATGAGAGTGTAATTCTGGTGGGATTCGGTCGTACATTGGGGACTGGTAAGTAAATGAGTTCAACTGTTGATGTTCTTGCCTTGAATCTTATCTTTCTTTCTACCACTTCCACCACATCCTTCTACCCTTCCTGTGTGATCTAACCTTTCTCCCAGTTCTTTTTTTTTGTTCACTCATCCATTTTTTTATCGGGTTCACATGACAGTGGGCTTATACAAGCCTTTGATTCTGTGGTGAATAAATTTATAAATCGATGATTTTCGATATTTTGGTATGAAATCGCATGCCTCCCTGATTTCATGAATAAATTTACAAATGGTGCAATGGAACTCACTCAGCTGGTAAGCTCGAATTTAATGAGCTGTGAAAGCGTAGGATGCAAGAAGTAAGATTTATCGTTTACGTAAGGACACTAAGATGCTCAGGATAATTAGCTATTATTAGGTTGAGACGGATGTACCGTTTATTATAAGCTATATGCACAAGTTACTCGTAATTAATGAAAACTCTGCGAGGTCACTGTTTCTTGATGAAAAGAGGACTAATGAGTTTTACGGGTTACGATGACTTCAAGGATGAGAGTTTCTAAAGAAAAGTCACAAACCTAAGTAATTTGATGTCCTCCCAGCTGTCCAATAGATCTAAGTGTTGCGTGCGACGTTGTAATCGTGCAAGGTTATTACGAGGTTACTTCGATGAAATATAAGCCATGAGTTGGAATAACCCAGGGCTCTTTCCACCCGATCGTACTGGAAGAGACACGTGTGTGTGTGTGACAAATCACACAGAGGGCTACCTGACACAGGAGATTGGGACAACTTGAGAAGTTCAGCGTAGACATCTTTCTGCGTTCCTAGGATAATCTAGGCACTGGACAACGAGAGTCTCATATCAACTATTGGAGTTGACCAAGTGTACGGGGTACATTGTGGTCAATCCGCAGAGTTAAGTAATCTTAACATATCTGTAATCTGAGAGTAACTGTGCATATCTGTAGTTCGCATAAGTTCACATTGTACTATATGATAAGTGTAAAGAACACCTTAGGTGATAGAATTGAAGAATTGTTCAGAGAGATACTTTTGGAAGCTATAAACTAGTTGTACGCGTCAAAGGCGCATAAGAACAAATCTTGTAAGCTACCTAGAAGCAGTAATTATTGTAAATCAATAAAGTAATTCTCTTTGACATTTAACGATTGAGTTAATGTATGTTATCTGAGTGTTTAACTCAAGCAACACTATTTCCGATATACGAATCTGATTAGTTCGCTTTGAATTAACTAGCGCTCATATTGCGGGAGCGTTGCTAGAAAACTTGAGAGAAATAGACCTTTCTCACAACGCGA
>JAQGDQ010000266.1:0-62500 GCA_030141605.1 Tubiluchus corallicola | reverse complement strand
TGTGAATAGTAGAAACCTACAAAAATTACTAAATATAAAGTAATTACTGCTTAGTGGTAACAGTAAAGAGAACCTGTTAAATTATGCTAAGAGCAGTAGATTATGATAAATATGCTGGTATGATGAAGCCAGTTAAGGAGTGGTGTCACGTGATTACGTGATCCAAGAATTGAGGCATTCGGCATCGCGCACGATATATAAGGCGTGCGGGGCCTCCAGCTCGAGAATTCAGTCTCAGATTAAGCCTAGGAGCCGGAGCGTACAGACCGTCAGATCAGGGGCTTTTGGCATTGCTATCTATTATATTTATTGTGTTGATGCTTAATAAACGTGTCATTTTATAATCAGAGTCTTCATAGCTTTGCCATTCCTCAAGCATCAATAAGCAGCTCCAATACAACGCACTATCCATTATACAACGAAATTAATTTTACTGAAACAGTTCTTCATGAACTCACGCAAAATGCAGCAGACAGTTACGATCCTGAAGAAGTTAAAGATGGGCAATCGTATGCGGATAATTGTGTTACTCATTTATGAGGATGTGTATTCATTTTTGAGGGTTGGTTAGATTAAAGAAAATACTTAGTTGTTGATTAACAGTGAAACAACGTGATGTGAGTGATATGAGCTAATAAAAAAGGGAGTTGTTGGCATCCTTCTGTCTCGGAAGACAATGGAGTGTGCGCCAAGAGAGTCAGTTCTTGATCACATTTGACCTGCAGCGTCGACTGTGGCTTGAGCAGTGCGATTCTTGAACGTCTTCAGGGCGCACGCTGGGCAATATGTATGTAGGTCTCAGGTTGCACATTATCCTCGCCTGACTCTTCAGCAGATGGTGGGCGGCCTCGTTTACAGCTCATTTTGGTCTTTTTGTTTTTTGAAAGTAAAGAAGTACTCACTTCGGAAGCAAATTCCATGAGATCTGTTAGCGATTTTTTTGGGAGTATCAGATGTGTACAGTGACGACGGTAGTGTAGCCAACCATTTACAACTGCAACACTAAGACAATAAAAGAATACTCTGCTGAACCACTTTGTACTTTTATGATCAACTCTGTAGAAACTCGTCAACATGTCAAACAGATCTACTGCCCCCATGAGCATGTTGTACTCTTTTACAATTGCAGGACAACACTTTTTGTTCTTGCTTTCTGTCATATCGTTTCATCTTCTGGAAGGTATTTACACCAACATGAAGCTGGTTGGATGCTGTCTCTGTAGTCCTCCACGTCCCCTGAGATTTCTATGGCAGTAGGCGGTACATTCTTGTTGGGTGCCTTCCATTTAAAACCAGAGCCTTTGTTCTGTACAGCAGTTGATGTTGTTGGCTGATGACTGTCGATTTCTGAGTCACTAACTTCTGAGCATGAAAACTCTGAGTAATCACATTCTCCATAATCATCATTAGATTCATTCTCAGGTTCAGACACATCAGCATCCTGTAACAAAATAAATTCTCTTCTGCCATGTCTTACAACAACATCTGAGTTCATACATCCACTGGCTTTTCCATAAAATTTTGATGTTGAAATGGAATTCAAGAAAATAATCCCATATATTATTGCAATGAACAGTGCAAAGTAAAGCGACATATATTTACTTTAATAGTCTTGGTGCATAGAAATTCATGAATTGATGAAACCTATGAACAGTGAAAATGTAAAGTGAAACAGAAACATGAAAAATAAAAAGAAAGTTTGTACTCACTGTAGGGTATAATACGCTACCATTCCTTCTTTATATCCCTGCAATTGCCACCTAGAACTTACTGTCTTTAGTGTAGCTGATCTTTATAGCGTCTTGAACCATCTTGTTAATTTCTACATACTAATTTGTGGTGAAGCAGTATAATGAATAAACTGGAAAGAGACTCAAGAGTGGAATTGTTTACACAGTAATGTAGTAGTATCAACATACTTTACTGAACGAAAAGCTAATTACTGGACTTGCAAAGAGGTTTTTGCACATCAGTGCATTCCTGCGTCTATTTTTATGAAAGTGAATTACAACCGTTTGTTCCCAATATATCCTGTGGGATACACAACATTCTTTGTCATGTGCAAAAAAAAAGAAAATCCGACTTTTTTAAAAACACAACAAAAGCAAAAATGTGCTTGATTTTGTAACTGCTGATAATTTTTAAAGTATTTGAGACATTTAGTAAGCATGCTATGCTGATCTGTACAAAGCCATCTCTCAAGTACTGTACCTTGCACAGTTTTTGATGCTATGTAGATTTTTTAGTTTGCCATTTTATCACTATTTTTAGTCTATTGTTATTGGCTTAAATCAAAATAACTGTTAACAGATCAAATAACTATCAGTTTTAAAATTTTATTAATTTTGCAAGCAGAAAATATTCTCGTGTACCAAGGGATACAATGGGTATGAAATGGTTAATTCGTTTCTTCTTTACTTTATTTATCCAGTCTGACTTTCTCACTCACTCACTTGTTTACTTATTCCTTCATACATTCGTTCATTCCACTTTCGTTTGTTTGTATGTTTCTTTTATTTCTTTCTTTTTCTATTTTTTATTCTTTTTATCTCTCTTTCTCTCTCTCACTCTCTGCTTTTTAGCTCAGATCAGACGTACACTAACACAGGACAATTATAATAGCGTTTCTTCTAAATTTAGACCATACATTGTCCCAGTATTCCAGGCCATCCATGTTCCTTCTTTCTTCTGTCGCTAACTTGCTGTAAACATCCGTCATAGATATCGAGCCGTTCTTATTAGAATAGTTTAGTGTTCCCTGTCTGCAACTAATGTTCTCGACTCCTGCGATGCTGTTGTTAACTTTGGTCTTAGATGCTGTTAATTTATTAATTCTGCATGTTGTTTTTGGTTTGCCTAGAGGTTTAGCAGGTTTTAGGGCCCATCTTTCTGGTGTTGTTTCTAGCAATCTAATTAAATGTCCTACCCATCTTAGTTTTTCTTTATTCAATTTTTTAGTTCCCCAAAGTTCAACTTTGATTCAGTTGTTATACAGCTACGCATTTCAAATGACATACGGCAATTTTTTCTAAGATTCTCCTGTGTAAACCAAAGAGCTGCAAAATTTAAATTACTTTGTCGGCAATAGATGGCACTCGGGCCTAATTTCCTAAATTTCAATGGCGACGTTCGACGTGTATTCGGTCCCTTGGCAAGGAGTAACTGATGAAGAATGTTTGAGATGTTTGTTATTTGGAGAGGGAAAATTTATGCAGTCTGTCTACTGAAGGACATAATGGTCAAAAGAAGCATAGTGAATCATTAGAGCAAGTATATATGTGCGCCTTAGCGTTTTCGAGTAGAAATCATATTATTTTAAAAAGCCTAGTAGTACAATATACATTGCTACTCGCCCTGATATAAAAGGGATGGATGGATCGGCGTTACGAGTGAATTGCATGTAAGATATATTTATAAAATTCGCTGTAAACTCGCTTTTTCCATATCTTTATCTAATCAACTAATAAGGCTGTTAGTATATATCTGCCTTCTTCCCCTTATTCCCTACTTCATGTAAAACTGCAGTTAAACTCTTACGTAAAGCAGACTAGGTCCCAAAGCTGTGCTCTGAGGAAACAATTCCTGTTTTACGTCGAGTTAAACTTTCCGTGCCTGTCACAGAACTATGTAGATTTTACTAATTACGACATTTCTGCAATTAAGAATGCAATTAGCAATGAGTAATTAAGCCTAGTTTTCCATTTGTCGCAAGAATGTTGTTCGCCCGTGTGTATGTCGGTGTTTGTCTGTGGACTCAATAGGACAATCATTTGGGGCACTAACCCGAAATTGTCTATTTAAACATTGCTATGAGATAAAAAGTTCACGTACATGTATAGAGCCTGCGTGTCTTACAGCAATTAACAATAGCTATTATTATTATTATTATTATAGTGTGATTTTTAATATTAAATTGTAGAGTGCAATGGCAAGCAGTCTGATAATGCCAGCCATATTAGTAAGTATAATATACAATCTATTTTAAGTAAAAATACTACAATAAGTAAAAAAAATTCTTTATGAAAGAAACACAAAGTTAATTTAAAATTTGTAAAAAGGATTCTGACCTATACTCCTATTGGACAAATTTCGTTGGTGTGACATTGTGATTCGTCGTTAATTTGCAAACTTTGCTCATAAATTAATTTCACAGATTAAATGATCTCAAATATGAATTTTGGACATTGAATTTTCATTTCGCTTAAGCACAGCTTACGATTTTTGTCGTTTTGAATTTTGAAAAGTCAAATAAAACCTCGTTTCAGGGAGAGTAAACAAATGTGTTCATATCATAATATAAATCAAAATTGTCATCAAATGCAAAATATGCAAAAAGTGTTGCTTGGCTTTTCCTTTATACTTCCACGCTGAAACACGCCCGACTTGTCACCGTATTTTCAATTATAATAGCAGAGTATGCATTCATAGCAAAGTCGACAATACCACAAACTTCAGGTTCTTAAAGTAGAACCAATGCTATGAAACATTCTGTCATGTACAATGGTGCTAAAATGCGGAATAATTTACCCAGCAAAACAAAACAAGTGAGTATTTTAAATAAATGGAACTATTTTAAAAATCTTTACCAGAAAACGTGTGATTTGAGAAATCATGTAATATGTAATTTTTTTTACCGTAATTATACAATTTTGTCGTACCAATCAGTTGTGCATCCATTTTACCTGCACATTTAATTATTTGCACATACTATGTGTTTTTATTGTACTAAATATGTACTATGCATTTTGTACTTTTAGCTGTAATTTTACTTTTTATACATTGTCGATATTTTTTACGATGTTTTAATGGACATATAAATCTCTAGACTTCGTTCATAGATGTATTATAAATAAAAATCAAATAAAATAGATATCTTTATGCTTTTTGGTTGAAGTAAGTCAAATATTCGTAACTACATTTTGTAAAATGTGTAGTTGTACTTATAATATCATAATCATATCATAATTATTAATTTTGGCCTGTTGCTAAATCGTTAATATTTTCAGATTCTGACGCTTCTTCTGATATTAAGTACTGGAGCTGATGGTCAATACTCTGACAAGGGTCTAAAACAAATTGTCAAGTTTGCACATCTTGCTTCTAAGGTTAAGGAAGCTCATAAGAAATTAGAAAACGGTAAGAAAAATATGTCTTAATGAGACAGGCCCTAATTGATTACTATTAACACCTTCTTTTTTGCAGACAACAAGATAGGGGGGAGAGGGAGGGGAGAAACCTACTTCCCCCAGGAAGCGTTTTTGTCCAATATTAGAAAAAAATTTGCATTCTATCTGACTAAAATAGAAGATATGATTTTGCAGTATAATAGTAGTAAACGACTTGTATTGCATGCTTCTGCTAAACAGTGGTATAACAAGTCTAATGATTCTAATTCGAGCGTGCCATTGGGCAAAAGGGTCGTCTGCTGAACTAAAGCACCCTAAAACCTGTGGGGAGACAGTCGGCTGAATAGTAAGTCCAAAGAGATTTTCCGAAATTATCAGGGGTGAATTACATATTGGTCCAATATATATGAAAAATAATCTACCTTGCACAAAAGGTGCAAACGTTATATAGATATGTATAAATATTCATTAATAAGGACAATGTGATTAAATAATACTGTAAAATATAAACTATGATTATTACTAACACCATCAAGATGATTATTATATTAATTAAAATTTCATCACAACAGTTTCTTCCACATTTATTCATTGATATTTTTTACAGAGCTCGTACCTTTTGAGAGTTCGGAAGATTTTGACCTCAGATGGTCAGGGCTCCCCGATGATACGTTTTCCACCAACGTGTTAGTGAATTCACATGGTGTATGGTGAGTATAAACAGCCAACAATGTTTTAATTCTTCGTGCATCTCATTTCTCGGGTTGAAAATGTGTTAGACGTTTTTTGACTAACAAATACAGATATACAAATAACTGAATCTTATTAAGAAAAGAAAGTGTACCTATGTACCCTAATAAGCCTTCTCTTAATATAGAAAGCAGTTCAATTCCTATAAGTTCATTTTCAAACACCTTGTTATTTTTACTGTATCAATTTCTTTTCTTTAGCCCTGCTCATTCATTACCTATTTGGCTTCTGTTAACTACATAATTAGTACATAATTTACGTATCAATTTCTTTTCTTCAGCCCTGCTTATTCATTACCTATTTGGCTTCTGTTAACTACATAATTAGTGCATAATAGGCTGTGCATATATAAACTGGTTGTATGTTTGTAAATTTATCACAGCAGCAGCATGTTGAAATGTTTGGCATGATTTTAACTTTTATAATGTAAAAGTTTTAATAAAGTTGTGTAATTTTTAACTTTGAATGTTTTTAATTGTCTGTAATAAAAATACTGAATCAGTTTAATCGAGCACAAGATTTGAAATCAGAAAAAATCCGATCAGCGATCCATATATCGATCAAGAGCTCTCAAAAGTGAGACTGCGTCTGGCAACAGTGCATTATTTCCGTTTTTCAAATGAAGAAGAAGTATTTCTACTTTTAAAAATAAATATTTCGAACAAAAGGCGTGAATGTAAAGCTGTTACCGAAGTGAAAATGCCTATCACAAATTATCATCAACTGCTGTTAGTATTTTTACAAGAGTGCTATATTCCTCAGAACACGAAAAATAACCATTACAATAAAATCTCTGTTTATTTTATTAACCACAAGCTTTAAACATTTTTAAAATTTTAGTCATGAACTGTCTCCTTAAATGTCTTATTGAGAGGGTGGCTGACTTCAATAACTTATGGTTCTTTCGCCACCTTTCCCCACTAATCAATAATTACTTTTGCACTTTGTAATATTATTGTATGTTGTACAGATTTGTAAATCACTTAGTTGTGTATTTTGCTATTTCATATTTCTGATAAACTGATAAACTTATTTACTTACTTACTTAAACATCATCACACTGCCCACTGGGCAACCCCTATAAGCTGCAGCTTCCCTGGTCTCCCTAAAACATACATAATCTAATGTTGTTGTTTATGTTAATAAGTTGACAAACGGACACATTATTGCTTATATCTATCTCATGTACCATCATGTAAAATCTATTCTAAACCTGTTGTTATTTTAACTCAAATCAACTGAAATTGTAAAGATATCTCAAACCTTTAATCAACAAATAAATGAATATAAGTTTTTGTCTGTCTACCGAATCGAAATATTTATTTTTTTGTTTATCGTAGTGGTTAAAGCCTTATCCTGCTATGATATTTGGACCAACTCACGTGTTCATGATTGCTGATGACTTACTGACTAGCTTATTGACTTAAAAATTTACACACTGTGTCACTTTTTTGTTGACTTGTACTTGTGTGTTTGATATTGTACTAACCATGTACCATGAATTTTGTACTTTTAGCAGTAATTTTACTTTCTATACACTGCCGATACATTTAACAATGTTTTTAAAGGACATAAAAGTTTCATGACTTCTGTTCATAGATGTATTATAAATAAAAAAATAAAAATAAAATAAAATAGATATCTTTATGTTTCTTTGTTAAAGTAAGTGAAATTCTTGTAACTATATTTTGTAAAATGTGTAATTGTACTTGTAATATTATAATCACATTATAATTTATTTCAATTGCAATTTATTCATTTTAGTTAATTTTCACTTCCTACAAAATTATTAATTTTTCAGGTTCTGACAGTTTTGGTGACAATGGTGACCACTGATGGTCAATACCATGTCAGTTTTCTTCCCAGGAAGGTGGACGAAGCAGAAAGGGCTTTAGTAAACAGTAAGAAAAAATATCTTAATGAGCCACGCCCTAATTGATTAGAGATAGGGAGAGAGGTAGGGAGATACCTACTCCCCCCTCCCCCCTCCCCCCATGAAGCGTTTCCTCCAATATTAGAAAGAAATTTATGTGCTAACTGACTAAAATAGAAGATATTCTTTCGCAGTAAATGACTTGTATTGCACGCTTCTGCTAAACAGTGGTATAACAATTTTAATGACTCCAGTTTGGGCGAGCCATTAGTCAAAGGGTTGTCTGTTGTACAAAGCACCCTACGACCTGTGGAGAGACAGTCGGGTGAATAGTGGGTCCATGTGTTGAGATTTCACTAAATCATCAAAGGTGAATTACATCTTACGATGCTTCATAGTGTAATAATTAGAGCCTTCAAGTCTGCCATAATTAGGCTTCCCAGACATATGCCTAGGTGTATAATTGCTTTATTAAAGGTGGGTTGGATAGTTACTGGACTGGAATGTACCCCACCTGCATCAAAAATAGTGCATGGAATAAGATGTTGTGAGGATTAAAGGAAGACAGGATGATTTTTCATATACAACCCAATTTTCAAGTCGGATAAAAAGTTTAGATTTTAACAGATTTAACACTACGAAAGAGTTTCTGATAAATAATAGATTGAAATCTTACTTAACGACGAGAGAGCCAGCTAATGACGTCACAAACGAACACAATTTTTAAAACCATAAACATTCCACGAGCGCATTGCACTTGTTTGCGAAAGTGAAAATTGAAGTACAGTGCTACTGCACAACATTCAGTCTGATTTACAAAAACTAGGTAAGATTTAAGATAAAAATTCAAATTTCAAATTTACCGCTGTACTCACGCATGAGTTCTCGAACGTGTGTAGTTCGTCACAAACTAACACATCTGAACTTGAAGGTACAGCACCCATTTTTTGTGAAATGTTTTTCCGACATGCAGGCGCTAGTGCCCATCTAACTAACGAATGGCGAAATACATGTACAAGCAAAGAACTAGTGGCAATGAACGTGAAACTGTGTATATAACTTAACAACTCTTTTGCGTGTCATTCTTGAAAAAATAGAATGTTTCATTTCAATATTTTAAAGAGTAGTTTGTTTTGACCTGCAGTTTAAGACTGAGTCCGGTTTTGCTGTAAGCAATGTAGCTTAGACATAGGTTTTTCTATGCTAAGTTTCAGAGTTCACTGATCAAGATTTTGCAAAAGATGTCCTATTTAAATTTTTACATATTTTTCTAATATATAATCTACATTGATCCGAATATGTAAACGTTATATAGATAGGTTCAAGTATTCATTTATAAGCATAATGTGATTAAATAATACTGTAAAATATAAACTGTGATTATTACTAACACCATCAAGATGATTATTTTATTAATTAAAATTTCATCACAACAGATTCTTCCATAATTATTTATTCATTGATATATCTTTTTATAGAGCTTGTACCTTGTGAGGAGAGTTCGGAAGTTCTTGACCTCAGCTGGGATTCGACTGAGCAGGACGCCCAAGCGCGGTTTTTCTTCAAATGTTGCTACTGTAACCGAATTCACGTGGTGTATGGTGAGTATAAACAGCCAACGATGTTTTAGCACTTTGTGCATCTCATTTCTCGAGATGAAAATGTGTTAGACGTTTTTTAATTATCAAATACAGGCAAGAACGATGGTTGGTCAGCTAGCATCTTTTACAATCCGAATATGTTTTCAAGTGGATAAATGTGAAACTTTAAATCTATGCAAGCAAAGTTCATTTTTAGTTGAGGTGCTTACATTAAAATATGACGTCTGCATTTTCAGAGGAAATGGCCAACACTTGCTTCAACATTGAAGGCGACCTCGTATAATGGCGACGGGAGGACCTGATATTTGAAGGAAACGCTGAGCCGACTTCTCCTACAACCTGCCCATCTAAAGAACCAAATCCAGGGATGTGTCTCCCTACTACACTAACGGAAGAACAAGTGCAGTTTCTCGAAGATTTAATTTCTTATTTGATACACAACAACGAGTTAACTGCTAATCTAATAGATAAGCTAACTGAACGATTAAAACAGTTAGATGCAAAAGTTTATAAGCTCATAGCTAACCGTCATTAAAAATTGTTTTTATTTATTTATTTCATCATTTTATTATAGACTCGTAGCTAACTTTGCATATAGAATAAATATTTTTTTTACGAAATTACTAAAATATAGTTCGTGTCCGTTCAGGCTAGTTCACTAACGAAGGTGAATGAGTTGGGATATTATAATTGAATGATGTATAATAGTTCATAGTAAATTTGTTAAACAAAATGAAATATACTCAAACAAACAAGTATGTATAATCGGTAATAATGTTAGTTTACAATATATAATTCTGGCAGCGCTGTACTTCATCATATATAATAAATAATAAAAAAGTTAAATATATTGTGTTGCAATTTTTTTAATTTCTAACAGGTAATGCCATTTGTCTGCAAAAGATTGACATAACTACATGTGTACATTCAGCTTTTTTTGCAAAAACGAAAGGCCATGCCATACTTCTTCTATACAACGTTTACAACAAAGTCAAATTTCTATATGCAATTGCTCAGCATGGCTAAGCAGTAGCACACTGAAAGTTCTTATTCAAAAGCAAATTACTCAAGTATAGGTCCCATTCTCATTTCACTAGCCGTCTGGCTTTACAATCAACTCAGCCACGAAGTAATTAATCCTACAATTGTGTAACACTGTAATTAAAAACTGTTTTACTTAATTAGTCTTTTTATTACCCAAAACGATTCATGGATTCATTATAAACTTTTACACCAAAAAAGTCTTTAAATGTGTACAGCAAAGTTGACAACACTTCGTTCATGTCTGGCCTCCTCTCTGCATCCAACCGACACTTCTCTTTTAGCAATTTCAGTCTCTCTTGTATCAAACCTGTGCACTTCAGACTCCCAAGGAAATGATTCAAAACTGAAGGAACTTTCCAAATATCTTGCTGTATGTGATGTCGAGATACGGTATCAATACAATCGATATCATCTTTATCCCTGCAATGCAAATTCTTGTATTTGTTGAACTCTGGGGCCAAAAATCTTTTATTTACCTGTAATGATGTTGGAAGCCATGTAGGATATGGATCCAGTCCGAGCTTGTACAAGTTGTCAAGGTCGGCCAAGATGATTCTAAGATCATTTGTGATCAAATACTGTGAAGCCAATCGATTCATCGAATTTGTGTCAGGTATATAATAACCAAAGCTCTGCAGGTATATCTGCGTCCTAACATAGTCAATGCACATGCGCAGACGTATCTTTGCTTCTTCTTTTTCTTCTAGTTCGAGTTTATTGAACACAACTTCGACATTCCTAGAGTCTGAGAATGGAAAGTATGGCAAGACTAGATTTCTCGTTTCGTTGCAGAAACCTACTAGCTGTATAAGACGTGTGTTTGGTGGGAATAGTTTGTAACTGCGCAAACTGTGAGCCCATTTGTGGTACTTGCGTTTAGTCTTTATGGTTGTAACCAGAAGAGTATAGTTGTTCCATTTGGCTTTGTAAAACTGCAATAAAACAAAATTTGCAGTATTTGAAATAAATTTGCAGTATTTGATGCAAGAGCAGTAAATTTTCAACCTTAAAAAGCACCAACAAATCAATTTGAATGGTATGTTTCTTAGTGCCGACAAATAATTTTGGCACCACATGCAGCAAGAACCTAAACAAAGTCTTACCTGACTACACTTCAAAATTAATAGTAAATAAATAAATAAAATAAATAAAAACTATTAGCAAATTTTAAAAAGTTTTTATGATGTCGCATCATAATTGCAAAAGATGAAATCAAATTCTAACTAAACATTTATTAATCAGACATGAATAGGTCGATTAATTGGTTGCTAAATTGCAATCAATATGAAAATAATCAGTTGAGCTTTCCTGTTTATATCCAGGGAAGCGACTCTGCCTGCATTTCAGTTCATATATAACAACACCCAGCAAGACTTTCTTCACTCTAAGTTAAGCAGCCTTGTAGTCGCAGTGTAGGTGCTCTAACGACCAAAGTTAAGCAAAACTAAGCCTGGTTGCCAAATAAATGAGTAACCATCAGGAAAACTGCTTCTAGGCAACCACATCTGCTACTGCCTCCCAGTGTAATTCCGATAGATTTTCTCGAGAAATGTGTTATCGGTTTCGAGGAATATCAAAAGATCGGTTCGGATCGTGCTTTCGGGTTCAGAACAACACTGACGTCTTGTATGGACATTTCAACACATACTGTATGGCTTCCCATTGCGTAATTACTTGATAATGTTGAACAATAATCAATGATCGGTATCCATTTTGAGGAAATCGATGTCGGTTTTCTTACAACAAGTGAGACCTTTTTTGAGTGCTAGCTCCAGTGTTGAGGCTAAACTTTGAAACTAAACAGTTAGTCTATTATGGTGTAATTAAATTGAGACCGGCATCCATCTTGAAAATGTCAACGTGACAATGCTATAAGAGAATCACTTAACTATATACTAAATATTTCCAGATGATGCAGCACAATAATGCAATAGAAACTAGGCTGCTCTCTCTCTCTCTCTCTCTCTCTCTCTCTCTCTATAAATATATATATATATATATATACATACTATATAATAATATATATATATATAAACACCTAAAAAATGTCCTGAGCCTGTAAGTAAACTTGTATTTTTAATAAGGGGCAGCTGATCAAGTGACCAATAGGTCTTTTGCTGCTCTTCATTTGCCATAAAATGTAAAAATAATTATGCCGAATTTTAACTGAGAAAATAAAATTGAACTGAATTGGAATTGAATTGAATTGCTAGCTTTTTTATTCTAGTCTATCGACTGGACTCTTTCATTTACTTACCTTCTTAATACGACCTAGTGAAGTCTTAAAATTTGTTTTCGTTTCCATTATTTGGTAAATTTCGTTGCATCTCAGTAACTTGTGGCACTTTGTCATGTTAGCCAATGAAAAATATCCTCGACGACACAACAAAAAACATTCAGTTGCATTAGCCACGTAACTCTATGAACAATGAACCTTGCCTAAAAATATAAAAATGATATCTTCAGATTTAAGCCTACTATCTGTTTTAATTTTCAAAGCAGCAAAACACGATGCATTGTTATGTTAATCTTTCACTGTTTCACACAACAACAAAAATGATTTGCTGTTAATAGTCTAGATAAAGCGTCTATTAATGTTTTATTACTGCAGTTGAATCAACCAGACTAGGCATTCAAGGAAGTCCTCTACAGTTTATCATCTTATCTATCTGAATAATCTCGGTATGTAAGCGTTATGGGTAATACATCTAAAACATTGTTCTTGGCTCACGGGGTGCCACAAGGATTCGTGTTAAGACTTTCCCTTTTTACGATATTCTATGGTTTGTGTCATCTTATTTATCTGAACGATCTCGGTGTGTAAGCATTGCGGGTAAGCGTTCTAAACGTTCCCCTTGGCTGACAGGGTGCCACAAGGATCTTTCTAGGACCATCCCTTTTTACGATATTCTACGGTTTGTGTCATCTCACTTATCTGAACGATCTCGGTGTGTAAGCATTGAGGGTAAGACTTCTAAACGTTCCCATTGGCTGAAGGGGAGCCACAGGAATCTGTTCTAGGACCATCCCTTTTTACAATATTCTATGGTTTGTGTCATCTTATTTATCCGAACGATCTCGGTGTGTAAGCATTGAGGGTAAGCGTTCTAAACTGTTCTCCTTAGATCATGAGGTGCATGACTATATCATTGTTTTACTAGAGCAGTTATACTGGTACCTATCCATTATAGAGCACATTTCAAATTTCCGACAATAGTAAATATTACTTCACCGTTTTCCATTTTCAATTTTTTTGCTAAACGTTATGCAAAAATTCTTTGCCATTGCATACAATTATGCTAATGTCTTGATTTCTTTTTCAAACACGTAGCTCTGTCCTACCTGCTCTGTCCGATACCAGTGAACGTGGTGGTTTAATGTATGAGGTTTCGGAAACTGACTTCTGGCATGTTGCATTGGAACAGTCCAACTTTGCTGCCTTATAAATGGTTACTTTCGTAAGGCTATGCTGACGATCTAAGGAATCTGAAATAAAACAGATCGTTGAAAACCAAAGGACAAATATAAGTTAAAATCATTTTAAATAAATTCAGTGAATAATAAATTATGCTAAAATTTTGGCAATATTTGCTTCCCTTGAATTCGGCAGCCTTGTGTCTACTTTAGGTCAGTAGTCTTCTGAATTTTGTGAAGTTAAGACGTGTTATAATGAGTTTATAAGATACTGTACTTATGAGTCTACAATTGCTCATGATCTGAGGCTAATAATGTATGTATATCATTTCATTTCCTAAAGTTATTAGTTATTTAGGTAATCGCTATAATAGTGATTAATTACCATGACGCTGAGGTGCATAACTATTAAATTACATTAAATTTACCTTTAAAGGTAAATCGCCTTCTAAAACTATATTACTTTATAGCAATTTTATGCTTTTAGCATTTACTCGCGTTAAAATAATTTTTTTGTTTGTTTTCATTTTAAATTTCTCGCAATATTCTTCCGATGGCGCCATTACATGACGTCATATACGCACAACTCAAATCAGGGAAGAAAAGCAAATGTTAAACTATGTCCCAAAAAACTTTTCATGCAAAGATACATTACTTAGTATTTCGCTTACCTGTTTCAAAGACTTACGTAACTAGAAAAGAAAAGTATTAATTATGTAAAATGTTTTCACCAATTGGAAAAATGTGGTTGACTCACCTCCAGGGTGCACCACTCACTAATAAAAAAATTATTTTTTTTAATCTAATTGACAAAATACAGTAATTTATAATTTTACTTAGTTAGTAACGTCTGTGCTACGAATGCTCTGATTATTTTCTCAAACTTTACACAATGTTATCTAAACTTGTTTCAAATAACTTATCATCAAAATGGCTGTATCTAACGGTCATCACGGGAGTTTAAATTGACAAGTTTTTAAAAATTCTCAAGCATCTTGAGAACTGGGGTAATATGATCACATTTTGGCAGCTTTGAAATGGTTTGGGCTGCCGTTATATTATTATTAACGCTTACTTTCACTTACCAAAATGTGATGCTATTATAAACAGTCCAGTAAACATCGTGCCCATAAGAACAAAAGAATTGGCTCTCCATAGAAGAATTAGCAGTCTTTTGTTCATCAAAGTCTACAAAGGAAGGTAGTTATCCGACCAGAACCAAAAGCAACACAGAAAAGAAATTCAAGAAACATTCAGCAAATTGATGATCTCATGTGATGTCTGCTAATCAGAAATTGGATCTTTTTCCGATCAAATGATTCAAGTAGCTAGCCTTGACATCCGTGAAAAAATTTATTATTTAAGATACACTGATTTTTATCTAGTAAAGTATAGAGTTTCACTGGTGTACTCATAATGTGATTTACATGAATTCTGAGGGAACTTTTAAGGGCGCCTGTAAAAACAGCTCCAATTTAATAACTTAAAGGTGACTAATAGTGATCTCCACGATCAAACTCATTACTAATGAACCACTAATCTTTATCCAGTAAAGAGAAAATATTTATATCCTTCTGTAAGAAGGATCAAAGCTCCACTGATGCACTCGTAATGTGATTTTAATTGATTTAGAGATGCCCTCTAGTAATACGACATTATATGCAATAGTAAATAGACACACACACACACACACACACACACACACACACACACACACACACACACACACATACACACACATATATATGTCATTAGACACAATACGACATTATATACAATAGTAAATATATGTATGTATATACTACAAATAACCTAATGTACATAAATTAATGTAAGCATTGTAATTTTACCAAGATTTTTAAATATACCGTAATTGCCACATATAAACACCGATCTATATATATGTATATAAAAAACTTATAAAACTGTGTTTATATGTTTTATCAAAATTCTACAAGTCTGTTTAAAATGTAAACAAGTCAACATACCGAAACACGAATAGATAATTTTTAGCATTGCAATACGAATGGAATGTAATATCTTACCTTTAAGTGTACAAACGTAGAATAAATTATTGCATTTTAATTAAAAACTTTTCGCAAGCAGCTTAGCAAATGTTAAGAATCTTGGCTTTGCGGTTGTAGTCATAGTCAATACGCACAGCAGTAACATGGAAAACGTAACTTACTCTTCGGTTTGTAAATCCAGCTTCTTTTATCACATCCATTCAGTTTAACACCAAAGTCTGATTTACTAAGTAAGTATTCTGAGGTTGCATTAGGTCTATGAACTTCTTGGCCTGGAGTCACAATGCAAGTCGTAACTGTGATAAGACGACAGACAGAATCCATGTTGATGACCTTGCTTTAGGGTGATTCTTTCTGAACACCTAATAGAATTGCTAAAACATCCTACATAGTCCTCATTTATAACGCAAAGTCAGCAGCTTTTACTGAATTAAAGTTGTAAGGTTATAAGCAGAGTATAAAGGATTTTTCCAAGCGAAAATCGTGCAAAATGGAACCCCCAACCAACTCGTCACAGCTCCTCAGGAAGGACGCGTCCTAAAATGGAGCTCGCATCACCGTGTAGCCCTGTTCTTCTTTCTCTTTCTAAAGAGCTGATCATCTCCGGCGCTATTACACTTTCGCACCGCCTAGCTTTTCCTGGCCTATTGGTTGTTTTCACGCCTGCAGGCCAGAAAGCAGACCAACAGGCGTAATATACACCATATTCCCATAATATTATTGCTGCGTACGCTTTATAAGTCCAAATTAAAATCATGCATTACTTACCTACAGCCGCCATTAAAAGCTGCACGTGAATAACCGTGTTTACATCACTGATGCGCAATCGCTCTCGCGCAGTGACGTGCTGGCCCTTAACCTGTATTTTTAGTTTCTTCGCATAATTTATGATTATTAGGGTTGCAGCTACGAGAGTTTGTATCGTATCGCGGGTGGGCCTGGAACGGAACAGTTATTTATCATTAATTTTATTTATTACTGTAGTATTATTACTATTAGATTATAAAAAAAGCAAAGGTTTTTTCTTTATTTCGTAAATGCGGTGAAGATGGAAGTGTGTCACGTGCCTTTTAAGCTAGGCCCTGATAATGCATAAACTAGTACGAAATTCGTCACGTGACCACACACACAAACAAGATGGCGATACTGTGTCGAACTGTGAATACAGCGTAATTATTGGTAATTATACCTAAATATATTATTAAATTACAATTAGATTAGCGGAAACATTCACTGATGACGTAAGAATAATAGAATGATGACTTACGAGCCTAAAAACGAGTAATAACCTATAAAAAGCTAGGCGGTGCGAAAGTGTAATAGCGCCATCATCTCCTTCCAAGAGTCCCACCAGGCGCCGCTAGAACGTTTTTTCTACAGGCTATCTGGCCAAAATTTCGAAAAAATTGGGAGTTGGGTCCGGGAATATGCCTGTAGCGAGCACTGATGGCCCTCTTGTGAAATTTAAATATGGCTATTACACCCATCATTGGATGAGCCATTCAATCATTACCAGCACAACCTGCGGCCTGTTCTGGATCACTAGAAATAAGAGGTATAAGTTTTGCAAAAAATGGGCAAAAATGACCATTTTTGGAGGTTTTTCGGCCTCCGTTCCTCAAGGTGGGCCCGATTCGAAAAATAAACCCCCAGGTGCGACCCTTGGATGGAGACCTTTCATTTGACTTATAGATCGTCGGGAATGGTGCCGTCGTCGGAGCTGTAGCCTCGTTGGTTATATAACCATGTATATACCAGCGAAATTAAAATAAAAAAGATATGCGCTAACGATATTTGTAGAAAAATTCTGTAAAATTTCACGCAACAGCAACTAATATCACACTTCCGGAATGGGTATTGCTAAAGTTGGTGTTGCTATGGTGATTGAGCAATTTTTTGACTGCCATCTAGAGGGGAGTTACAAAACAATGCAAGTGTGTAATCGCATTACTTGCAGTCGTGCGTATCTCTTGTTTTAGCCAAGGATGTTATAAATAATGCTTTATTGAAAAGGAATGTAGCTAGTAGGTATTTCTAAAATCTAGAGTTTACAAAACACATCGACACAATTTTATTTAAAATTAAAAGTAAACAAATACAGTGCAGTGTCAGCTCGCCATAACTTGATCAATGTATTTGTTAGAGCCAGAAGTTAAATTTTGCAACTGACTTTTCAAGACTGAAGAGAAAAATCAACATAGAAGCGAACTCTTTATTTGTAGATTAATTTGTCAAAACCTAGCGGTTTCTCCAGCATTAGCAGCTTATTACAGGCCGCAGTAGGTGAAATTGGCTGTTTAGTAATTGGTGAGATGTATAATGTTGTTGTGTACATAAATCAGTTTAACCAGCTGAGTACTGTGCTGCCATCTATAGTCAAAATCACATTACATTATGAAGATATTAATATTTTCTAACCGTCTTTTCCTACTAATGTCTAATGAAATCTTGCAGTAAAACTTGTCAGCTTGTGTAGTTATAGTCTATTCTTACTGTAAATATTCTTGTAAATAGTGTATAAAGTCTGTCGTGGTGAGGATCTTAAACAGAGAGAATGTTTAAACAGAGAGAAAGAGAGAGAGAGACAGAGAGAGAGAGAGAGAGAGAGGGAGAGAGAGAGAGAGAGAGAGAGAGAGAGAGAGAGAGAGAGAGAGAGAGAGACAGAGAAAGAGTGTGTGCGTAAACTGTTGTGGTGAGGATCCTAAATCATGTTGTTCAAACTGTCTGATCCAATCCTAAATAAATTATGTTTAAACTGAGAGAGAGAGAGAGAGAGAGAGAGAGAGAGAGAGAGAGAGAGAGAGAGAGAGAGAGAGAGAGAGAGAGAGAGAGAGAGAGAGAGAGAGAGAGAGAGAGAGAGAGAGAGAGAGAGAGAGCGAGACAGAGAAAGAGTGTGTGCGTAAACTGTTGTGGTGAGGATCTTAAATCATGTTGTTCAAAGTGTCTAATCCAATCCTAAATAAATTATGTTTAAACTGAGAGAGAGAGAGAGAGAGAGAGAGAGAGAGAGAGAGAGAGAGAGAGAGAGAGAGAGAGAGAGAGAGAGAGAGAGAGAGAGAGAGAGAGAGAGAGAGAGAGAGAGAGAGAGAGAGAGAGAGAGAGAGACGGCGAGAGAGAGAAAGAGAGAGAGAGAGAAAGAGAGAGAGAGAGAGAGAAAGAGAGAGAGAGAGAGAGAGAGAGACACAGAGAGAGAGAAAGAGTGTGGGCGTAGACTGTTATAGTGAGGATCCTAAATCATGTCGTTCAAACTGTCTAATCCAATCCTAAATAAATTATGTTTAAATTAAACTAACAGCAACGATCAGCATTTCAACTTTTCCATTACAAAAGAGCAGCGCCGAAATTCTGAAACATTAATGTAGCTGACTGTTTTGTTACAGACTGTATGAACGCTCTCACATACTACAGCTATCCCCCCCCCTCGTTTACCGTAGGTTACTTACATACTTCAATGTGGTTACAGTACAATGAATCACACAATACTAGGAACACTGGGAGCTCAGATTAAAGGAAGAAAGGATGATTTTTCATATACTACCCCATTTTCAAATCCGATAAAAAGCATACATTTTAACACAATTAATGCTGCAGAAGCGTTTCTGATAATTAAATAATAGATTAAAAACTTAATTAACGGCGGGCGAGCCAAACTATTGATGACATCACAAACTAACATAATTTTCAACAGCAAAAATATTCTACGAGCGTGTTGCACGTGCTTTCGAACGCGAAAATTGAAGTACAGTGCTACTGTAAGATATTTAGTATGCTGTACTAAAACTAGGCAAGTTTTAAGATAAAAATTCAAATTTCAATTTTACCGCTGTGCTCACGCATATGAGCTGTCGAAAACGCGCAGTTCGTCACAAACTGACACATCTGAACAGGGAGGTACAGCATCTGTTTTTTGTGCAATGCGTTTCCGAAATGGAGAATTGTGGCGAAGTGAAAGTAACTGCGAACAACTAATGGCGCGAACGCGAAATTGTGTTTGTGTGGTAATAATTCTTTCACGTAAGTCATTTTTGATGACATCATTGTATGTATCTTTTGAATATTTTAAAAACTAGACCAACGGTTTAAGATTGTATCCTGCGGTTTTGCTTTATATGAATTAACTATTTTGCAAACGGTCAAGTATTAAGAAACCAGCCCAGGTTTCTCCACGTGTTTTAATAATATTTGTTAAGCCTTTGATCATTAGGGATAAAAATGGAATAAATTCTGTTTTCATTTTACGTAATAATTATGATCATGTAGTAAACAGCAAGAATAAACAGTTTATATAGGCAAAGCCTACAGTATAGAATATTATGCACTAATTATGCATTTACAAACAAGCTAAATAGGTAATGATTAAGCAGACCCATAGAAAAGAAATTGATACAGTAAATTATGCACTAATTATGTATTTAACAGAAGCCAAATCGGTAATAATTAAGCAGACCCGTAGAAAAGAAATTGGTAGTAGTAGTAGTAGTAGTGGCGGTGGTTGAGGCGGCAGTGGTGGTAAAAAGATCAGAAAATAAATTTAACAAACTGTTACTACTGCTGCTGCTGCTGCTGCTGCTGCTGCTGGATGCATTTGTTTACATTTTACTAGAAGACAAAGACGTTTTAATTAATTACTTTTAGCAGATAATAAAAAGTGAAAACGTGGACTAGTTTGTGTGATAGACAGATGACCAATTTTGTAAGTAGAGCAAAAATAGATTTGTTGCCTATACACGTCCAACAGCTTTACCCTGGGGAAAAATTCGTGTTTTCTTTTAAACTGTCTTACGTTCAATAACACATTCCACGCTTGTCACAGAATTAAGCAAATCCCTCTAATTACCACAGTTCTGTAATGAACAACGCAATCAGTAATTAAACCTAGTTTCCCAATGTGTTGCCTTTGTCCATAGACTTAGTAGGCTTTATCCTATTTGCTAAATACGTTGAACTCGGGTCACAGTTTCTGCGTATATTGTCATTAAGCAAAAGCAGACGATGAGTGGCAGGAGATATTGTCTCAACAACATGGACTACCATCGGTAAGGTTTTGTTGTGTTTAGTAAGCATGTTCACTCTGGAAGTATAGCAAGGTACACTTTTCCACACTATTAGTGCCGAAGGTGCCAAGGTACAGATGATCAAGTTTACTGAGCTTGAGACTTAGCTACTGAGCAAACTGCATTGTTACGTAAGAACATTGACTTCCAGCAGCGTGAGGGGTCGACGCTTAGTGAGTGGCTGAATATAGGTCATGTGAATTTTCTCTAGGGCCTGAAAACTGAAATGAATGTTTCATATTCATGCATAGCAGATATAATGGAGACGGTCTTTTACAGCTTGAGACCAACAGCCGTCTGGTCAAAAATGTCAACTTTCGATTTTATTGAAATCAAAACACAGTTACAAAATAACAAGGCATGGTGAGATCAATGGAAAAAGTATCTGTACCCTTGGACACCATGACAGTAAATCATTTATTACCTTTTTCACTCATTAATTGTGATAATTCATTCAGTTAAACTTCAATTAAACTTCAAAGAAAATTGTAAAGTAAAAAAGTCGGGCATTAGCCTGTATTCGAACCAGTAACCTTTGGATTATTAAAATAATAGCATGAAAGTGCAGGGCAATAATGAAGCAAACCCTTTCTATCCTTTACATCTTTTTTGTTTCATGTAAGGTGTACATGATGTGGAGTGGGTTGTTTTTTGTGGGTGGTGAGGCAAGGGTGGGTGGTGTGGTGAAGCAAGGGTGGGTGGTGTGGTGTGGCAGGCTGTACTACCAAAAAAAGTTATATGTAATCACTTAAACTTAAAACTTAAACTTGAGTTTTTTGTCAAACAATGTACGAAGGTTGAGAAAAATCATTAACTTCAAAACCGTTAAACAAAAACAGACTTTAATTTTACCAAAAATCAAGCATTAATTAATTTCATTAATACTGATCAACTTGATATTTTATATCACTTACTGTCTTATTGCCACAGAGTTTGTATTAGCAGTAACGCTGTATAAACTTGTAAATTTAAATTTTTATCACAGTGATGACTGTTAGGCGCAGTCATTTTTAGTTTAAAACAAGTTTAGATAGTGTCAGATAATCAGAGCATTTGTAGGACACTCTTTGCTAACTGAGAAAAAGTTTAAATTACTTTACATTGTCAGTAACATCAATAAAATGTTGTTTGGTAAAGACACAGCTAAATGGTCCTTTTAAGTGTTATAAGCTCTCGTTGCTGAAACCATGGCAACGCCATGCAGTTGTCCTCTCCTAATAAAAATTAACATTTTCTGCGTTTCATATTTTTTGAACTTTTCTATAACAATAAGAATTTATTTGCTAAGAAAGTGTTCTAAATTTTCTGTTTCATAAATTCTTTGTTCACACCAGCGTTACTGTTTGTGAAGTTCTGCATGAGCCATTTAATAAGTTTTACTTTATTAAACTAGGTCTAAAGTCAATCTACTATAACGCAGGTGCAAACATTTCTGAACTAAACAAACTCTAAATGTAGATATTATAAGACGTCTAAAATGGTAAAAAATGTTTATAAATAACTTCTGATATTTATTAAGAAAATTAACACAAATTTTGTAGGAGCAGCCATATTATTTTGCCTTTGCAGGACTTTTAAATACTGTCGTATATCAAGCCTGTTGCTACCAATCCAGAACAAAGCTGTAAGACAACTAAAGCTAGCATTAAGTATTACGGTTGCAAACAACTTGTAGAAATGGCTGTATTTGATAAATAATGCCTGCATAACCATCTTGATCAATTTTCCTTTTTTCAGCATGAAAAAATTACTTAGGGTACATCAGATGATATTTCTTAAAGTGATACCAGGTATTATTTCTGCATCAAGATCTTTTTGTGTTTTAGAAATATGTATTCTCTGCGTATGGGGAATTATTCTGTCTCTATGTGGTGAATATACTTTCGTAGTGTTACAATGAATTATTACTTAGCGTTCCACGAAAAATGATCCTAGTGTACAAATAAATCATCTACTATAGATTACAATTAACAATAAAGATTTTGTAGAGTTGCAGTTAATTTGTTTTTGTAGAGTTGCAGTTAATTATCACTAAACATTCCACAAAAAATTATCATTACTAAGTATTGTTTTAGTGTACAAATAGACGTAAGTCATCTATTATATCAAGAATGTTGATTTATTTTCTATAGATTATAGGTTTAGATTAATTTATAGCTTGTGCATTAAAATCTATTATCTCGAGTCTTGACTAGAAAGAATAGTTTTTAAAATGTTTTTCCCATAGCTCCAAGGGGGGGGGGGTTCGAAATATTACGATTAAATTTCTGCTTTCTCAACTCAACAACTATTTTTTTATTCGTATCAATTAGTATTTTAGATTGGTATTTCTATCAAATCTTATTTCATTGACTTATGTATATTTTATATATATATATTTAAAAATAAAGTCAATAATAGCCTTTATGGGGCTTTATAATAAGTATAATCTATATTTTAAACATTTTAGGACGTAACGTCATTTACTTATTATTTTACTTATATACAAATAAATGGCTACGACGTATAATGTATAAAATATAAAATATACTTATTATAGAGCTCCATAAAGGCTATTATTGCACTTTATTTTTAACTGTACATAAAATATGCGTAAGACAATCACGCCTCAAGACTGTGGGCTGTGGGAGAAACAGCAAATCTTCAGGGCGTGGCAGATTTGCTTTTGTTTAAGCAATACATTCATGTAACAAATTGCTTTGTGGTTCAGCCTTTGTTTTTGTAGCAGCCTAATAACCTAGAAAATGATTCTTTGCCACTCTGTAATTGCTTATTTTAACTTTTTTACGTTCCTCTTACGATTCTAGGACTGGTTTACTACACGATTATTATAATTATATTGTCTCCACATAGTCAATCAACAGTTTAGGTCTGTTTTGTGTGTATTGAAACGAGCATGTTGTGACATGTTTTTTCACTACTGTCAAACTGTGAAAGTAGACAAATAGTCGATAATCAATACAGCAGCAATGACAATCAGATTAACATTCTGAACGCTTAAAAAAATAACAAAAACGCCTCCAAAGCACACAGCCTAAGGGTCGAATTGCCAGTGTGTTTCACACCATTAAACGTGTAGATTAATCAACGAACTACAACTAGACACGACGAGGGAAAATTGCATAAAAATGAACAGTGCGAATTTGAAATGGTCTGAAATGTTCTGCTAGGAAGGTTTACCTATTATGAGCTCATTAGACTCTCACTAACTCATTAGTGAGTAATTGACGCTGGACTCATTAGTGAGTAATTGACGCTGGACTCATTAGTGAGTAATTGACGCTGGACTATTAGGAAAAACTGTAACGTTGTGTACTGTAAGTGCCCCAAATGTAAAGTGTCAAAACGTTATTTATTATTAAGTCTAAAACTTCTTTCTACTAGTGAACATGTACTTTATTATGTCTTTTATGTATAGTTTGACAAGCAGTGCTTCATGTATGTATAATGTATGTGCAAATAATGTAACTATGATGTATTTAACTTAAGGAGGTCTCTTGTTTATTAACTATCTTTCACTGACTATATATATATATAGGCTGTGCGTCATAAATTCGCTTTTGATTAAGCAATACGATCTTGTAATAAATTGTTGTGCAAAGCTACTTGTTGTTTCTGTAAACCAATAGCAAGAGGTCGTGTAAGTTTTTATTTTCATCGCAATTTTTCACTCTCATATTTTCCGATTTTGGAACTAGTTTTACTAGAGAACTATTATACATAGCTCTACACGTAAGCACTTAACAGTTTACGTAGGTCTGTTTTGTGTCTAAGTTTAAACGAGTATGTTATATTATGCAATTTCTCTCTATTTGCCCTTTAATCTAAGGGTAATCTAATTTAGAATTGCCTGTAAAGCTTGGCTTCGTTATATGCATTTAGTAGGTCAGCCAATCAGAATTGAGCACGTTTTTAGTCTACTCATTTGGAAGCGAAGAAATCGCAACGTTTTTTACTTTTTCTGTAATACTGAATTTAAAATAAAATATTTGTGATTACTTCAAAATAACTGGTAGCAGAGAGTAGTTATGCAGTAAATATCGTTATCGTATTCGTCGTGTTATGAATAAATTTCGGAATCATGAATTAAGTGATTAATTAATGGAGTTATCAACTTCATTAGATTATGTTGATAAAGAGACCTCCAAATTGGATTATATAAATTTATTAGAAGAATATGGGAACTCACTTAGCTGATAAAGCATATATTTAATGTAAGGAAAGAAATTATTGTCACAAGACTTGTGTTTACAAGTAATAGAACAGGTGTTCATTTAGAGAGGAAAAGTTTGTCACAGGTGTTTGAATTTAGGAGAAGCGAAGCTGAATTTTTATAACATGGAGTGGTTAAGAGTATATACCTCCTGTAATGTTATGCGAGTTGCTGGACTATAATTGGGAAGGAGCAGGAAGAAGCTCATTTCTTGAACAGAAGTTTATGACCCAAGCGACGCGAGAAGCAAAGGACGAAGCGGAGTCTCTCAGGTGAGAGGCTACGCGACCTGAACATCTGGATGGTCATAAACAACCAAGCCACAACAGAACCTTTGAGCTATGGTGACATCTCGCGCGTTCGCGCGCAAAGCTATGAAGACTCCACTGGAGTATATAAGATGGTGTTTGGCAAGGGCTCGTGGTTAATCGTCGTTAGTCGTGAATCGACAGGTATCGTTAGGCGTCGGGAGGTGAATCGTGTATCGACGGTGAGTCGTGAGGCAGGGAGAGAGGAGATCAAGTCTGGAGAGACTACAGGAACTCTGAGAGAAGCAAAGACCGCTAGACCCAGCGTAGACAACTATCTGCGTCCTCAAAGAATTGAGCACTGGATCTGCGAATAGAGTCTTGCAACAGAATTGACCAATTGAACGGGTGTTATTGGTCATTCCACCAAGTTAAGTGAACTTAACCTATCGTAACTTGAGAGCAACTCTGCATAGTAGCTTCATCACAATAATAGACACCTTAAGTGTGACGTGTAGTCGATTGTAATTATATGTTTCACATTGTAAATTAGCACCTTAAGTGCGAAGTGAAGAAATAGTTAAGGAAAACTGTTTAGTATCTCTGGGAGCTAATTATAAATTGTGAGCGTCTTTGGCGATTAAGTACATATATTGTAATTCAGCAAACTAAGAGTAATTGTTGTAAACAATAAACGGATTTCGTTGAATCATAAATGATTAGTTCGAGTATGCTTAGAGGTGTCTCAGTTAAGCAACATTGAATTCTGTAAACGAGTCTAAGGATTTGCTGTGTACATTAAGTATTCTACGAGTTCAATTGCGGGAACTTTTGCTAGATAGCTTTGGAGATTAAGACTCTTTCACAGCGCAGAGTCGTAGAAACAATCTTGTGAGAAGATATCATTGCTCTATAGATTTTATCTTAAGCTCTAGGAGCCAGGTTGTGAATAACCTTATAGCAATTAATGTAATAGATGCAAATCACTCCTTCAGTCTTAAGTCACGTTTTTATACGATCACATGCAACAGATTAGAATCAATATTAATTAGGGAGATTAATATTGCATAGTAAAGAGTGACCAGGTTTAATAACAACTGGTGAGCAGTGACTGAGATAAGAAAGTGATAACTGGTACTTGAGTCCAGGATCATTAAGGAGGAGCCTATAGTCGTACTACAAGCGTCGGGGTTTCATTTGACTTCATCGTGTCGCCATAGTCATCAGTCAGCAGCAACAATCGGCTGGAATGTAGCGCTAAAATTATCAACACTAGTCGGCAGGAGTTAAAAGCAGAGAAAGCTAGCGCTAAATCTGCACTTACAAAGTTAAAGAATAAACTACTGCAATTATTCAGTCAAGATGTTCACCAGGACGAATGGGAAACACGTCAGAACATTTTAGATTTATTTGATAAGATAGACGAGGCGCAAAGTAGAGCAATGTCGGTAGTGGAGAATTTACTGGAAAATTACCTGGCAGATGAGACAGGGGGTCAAAAAATAGAAGAATGCATAGACGAGGTCATTGACGGATTGGAGAGGTTGTCTGACGAGTACGCGACAGTAAAGCACAGGTCTACCTGCAAACCTTAAAACTGGGACATGGAGGCGGATCTACTGCTACAGCAAGGGCGTCAGCAAACATCGAATCTGACAACATGCATTCACCATGGGCTACACCACCTGCAAAACCTCTCGGGAGTGATATCCCTACAACGTCTGCTACTGAACATTATAACGTGAAAGCTGAACTATACGAGGAAGCTCACTTCGATTCTGAGCAGCAAGAATTTAGCAACACATCATGGACCCGCCATCAACCAGCTGATCGGTACAACTCAGCAACAACAGTGCAGCGCGTGTTGATATGTGGAGGCAATTAAAGAGAGCTTCCATCCCGGTTTTTAATGGAGACAAAAAGAGCTACGAAAATTGGAAAGCAGCGTTTTGTGCTTGTATAGATTCAGCGCCAGCGACAGCAGAGTATAAACTTTTGCAACTTAGACAGTATTTATCCGGTGAGGCGTTGAAGGTCATTGAGAATTTGGGACATTCGGCAGTTGCGTATGAAGATGCTAAAGACAGATTAGATAGAAAATATGGCGGTCGTCGGCGACAGGTGGTGCTGCAATTAGAAGAGCTGGAAAGATTTAGACCAATTCGAACTGAGCACGCTAAAGAAATAGAAAAATTCGCAGATTTATTGGACTTGACCGTGGAAAATTTACAAGAGGCTGGTCGACACGAAGAATTAGGTAATGGATCACTTTACGCAAAATAAAGAAGAAAGTGCCAGAAAGCATGCTGGCTCAATTCCAGCGTTGGCTATTCGAGAAACGTCGGGCAGAAAATGTTATTTCGCTAAGAGAATGGATAATTCGCGAGGCAGAGTTTTACACAATAGCACACGAGACAGTTTATGGTATAGGCTCCAGCAATTTGGACACAAAACCAAAACCGAGATCGTACTTTGGGACAACAGACAACCAAGAAGCTGCAGTTTCCAGAAGTAGTCAATCACAAAGATTATGCAAAGTTTGCAATGGGCCTCACGGTGTTTGGAGGTGTGATGAGTTTCGCAAGATGAGCATTCCACAAAGATGGGACTCTGCAAAACGGTTGAACTTATGCTATCGCTGTCTGGGGTCAGTTCACCAAGGTCAAACCTGTCCACGTAGCAGAGTTTGTGGCATAGACAGCTGCAAATACAATCACAACAGATTTCTAAATTCGTCAAAAGAAGTTAGAGAAAATAATTCGCATTTAGCCGCGACCAACAAGAACTACAACAATGCTGTTGGTTCTACACCGTCATCAATCAAACCTGCAGCTGAAGATGGTTCATCGCATCGCAGTAGCACATCGACCATACCACCTGACAAACAAAATTCGGCTGTGACAATGACATCCGGCAATCCCAAGATAGTTGAAAAAATTATGTTGCGAACTATACCAATAATCGTGAAAAATGGAAATCGTAAATTGACAATCAACGCATTATTAGATGATGCCAGCACAAGATCGCATCAACTCGGATGTAGCAGCAGAGTTAGGACTTGAGGGTGAGACTCAGCAGATTAACGTCAACGTTTTAAATGGGCAAACAAAAGTTTTCGAAACAAGACCTGTAACATTTAATCTACAGAGTGTTAACGGCCAGCTGGACATGAAATTCAGCGCATTAACGGCTGAAAGAGTTACCGGAAATTTGAATGTAATAAACTGGAATGAATGCAGTCACAAGTGGGACCATTTGAAAGCTATTGAATTTCCAAAACTAGGACGTCGCCTCATCGTAGACATGTTGATTGGCAGCGATTACACCGATTTACATTATTCGTACAGAGATGTTCGTGGAAAGCCAGGGGAGCCAATAGCTAGATTAACTCCACTCGGATGGACATGTATAGGACAACCAAATGATTGCGACAGTTATCGTGTTCGCACCAATTTCGTTCACACGTATTTTTCGGCTGAAGCTAGTGAAATTCGGCTTGATGAGATGCTGCAACAATTTTGGCAGATAGATTCAGCTGGCACGATAGCAAGTTGCCGCATTCTGGATATTAATGCAGAGAACGCTTTAGCTGAAGTAGAAAAATCCATGAAAATGACGGATGGACATTATGAGGTTTGCATACCATGGAAAGATAATTCAGTTGAGCTGCCTTGTGCGAAATTGAGCTACGAAAAGGCACTGAAAAGACTACAGAGCACCGAAAAACGTCTACTAAAAAATCCAGAAGTGGCAAAAATATACGAAGATAATATTCAGCAGTATGTGAAGAAAGGCTACATACGTCAAGTGACATCATTAGAAGATCAGCAATGCGGACGATGGTTTTTACCCCATTTTCCAATAATCAGACCAGATAGAGAGACAACAAAAGTACGCATGGTGTTTGATTCGTCAGAAGAATGCGATGGAGTCTCGCTGAATGATGTCATTAGTCCCGGACCAAAGCTGCAGAGAGACTTATTCGATGTCTTGCTTCGTTTTCGTAAAAATCCTGTAGCATTGGTATCGGATATTGCAGAGATGTACTTGATGATTAAAATTGTTCCTGAGGACAGGGTTTACCATAGATTTCTCTGGAGGAATTTCGAAAACAGACAGCCTGACCAATATGAATTCGAAAGGGTCGTTTTTGGGGTAAATGCATCACCATTTCTTGCACAATTTGTGACGCGGAAGCATGCAGAAAAATTTCAATTGCAGTATCCAATGGCTACAGAAACCGTACTCTACTCGACGTATATGGACGATAGCATGGATTCAGCCATCGACGATGAACAAGGCATAGAGCTCTACACTCAGTTGTCCAGTCTTTGGGAAAAGGCTGGCATGCGAGCTCGTAAATGGTTATCAAATTCACCTGTAGTGCTAGCCGAGATACCACAAGAGGAGAGAGCATCAGAAATTAACTTAGACGAAGGACTTCTTCCGAGTATAAAAACACTTGGAGTACTGTGGCTGGCAAAGGAAGATGTTTTCACCTTCAAACCAAAATCCATAGACATCGACAATTTCGTATTTACCAAGCGTAATATACTGAGGAAGATTGCTACAATATTTGATCCATTGGGATTTCTGGCAGCATTTCTCATTCGAGGCAAAATTATCATGCAGGAAATGTGGACAGCCGGTTTAGGATGGGACGACGAGCTTGACGAAAACTTGCAATGGAAAGCCAAAATGTGGTTTACAGAATTGACCGAGATGCCAGAAATTCATATTCCGAGATGTTTGGTCACGGAGGGGGGTACAGATTCATGCACACTGCACACATTCGTAGATGCATCGCAAGAAGCCTATGCAGCAGTTAGCTATCTACGTTGTACCTATCCTGATGGAATTATATCGTGTCGACTCATCGCATCAATGTCTCGTGTAGCCCCTCTGATTGCAATTAGTATTCCACGACTAGAAATGATGGCTGCAATACTGGGGCTAAGGCTTACGGACCACATAGCTGGTGCACGAAACATGGAACTAAAAAATGCAATTTTTTGGTGTGATAGTATGAACGTTTTATGGTGGACAAGGAGTAGAAGTCGCACACTGAAACCGTTCATCGCTAATCGTATAGGCGAAATTCAGAGTCAAACATTTCCACATCAATGGCGGCATGTCACATCAAAAGAGAATGCTGCTGATGCTGTGACTAGAGGGAAAACTGCAAATCAACTTATTAATGATGAAAAATAGTGGAGAGGACCGAAATTTCTTCACAAGAACGAGCAAGAATGGCCATCTAAAATTATAGAATTTCAGCAAATGGATGACGCAGAACTTAGAAAGCCAACAAAAATTAGACATGTATCTAATCGTGAAACTGCTGAAACTTACATTACTGGACCAATACAAAACCAGGATGACAATTGGCATCTAAAACCTGAGCGGTTTTCCAGTTGGTTACGACTGATTCGAGTACAAGCATGGGTACATCGTTTTCTAGAAAACTGTCGTGATTCAAAACTGCACAAGAAGTTTGGAGAATTAGAGTCAGACGAATTGCAAGACGTTGAGATAAGCATTGTATGAAACATGCAACGTGAAGCCTTTTCACTGGAATACAAATTACTCCAGAATAACCAACAGTTGCCGAAGAATAGCAATTTATTAAAGCTGCAACCTAGATTAGACGAGGATGGAGTTATTCGCAGCGAAGGACGTCTCATTCACGCAGAATACTTATCGTACGATGCACGCCATCCGATCATTCTGCCTAAGAATAACTGGGTGACCAAGTTGATAATTGGACATCATCATGAAAAAGCTCATCATGCAATAGGGGTGAATCAGACTCTTGCTTCACTGTCAGCTCGATATTGGATAATCTCTGGCAGGGAAGAAATCAGAAAATTTGAGAAAGAATGTGCAAAGTATCGTAAGCAGAAAGCTCAAACTGCAACGCAAGTGATGGCACCAATTCCAGAGATCAGAGTGAAACTGCCTTTACGAGCTTTTGCTAGGACAGCGGTAGATTTTGCTGGACCTTTTATTACAGTTCAAGGAAGAGGAAAACGTCGACAGAAACGCTATCTTTGCCTCTTCACTTGTATGACATCGCGGGCAGTGCATTTAGAGATAGCCTTTGGCCTTGACACTGATTCGTACTTAAACGCCTTTTATCGCATGGTCAATCGCAGAGGTTTGCCAACTGAGATGCTTTCTGACAACGGTTTAAACTTCGTAGGAGCGAACAATGAACTACAAAGTCTATTAGCGAAATTAGATGAAGAGAAGATTCAACGGACATATGCAAACCAAGGTATCAAGTGGCATTTTAACCCACCATTAGCACCACATTTTGGAGGAGCCTATGAAATAATGGTAAAAACGGCAAAACGAGCCATATTCGCTATTCTCGGAAACGCTGACGTCACGGATGAAGAAATCATGACAGCATTTACCGGAGCAGAAGCACTATTAAATTCGAGACCATTGACGTACCAAACAGCAGATGAGAAAGATGACATTCCCTTGACGCCAAACCATTTTTTATTTGGGCAAGTTGGAGGACAATTCGCGCCCGAACAAGTGGATAACACAGACTTTAATCCTAGAAAGCGTTGGAGGCGTGTCCAAGAATTAACACGTCACTTTTGGAAAATATGGATGCGAGAGTGGCTTCCAGGACTCAACAGACGCAGTAAATGGAATCGTGTGCAGAGAGACATTCAAGTAAACGACATCGTACTTGTGATATCTCCAAATACACCTAGAGGACAGTGGCCTATGGGACGCACACTAGAAGTCTACCCTGGTAGCGACGGGCACACTCGAGTTGCAAAACTGAAGATTGGCAATAGTGAACTTACACGACCAATCACCAAACTTTGTCCACTGGAGTTCATTGAGGAAGAGAAACCCGACAATCAAAAGCGAAGTTTCTACAAACACTGCAGATGATCTGGACCACTGAAAATTATTACTATGATTTTGCGATTATTCGTTTTCGTACTACTTGCTAAAGTTTGCAAGAATTTTGTTTTTTGTAGTTAAACGTAAACGTCATGTAGCACAGAATGGAAAATTTTAATTACCGAATGTTAGAATAACTTTTGTTGATATGTTTTGTTAAAACTTATCAAGAGGGGGGAAATGTTCGGAAGATTTTTCTCTGCTTGCCCTTTAATGTAAAGTTGCACTTATTTAGAATTGCCTGTAAAACTTGGCTTCGTTATATGCATTTAGTAGGTCAGCCAATCAGAATTGAGCACGTTTTTTAGTCAGCGTTTTAGTCAACGAAGAGAGCCACGTTTTTGATTTTCGGTAATATTTGAATTTAAAATAAAACTTTTGTGATTACTTCAAAACATATATTAATGAATGAATGAATGAATGAATGAATGAATGAATGAATGAATGAATGAATGAATGAATAAGTGAGTGAAAATGAATAAATAAAATGAATGAATGAATGAATGAATAATAAAAATATAAAGCAAAAAATATGGTTTCAAATTCATAAAGCTACAATTTCAAGTATGAACAATTTTGTTTGACGTTTAACTAAGACGAATTCGCTATAAGTTCATAGTTACTAAATAACTTTTTCTCCCTGCTAGTTAAGAATTAGATCTTATTATATATTACATATTATTACATATATTACATATTAAGTTTAGTATTTGCTTTTAATTTATTGTCAGTTTTATTCGTCTATCAATCAGAAATAAAATGTTAATTCAATTAATGTCATTGTCATTAATGTCTAATACAGTCAATTAAACATGCACCATTTTAACGTCTGAAGACAAATATTTGCAGGCATTTTACAAATCAAGACCTTTATAATTTTACCTCTTTGAATTTTCAGGGCATTTGGGGTACCTATAATATCATCAATTCCATGCCCGGAGAGGCTCTCTCGTGCTCCTCCTCCAAGATCGCCCCGGGGCACGTATCCGCCCCCTCAGCCTCCTCCCCCAGCATTGCCACCACCCACAGTCAAGCTGGGGTAGTTCCTGTTGTGATCTGTAAGGGGTGGTTTTAACCCCATCAAACTAGGCGAGTAAAATTTCTCTTCGAATCTTTTGATGAAATGTTCCGAATCTCTTGCCGTCATTATTGTTAATTAGTTGCGCCGCCTCGTGTTTTTTTCAGAACAAATTTGCTCTTTTTCCCAACAGAAAAAGAGACTTTTAAGAACGCGATAGTTCTTGAAATTCCTGATACGTTGTATAAAGTATAACAGTAGTCAGGGCATAACACAGAGAGATCTCTCATCAATGTCAAAATTAATATCTCCAATTAGGACTCTTCGTATTTAATATAATGATAATGCATAATTATAATAAGTTTTTCTACCACAATGTTCGTAACACTTTGTAAGAATTTGTGCACAATTTCTCTAATAATCGATGAAAAAGAATTGAAACCAATAGTACAATTATTTGACACAATAACTGTTGTTGTTAGTTCAATTTAACCCACAATATTTACGAAAACAATGCTTATCCTCGGATGCTCACTGGTCAAATGGTAATTACACTGCATTAATTACACTAAACAATTACCGACGTATACATATCATGTATCATTCAGCGTGCTTACTGTCACTATTATTTCTCACAACAGAGTAGTTTCAAGACGAAGCCACGGAGTTTAATATACCGTGTCTAAGAGCACGTGTTCCGCAGACGTGTCCTCCTCATGTAACAGCCAGTGAGGCAAGAGCCTCTTCGTTTTGGCCCGCCTAAATCTCTGTCCCACGTGCAAGTCATCATGTGTTCACAATTCGCAAGGCCCATTCTAAATGCATAGATCATTTACACGGTGAGTTTTTATATGACGTAGCTAAAGTATTGTGGCGCCCAAAATTTAGAATTTTCTAATTAAACTTTGTAGTGTAGTGTAGTGTCGTGAGACTATAAACTGTAAAACAAATAGGCACTAATAATATACGACTTTTCAAACAGCTAAATATAGACAAACGGGCAAAAATTCATAAGCGATTTGATGAATTAATGATGCAGTCAAGTTTAACTTTATTTAATTTTTAGAGTAATAAAAGATGTAATAAAAGATGTTCTTGAGTAATAAATAATAAGATGGGTAGGACTTTTAATGAGGTTGTCAGAAACAACATCAGTAAGATTAGCATTAAACAGAACCAAAGATCAACAGTGGAGCACAAAAATCAGAGCCAAAAGATTAAGATGGGTAGGACATTTAATGAGATTGACAGAAACAACACTAGTAAGATTAGCATTAAACATTGGAGCACAAAAATCAGAGCCAGAAGATTAAGATGGGTAGGACATTTAATGAGATTGTCAGAAACAACATTAGTAAGATTAGCATTAAACAGAACCAAAGATGAACATTGGAGCACTAAAATCAGAGCCAGAAGATTAAGATGGGTAGGACATTTAATGAGATTGTCAGAAACAACATTAGTAAGATTAGCATTAAACAGAACCAAAGATGAACATTGGAGCACTAAAATCAGAGCCAGAAGATTAAGATGGGTAGGACATTTAATGAGATTGTCAGAAACAACATTAGTAAGATTAGCATTAAACAGAACCAAAGATGAACATTGGAGCACTAAAATCAGAGCCAGAAGATTAAGATGGGTAGGACATTTAATGAGATTGTCAGAAACAACATTAGTAAGATTAGCATTAAACAGAACCAAAGATGAACATTGGAGCACTAAAATCAGAGCCAGAAGATTAAGATGGGTAGGACATTTAATGAGATTGTCAGAAACAACATCAGTAAGATTAGCATTAAACAGAACCAAAGATGAACATTGGAGCACTAAAATCAGAGCCAGAAGATTAAGATGGGTAGGACATTTAATGAGATTGTCAGAAACAACATTAGTAAGATTAGCATTAAACAGAACCAAAGATGAACATTGGAGCACTAAAATCAGAGCCAGAAGATTAAGATGGGTAGGACATTTAATGAGATTGTCAGAAACAACATTAGTAAGATTAGCATGGTAAGTAAACCTACTAAACGACATGTAGGCAAACCATAAACAACTTGCATATGAAGAATTTGCAAAAGCTGGATCCAAACTTGACAATAGCATCGCAGGAGTTAAAAATTTTATCTGCAGTCAGGAAACAGTGGAGTGCTCTAATAAAGCATGTGAGCTTTATGTGTACAATAGATGTTTAGAGTAACAGAAGAAAAAGAAGAAGTTTTTAAAGTACACAGTCTGAAATATAAGGTTCTAATGGGCTGTTCATTGTACAAACAAATGTAAAAGTTGACAAAATTAATAATAGAAACTGTCAACTAGCCACAAAACATGAGATTTGAAACTGTTACTAGTAAAACTGTTAATTATGAAATTTTTATTAATTGATTTAGTATTAAGAATGATCATAACATTTAAGAATTACATTTTTAAATATTTTTTTATAAACCTATTTATTTTCCGTCATCTTTGGTATACAGAACAAAACTCATTAACGTACCTTAGGAATTAATAAGTACTTTAACACAAAGTTGAAACATTAATGATTCGATATAGATACCTATGTTTTAGTAATGGCAGCACATCAAATGCAAAATGTTAAATCAAAGTCTACTGAATCGGCTTGAAGTGTACTTGCTGCTGCTATATGTTTGTATGGAACTGGTTTTCTCTGTGAATGTAGTAGTTTTTCACACTTGGTAGCAAGATTAGAGGACAAGCAATAGGCTTAAACAGTGGTTTGGTTATTATAACGTTTTGACTCAGGTGCCATGTTATATTGACTGATGTATTTACTGTAACTTTTGTTTACTACTGTTGATTATGTTTACCATTTTCGTGTAGAAGTGAATTGACCATTAGACTATGATTTTGAATAAAATACAGATCGCAAAGTTAAACCATGTTTTCATCTAGTGATTTCATCTGTTTAACACAAACATCGCAACTAAAAAAACTGTCTCTTATGAATTCCTGCATTAAATCGAAAATAGTTTTATTTTGTTCAAAATTGAATAGTGAGATACCGTGTAATAAAGTGTGGATTTTAGTTTCGATCCATTAATATTAGGAAAAAAATTGAATCATACAAGATAAATAAACTTCGCTGCTCGAACGCCCCCCCCCCTCGGCTCCAGGCGTGCAACGGACATTGCAACACATAGTGCTTGCCGCTTTCATAATGATAGACGCACATCAATCAATCAATCAATCAAACAATTTATTTCACTCCAGCAATACATATACAATGCATCAACATACAATATTATTGAAACAAAAAGAAACAGTATTGGATAAAAAAAACGTTCATGAAGTCAAATTAACCAAATAAAAGAGTTGCTGTATGATACCTGGAAAGCTTGGCTTGTTAGGGTGGCACAAATGAGAGAACGAAAGAATGGTTAGGGTTAGTAGACATGATGGAATGGAAGAAATAGTAAGATTAGGGATAGGAAGAAGGAAGGGGGAGGATGAGTGAATGAAAGAATCGTTGGGGTCAGAAGAAATGATGGAATGGAAAAAATAGTAAGATTAGGGATAGGGAGAAGGAAGGGAGGGGAGGGTGAATGAATAAAAGAATGGTTACCACATCAAATTACAGCACGTTTACATTTCTTTTGATAGGCAGAGGTCCTGGGTTCTATTCTTTAGAATGTCCTCGCTCGTCGCAAATGTACTGACAGTATCTTACTTTCTGCTTTTAAAGACAAATATTAAAATTATTCTGATGCAAACTGATTCTGATGTATTCTTTTGATTCTGATTCTCAAAAGTTGGCCCGCCTCCGCCAAGCTTGAGAGCCCTAGACTGTAGCCTATACTAGACAATGGGATAATCCATTCATACTGATGATACATATCTGTGTTTCTACTAGTTCTGAGTTTCAACAATTATTAGTACATGCATAAAATTTTATTCTCATCTTTCGCTGGGGCTGTTATTACGATGACGCATATAGGAATCCTTGAGTAATAAACCTTTTCACAGTTTCGCTCTATTCACATTTCAGTTGATGTCGGTTAAGTGAACCACAGCAACGCGTCTTAACCACATCCGTCACGTGACGTGTGGACAAAGCCACGGAAAATAACACTATAACCGGAGAATGTGCGAGCGCATGCACGCTGCGCCATCTAACGGCTAGCGGGTAAAAACAGCGTTCCTCTGATGTAAACAATTACACCGGCCTTAGGTGAATGAATATATATGAATGACTCAGGCACGTTTTATTCCTCACAAAATATAATGGGGTCATTCAAACAATAGCTGAACGGCTTACTAATAAAACCAAATAATGCACAATGTTATTTTCTTGTAAAGCTGGAAATGATAGTGTAAAAGCACAAAATGGCAAACAGAAAATGTTGGTGCAATTTTTATTAGATTTCAAACCCAAAAATACAGAGGAGCCACTGTAGATAGTCGCCGACATATGACCACAGTTGTAAGTTGGACCTGTATGTTCATGTAAGATACTTTATGCATACTTGCATGAAATATAGTTGCGCCTACAGATGAATTTATCGAAATAGATACCGATTTAAAAGTAATTTGCTTAAAAATAAAAGCCGTACTTAGTTTCGTATAATTAATTAATTAGCTTTTGATTGGGTTATAAGGTCGAGCGGTCATAAGTTGCATAGGTCATAAGTCATGAGACTACCCTTACAATGTTAAGTGCTTGTATAGCAAAACCGTCCATAAGTCGGCAATTAAGCCTTTTCACATATCCTGTATCTGCATTTCATGAGGAACATTTTGATACCATTTTTACAATTGCAGTACACGTTTCTAGCCGAGAAGTGGATATGGGGTTATACAATAAAATTTTTAGCATTCTTTTAACATTTTCTTATTAATTTGGTGCTAGAATGTAAAAGTCCAACATATTTAGCGTTTGTTTTCATAAAAAAATTGACATTTGACCAAATTTTTGGGGCATTTTGCTTTGAAACACGATAACGTACTTTTAACTAAGCCGACTTATGGACGCTTTTGGTTTGCAGGCAAAATGCTGTACATCTTTTAATTCTAGTTTAAGCTCGAGCGTAAGTGGGGCATAGTCACACATTAAATAGTATTACGCAAAATAATCTCTCAGTAATGAATATTGCACAATACTATTGAGTGACTATGACTATGACTATGACTATGAATTTATTTTCACACATGAAAATATACAATATCATTATTCACATCAATAAATTTAAAATAAAATAATTTGAGTAGTGCGAGGTGAGTGTACTACCATACGGTCATTAACAAACTCACCTTACTTAAATGGAAAAATCATTATAATTATGCGCGCTTCTGTACCTAGATAAGTTAATAATGTAAATAAGAATGAAGTAATAATAGCAATTGTATAAGGGGAATATAACTGTGAAAGTTAAGAATGGAAAGCATAATGTGTAATTACGACTTTGAGTGAGCCATAAAGAGTGAAAAATTTTAAATAGTTACGAATTTAAATTATCTGATTATCTGTCAGCACAGGAACAAGCATAAGTACACATTTGATATATATATATATAATTACATGTTTATATGACAATAATGTATACTGTTAATTGCACATAATAGTACCATAATGATCAAAAGCGTCTGCAGGTGACAGTTGAGGATTGCATTGCAAATTGCGCAACATTTCACACTTAACCGGGTCAGGTAAACCAAACATATTGTGCAATATAATTGTCAATATTAGTTCACAATTATAATGTGCAATACCATTCAAAATGTGTACGCCCACCTAAATATATGTAAACAATGTAACTGACAACAAATTGGTAATAAATTTGGTAATAAATGCTACCGGATTATGGAAATAATATGGAGCGATCATATTGATTCCGGATAAACATTGTACAATTTAACTGATGAAATTGTTTCAGCTGAAATGAGAACTTCATGAATTAAAAAAAATTGCTCAATTTGATTTATACTTAGGGCCTAAGTTGTCCCTTAAGTTAAGTGTGGGTGACCCTTAAGTTAAGACTACAGATGAAAAAAAAACAATTTGAAACAAACTGAACTACTAAGTGCGTGTGAGGGAAAATGAGTAGAAAAGATTGATACAAAGAATATGATGATGATGACGACGATGACAAGGATGGTGATGGTGATGACCATGATATTCAGTGATGACAATGGCGAGGATACAGCAACTAAGATAATGACGAAGACAAGGACTTGCTGTTCACAACACGCTTAACCATATTGAAGAAACAATGTAGAAATGATTAATGATACTATCATTATTAATTAATTTCTTGTTTAATTACATAAAATAGCAGTCCTAACAGAAAACCTCAATTTAGCAGAAATAATGTTGCCAAATAACCATTAAAGCACCAAGGTTTTATTGCAGACTTGTGCAATTGAGCAATTTTGAGAGCTTCAGCATTTGGTGATACCATCGTCAGTAGAAATTAAAATTTCAATCTTACAGTTAATATAATATAAATTGCTAAAATAATAGAAAACAAAAAATATGCAAATTCGTTATAATTAACTAACTAGTGTTAAAAAATTCAACACTAGAAGGACCGTTCGCGTCGACTAATGCCTACCAGTTATTCAAGGTAATAAACTTTTTCCAGTCCTTCTACTGTTAAAAGAATAAACTTCACATTAAAAATCCATAAACATTTATGCAAATAACAACACAAGCGCGACAGAACGAGTAATTATCTGCAATTTGTGCTGCTCTGAATTTAGCATTAAATAGAGCAACTGTGTGCAGGGACTAAATATACATGTATAACGGAATATGCGGAATATATGTGTGTATGTATATGTAAATGCATACATATTCCATGTCACTTGCACATAAGTTAGAAATAATTAAATTTAAATTTATTCATTGCATAAATAACCCATTGTCAATCCTATCCAGGGAAGCCAATGTAAACCAGGCCTGATTGTACAACACTTCATTAATCCACGCCAACCACACAACACTAGATCGCACCACACAGTGCAACACTACATCACACCAGGTCAGGCCATACCATGCCAAGCAGCGCCATATCACACTATACCTTACCATGCCACACCAAACGATACTGTGCAGAGCCATACTGCACAACACATTACCATGCCACACCTCAGCATACTACATAACACTATGCTTCCCCACAACTTACCACATTGTGCTGCACCAAGCCTTAATGATACTTAAGATAATATCACAACATACGACATCAAAACACACTACAACACAACGAAACGCCAAATCAAACCAGCCTAAACCAACCATGACCAAAGCTAATAGATCTCTATGATAAAATTAACTAGTAAAATATATAAATTGAGAGTAATTATTGCCAAGATTAAAAACTACAGAGTTTTATTGAAGATGTGTGCACTTGAATAATTCTGAACACTTCAGCATTTGCTCATGCCATCGTCAACAGAAATAAAAAGTTCTGAATGCAGATAATAAAGTAAATATAATAAAAAACTAACAGCTAAAATGACAAATGAAACATTATGAACGTACAACTAGAGCAAATCATAGACTAAAACTATAGCGATTTCATTGTTAATTTTATACCTGCTAAAATAATGGAAAACTTAGCTTAAAAAATAAGTGAATTCATCACAATAAATGCTTAATTAACACTAGACGGACCGGGCTCATCAAATGATGCTTGCCAAATATTCTTGGTAATAAACCCTTGCAGTCAGTTTAGTGTTAAAAGGTTAAATTTCAGTTTATTAACCTGTATATATTAATGTAAGTAACAAGGTTGATCAAACTTGCAACAGAGCATGTAATTTTCTCCAATTTTTGCAACATTGAATTTAGCATAAAATAGAGCTACTGAGTGCAGGGCTATCTATATCTAGCTATCTATCTATCTATCTATCTATATATATATATATATATATATATACATACATACATACATACATACATACATATATATTACTATTTATTAAATATAAGTTTAAAATTAACTTTTGTGTAACAGACTTGGAACACACACACACACACACACACACACATATTATGTGTTATATGTTATGACATATATAATTATATTATATATATATTATATTATAAATATATATATAATATAATTATATGTATATATATCATAACATATACTTATATAACATATATATATATATACTTGACATACACATGTTCTAAGTCAGTTGCACACAAGTTAGAAACATTCTACAAAAAATTAAATTTAAACATATTTATAATGAATTCATTGTGTAAGTAATCTGTAGTTAATCCTATCCAGGGAAGCCAGTATAAGCTAAGCCTCATTGTGCAATGCTTTACTAATTCACATCACACAACACTACTTCGTGCCCACAGTAAAACACTAAATCATTCACAGCACACCGCATAACAGTACATCACACCATGTCAGGCCATACCATGCCATGCAGCACCATATCACGCCGTACCTTTTCATACCACAACAGATTATACAACACAATGCCACACAACACAATACCATCCCAAACCACACCATACCACATTACACTCCAACATGCCATAATAAAACTTAAGAGCATACCACATCACACCTCACCCAAACACACCACAACACAACGTAATAATAAATCAACCAGCCTAAACCTGTCAAAAGCAAATCTAATAAAACTTTATTAACTAATAAACTAATAAACTAATAATTTATTAATAAATGTATAATATTAACTAATAAAATTTATAAAGTAATAGTAATTATTCCTCAACATCTACACGAGGAGGACTGCAAAATCTGACATACAAACAAAAACCAAACATTTTTTTCTAACTTAAAGTAATTTTCTAAAATTATTATTTTCTTAAGATTAACAGCAAGACTGGGAACTTGAGAGATGTCATATAAATACAGAAAACTGTTTTGTTAGATGGAAACCAATAATCAAATTCTTATACATCTGTAAATGTAATACAATCTACTTTAGTGGGATCATCTGAAACATCTAGAAAGAAATTTAGCTCCCAATGTGTGCTTGAAGTCATGTTTACGTTAATTCAGCAGTAAAACAAAGGGGCCTTCGGTTTTTGAAATAGCAGAATTTTCAAATTTTTCAGTCTCTATGTTGCGACTGAAAATCTTACAAGTCTGCTGTTTTAAAAACTTATTACAGTCTACTATCATCTGCAGTTAGAGATATTCTGTTTTCTGCTTTCTGATGTTCGCAATATCGACATCATAATCACATAAAAACTAAAACTTATATTTAAAACTCGGGACAACTGAGTAAGTATTCTTGTACTTGTGCTGTCAACCCTCCGTGGAGGGACCCCTTATTAATTTCGCACCATGAAAAGACATTTCCACCGCCTGCATAACAGTTTTCATACAACTGATTTATCTGAGCGGATGTAAGTTGATAGTCGTAAAAGTTTACTCCAGTTATTTTCCCAACAAATGAATCATCAGCTTCGAAATGTCCAACTGGGTATGAATCTGAATCTTGTCCTATCACCAGCGTGCCACTCCTATGAGCTATTTCGTTAGCTGTATCACCATTTGTGCCTGAATATTTCAAAGATCCGTTTAGGTAAAGCTTGTGACCTCCAGATCCTGTTTTCCATGTCAAACAGAAATGGTGCCAATTGCGATCATGTAATTCTCTAAGTGAATCAGAGTAAATGTAATCTTTATCCCTGAAAAATACGTACGAGTTATAGCTTAGAGATTTTCCCTTGGTTGTTGCTAAGAAAAAGAAAACACACCAACATTTTTAAAGCCATAACAAAACATGTATTTTAACCTTATCTTACCACATTAGGTCTACATGTTGTTTAATCAAGTTTTTCTTACAGTATTGCCATGTCTTGTTGTTACTCGGCATTCTTGATTATGTAATGGATGCGAACTCATTCCAGTATATTCCTTTGCAGCTTGATGATGATCCATTGTGAATTGACAGAGCCTTAACTTTTTTTCTGAGAATGATGTTATAATTATCAGCTTGAATTTAAAATGAAAAATCGAGAATTCGATTGCCAATTCCATCAATCCATGTGGAATTCGCTTTAGTATACTCCTTGCGAACTAGCCCTTTTTTGAAAATTATACTTTGACAATGCTCACGTACCCATCAACGTAAAACTTTAATTTGTGTTTCGTGTCTGGATAGACTGAAATGCTGATTCCATTTGATGAACTTGGCGTGGAATAACAAAACAAACAGTTTTTCTTGTTGGATGATTGGTCTATCTTCAGCCATTCACAAACTGTAAATTCTCTTATGGATTCATGAGCTGAAACATCTTTTGAAAAATACTTAGTGCTGCCACTTTTCTCAAAGAACAGCTCAGTTTGACAACCGTCTGAAAAAAACAAGAAGTTTTGTTATAAACACGACAAACCAAATTATAATTACCTATAATAACGCAAATCTTTTTCTTAATTCGAAGAATGGGTGCTTGATTAGAAACCCTATAATTAAAAATTGAGCCATGTGTTTCAAAACAGTCCAGTGACCCATCATCAAATTTTGCCTGATAATCACTGTGATTGTTTGAAACATTGTATTTTCTCCTTTTCTTAGTAGTGAAATTTCTCATTCATTATAATTATCCAAATTCACAGAGTTGAGTTACAGAAGCAGTGTAAAGCATACAATTACATGGGGCACGTGCATAGAGAGAGACTGCTTCCCATATATCGATCAGTACTTCAAAAGTGTGTGGCTCAATGGATGTTCTTGCCTAACATTTGAATGCAGTTTGCAAAACAAGGTACAAATTGTTTGCTTAACAGCAAATCACAGAAAGTGTATTGCAATATGGCGCCCATTGTTCGTATCAGAATTTGCGTGAGTCTAGGAATATCTCTGTATGCAGGAACGACTTTTAAATCTATGGCACAAAGTTTCTTTCTCAAAACGAAAACAATATCTGTTCTAATGCGAAACGTTAGACAAGAGCCATTTTAATGTAATGGCCACTTGTTGGAAAGGATGCAGTCCACTTATTTATAGTTGTTCTGTTATTATGCTATAGACTGGAATTGTTTGTTCAATATTTTCAATGTCGTTTTTGCTTTTTTTGCTTTGTGCTGTTTTTCGTGCGTTTAATTCAATTAGGTTTTATTTGTATGTATCATAGCGTGCTGCTGAAAAAAAGAGCACGAGTTTAAATTTTTATATATATAATTATTGAATTATCAAAATAATAGTAATAATAAAATAATCATTTTATTTGTATAATATCACTTGTGCAGTACATACATAATTTACATAATAATTAACAAATAACAATAATGGTTAATTGGCTAGTGATTAACCATTTGAGTCACAGAGGTTATATGACACCATTATTATTGACACCAAGAGTTGCTCTTATTTTTAGTAGTTACTGATATTTTGGTCAAATACTCGCTGTGACTCTTTAAATACTTGATATGATATAATCAATAAATAAATTTAATGTAATAAATGCCCAATTATTAAATTATTAAAATGGCTGACAAAGTATTTGACCTCGCTTTATTGTATGATTATTGTTTTTATAAGGGCTTGGTAAACATCTCGAACTATCCTTTTCCTTGTCATATATCATTAACATATGCTTGCCTTTCAGCTGTCTACAATGTATTTTTAATGTCATTCAATCGTAGTAGATATGGTTAAATCTTTTAGGTAATCAAGACTTATGAAATGCTACCTTACAATATTGACAAGTTGTGAAGACGATGAAATACTTACCAAGCTCATTAGAAGGGCTACCAGGCTCCTCATCAGGGCTGCACGTCGGATTACTTGTTCTATCAGATTCTCCAGCAGTGCTGCACGTCAACTGACTGGTTTCCATGACTACCCCGCCATGTGATGTTCCGTCCTGATAATCACACCATGAGAATACATTTCCACCACCTGCATAACAATCTGCATACAGGCTTCTGATATTATCAGCTGTTAGTTGATAATCGTAAAAATTTACACCAGTTATGGAACCCACAAAAGACTCATCAGCATCAAAACCTCCAACCGGGTACTCATCAGAATCTTGTCCTATCACCATCGTCCCACTGCTACCAACAATTTCATCGAACGTCTTGTCATTACTGCCTTTGTATACTTGAGAGCCATCTATGTAAAGCTTGTGTCCACCAGATCCTTTCTTCCACATGAGACAAACGTGGTGCCATTTTCCATCGTATAGTCGTGTAACAGAATCAGAGTAAATGTATTCATATTCACTGAAAATGAAAACAGAATCACATATCACAAATCATAGATAATATTACATGGTAATGCTGCTTGGAAAGTGATCATGTGTGTAGGCTATGGATACTGGACTGCTGTCCACTCATAGCGAAGGTAGGACGGATGACACCGGGGCCCACACCTTGCTGCATGTCTTAATTAAGCTAATCAAACGCGTTATCCAAAACAAAATTCGGATAATGGAGTCGAAATGACAATTTATTATTAAGTATTACACTTTTCAGCAAGAACAACCAGTTTATCTAGAGGAACGGAGTTTGCGGCAAAGCCTGTGAAATGTGAACAGAGCTGCAATGAAAGACACTGATCACTGACAAGGGCCAAAAGTAGACCCTTCCCTTTTTATAAGCTCAGGCGTGCACGTGACTAGTGGTTTTTACAAACACAAGGTCAGAATACGAGTCCGTGCCACGTTCGCATTCACAAATGAGAGGTCTATTGTATCCTCTTGTCAGCATTAAATTTCATTTCTTTACTCTCGGCTCTATAGTACAATATTATTGAAAAACGGCATAAAAGCGCTTGTAAATTATAACTGCTAGTACAATGCTTGTTAGCTTAGTGACTAGTTTAAGAAGCAGCAGTCATTATGTCAAGTAAGGGCAGGGCTCATTTTTGTATAGATATTGCCTTATCTCAGAATTGTGAAAAAGTCTACAAGCTTGTGAATCAATTTTCGTCTTGATTTCCATCAGATACTGAAACTTACTCGCATCCTATTCATTTCTAACAGATTTTGGGCACGTCTACCTGACCTTGGCATGTCAATCACACAAAAATTTCGGTCCTGAATGGAATGCTGCCATTTCCCGCACTTAGCCGAGTAGTTTTTCAGTTATAGGATTACAGCATGTCCTATTTCTTTTTTTCGTCTAGCTTTCAATTATCTGTATCATAATGTGCATTTTCACGTACAAATCATAAATTACGTTTCTTAGATGCTAACTAAAATCATAAGAAGACACTTAGTGAGTTATAGTGAATTATAGTATCTGTTATATTAGGACAATCTTTAAAATTCCCTAAAGGTCAAATTCAATGTAAAACATATTTTTGTATGTGCTAAATGGACGAATAAACAAATCTAAATCTAAATCTACTTTTTACCATTGAATTATTTAAATGGGCGATTCATTTGATCTTTTGTAATGGAATCTTGTATTGAATCAATCTATCATCTACTTTTTACCATTGAATTATCAAGGTAGGTGATTTATTTGATCTTTTGTAACAGAATCTTGTATTGAATCAATCTATCATCTACTTTTTACCATTGAATTATCAAGGTAGGTGATTTATTTGATCTTTTGTAACAGAATCTTGTATTGAATCAATCTATCATCTACTTTTTACCATTGAATTACCAAGGTAAGTGATTTATTTGATCTTTTGTAACAGAATCTTGTATTGAATCAATCTATCATCTAGTTTTTACCATTGAATTATCAAGGTAGGTGATTTATTTGATATTTTGTAACAGAATCTTGTATTGAATCAATCTATCATCTACTTTTTACCATTGAATTATCAAGGTAGGTGATTTATTTGATCTTTTGTAACAGAATCTTGTTTTGAATCAATCTATCATCTAGTTTTTACCATTGAATTATCAAGGTAGGTGATTTATTTGATCTTTTGTAACAGAATCTTGTATTGAATCAATCTATCATCTACTTTTTAACATTGAATTATTAAGATGAGTGATTTATTTATTTCTGAAGAAATCTTTTTTGCTTTCTAAGTAGATTAATTGTATGGCTTGTGAAGTCATTTAAGTTGTACGACTGCTATAAGTTTCTTTAATATAACCATTATTGCAATGTAGCATCACTCATGGCGGAGGGGCTCGTCTGACATGCTCATCCGTTCTCCTCATGACATTCACAGCTTCCTTAATTGGATAGTGTAAATGTTAAAAACAGCTAAGGAACAATTATATTTTATGTTCATGTTGTACTTAAGCTCTTATACATTTATACGTAAGTGCTTATTGTCGAAATAAATTATCTAAATCCATATCTTAATCTTTCCTGACATGGAAAAAGACAGACAGTCAGACTAGGTACCATTGCACAAGAACTGTCAACTCATGCACATACCTGTTAATAAGAAATTTTAGTTTGTCCTTGGAATCTGGATATACAACGACAGAGATGGCATTTGGTTCAGTCGGAGTTGAAAAAGAAAAGAAGTTGTTCTTGTAGTTGTTTGAGTAGCCCACCTTCAGCCACTCACAAACTGTGAATTCTTATTATTTTTGCAGTGCTGGAAACCTCAGCAGAAAAGTAATCAGTTTTGCTAGCTCTCGGGAAGTAAAGTTCAGCCTGGCAACTCTCTGCAACAGACAAAAGTAAATGTATTGAGCAAAACTGCAGAATGATGCTACATAATTTCTAAGAAATGTTTCAGAGTTAGCGTAAAAGTTTCCATCATTTTTAAATAAAGATGATATACATGTATTTATCTGTGAGCATATTGAAACTGCAACAAAAAATTGTTCTACTCGTGTTACAGTATTTGCTAAAGATATACCTGTCTGGCAAACACTACTACAGCCCAACTCAAAGTAAATCACATCAAAGCACAATCTTCTATAGAAATGCCATATTAACATAGCAGCTTGAAAGTGAAAGCTCTAATAAAAGTTAACAATTTGGAGAGTAACTTCTGCTAAAACTTGAGATACACTGAGAAATTAAGAACGGAAGAAGCGTTTAGATTTATTTAATGCAAACTGCGAGCAGAAAAAATTAGAAGAAAAGGCAGGATAAACTAAAAGTTAAAGTATTGATTAGCAATGTAACTGGCGTTAATCAAAAATAGAAATTTTTTTGAGAAATTGAAACAAAAAACCTAATACATTTATTTGGCAGAAATTACAGCTAATAATACTAATAATAATCATAATAATATTAATAATTGTAATAAAATTAATAACAATAACAATAATAGTAATAATAATAATAATAATAATAATAATAATTGTAATCGCAGAAAAAAAGCTAAGTCTGCTACAATAATAATAATAACAATAATAATAATAATATTAATAACAATAAGAATAATAATATTAACAATAATAATAATAATGTTATGCATCCATTTCATTTTTCCATTACAGTTATGAGTACCAATGGCACATTCATCTATATCTGTTTATAAAAATTAAATGCTGTCAATTTTTATACAAAATGTATGATAAGATTTTACTGACCACATCCACAGATACATTGTTGTAGGTTATACAGCCGTCATATGGCATTTGTGATGTTTTCACTATCGCTAGCACTTTCTTTAATAATAAAGTAATACTTTACAATGCACTACGCAGATAGTTCTGTCCCGCTCATCTCTATTGTGAATTTATGATTGTTTATGTAATCGCCAGATTAATCAATTACTTGTGGTGTATTAGAAACACTATTAACCTATTTTCTGCATGATCATTATTACTTTCATATGTATTTGCATAGCGCATATGTTTAGGCAGGCTGCACAACTACTTGTTGTGTAATACCTTATACATGTTCGTTATGTGGCACTTATATAAAAGCAGCGCTCAGTAAGTGCCTGTGGTGTGTTATCAAATGTGCCCTTTAAACGAACATGAAAGTATACACATTTTCCGAGGAGAATAAGAATTTTTTCTAAGATGTGATGCCCCTAAAACTTTGGCGCCTTAGGCAATACCCTAGTTAGCCTATTGGTTAATATGCCCCTGCTTCTAGTTGTGCTACAAATTAGGATGTTCTTCGGATAATTGATCCTGGTGACAGATTTGGTTGCAGCAAATAACAAGCCTTCCTTGCAGTGTTTACTTTTTGGGGAAAAAAATTTAGAGATAATTTAAAACAGGCAGAACAGGCGCTGTTTAACATGTTCGAAATACATCTCGAAAGATTGCTGTTATGTAATTTGCAACACCTACTTGAGGCCGATGCCTCGCATTCAGTCTCATTTCCTGTATAATCAGTTTCACACATAAAGCTGCCGTCAGTGTTTTGACAGGTTTCCCGTTCTGCATCACAGTTATGAATATTGACTGCACATTCGTCTATGTCTGAAAACCAGAGATATTGGAATATATGCACATTAGTCCATATCTACTATATATATGTATATACTGCACTGTAGTATATAGTAAATCTTGTACATATATACATATACATACATACAATTATTGTTATAAAGACCCTTATCCCCTTATATGTATATATATATATATAATATTATATATTATATATATATATAAGGGGATAAGGGTCTTTATAACAAAATATATAAAATTGATCTTGATGACAGATTAGTTGTAAAAAATGAAAATAAAAACAAATAATATATATATATAATATATTTTACGTATTTTAACAGAAGTAAAATTCTGAATGTGTAAAAAGTAGGACATTTTGCTTAACTAAAATTATCCTGTATTTGGCTGAATTGTCTTAACGTGATCATGAATTGATCATCTAAATTGATCGTCTAAAGTGATCATGAAAATAAATAACGTTAGGGAAAAAAGTATCTCAGTACATTATTAGTTAATATCATGCTCAATTAATAGCTACATTATCAGATCTCAATATGAAAGCTAGTTAGTTACTAAAATCGAGCAATTTATTATGTTAAAGTAATCCAATCATAGACGAAATCATATAAAAACGGTGTAAAAATGATAAATTTTATTAATAACTTCTCTACTGTCTACATTGTGTGAGATTCTGGACTAACTATTCAATCACGTTGATCACGTGGGTCTTGACTACAACAGGCCATTTACTTAACTAAAATCATCCAGTATTTAGCGCCACTGTCTTAACAGCACTAATGTGATTGTCAGCCAAATCAGCCTATTTTTGCTAAACATTTTACACCTCAAACTAGACGGAGCAAAATTAAGTAAATATAGACTATTGGCAATTTTATTTGTCTTACCAAAGCACACAGTTCCATCTCCAGCATAACCCTGGTTGCATGCACACATAAAACTGCCATCTGTGTCCTGACAAGTGCCATGATTTGCATCACAGTCATGAGTACCAAGATAACATTCATCTACATCTGTTTATAAAAATTATGTTGTCAGTTATTTCTATTCAAAATGAATCATAAGATTATACTGACCACTGCCACAGATACATTGTTTTACGTTATATAGACGTGATTTGGCATTGGTAATAGCTATCGTATCGCATGCACTTTCTTTAGTAATAAAGTAGTATTTATCTGTTTAACAAAAAACTGTTGGAATAGCAAATCATGACTTCTATGTGTGTTGCAAATTTGGATTTTCTTCAGATAATTGATCTTGCTGACATATTAATTGTTTTAAAATAAAAAAACTAAAAATAGATTCTGTTGCAGCAAATAGCAGGTTTCCTTTATAAAGTGCTTTACATGGACATTATAATTGTCATAACAAATTTTCAAGCCACCTTTGTAACCTGCTAGTCACATTAGTATATTTTCCTTGTACATTTTACAACTCAAATTAGACAGACCAAAATCGGGAAAATATATACTATTGGGAATTTTATATGTCTTACCAGAGCACACAGTCCCATTTCCTGAATAACCATTGTCGCATTCACACATAAAACTGCCATCAGTGTTTTGACAAGTACCATTATTTGCATCACAGTTATGAACATTGGCTGTACATTCATCTACATCTGAAAACCAGTAACATTGGAGTATACATTGATTTGTGTATATATTATCACAGGAGTAAAAAGCTAGCTGTGTTAAAGTAAAACTAAACACTATGTCTTCATCAAAAAGCCATTTTAAACATAATTACAGATTATGATCACGTGGTAGTTGTTCATAGAACTTTGATGCCCTACGTAGTATGACTATAATAGGCCATTTTACTTAACTAAAATTATCCAGTATTTAGCAGCACTGTCTTAACAGCACTAATGTGATTGTCAGCCAAATCAACATAATTTTTGCTAAACATTTTACACCTCAAACTAGTAGGGGGAAAATTTAGTAAATATAGACTATTGGCAATTTTATTTGTCTTACCAAAGCACACAGTTCCATTTCCAGCATAACCCTGGTTGCATTCACACATAAAACTGCCTTCTGTGTTTTGACAAGTACCATTATTTGCATCACAGTTATGAGTGCCAACAGTACATTCATCTACATCTGTTTATAAAAATTGAATGTTGTTAATTATTTCTATGCAAAATGAATCATAACATTATACTGACCACATGCGTTGATACATCGTTGTATGGGCTATATAGTCGTGACTTGGCATTTGTCATGGCGTATAGTATCGCATGCACTTTCTTTAGCAATAAACTAGCATGTATCTAGTTGTTTAACAAGAAATTGTTGGAATAGCAAATTGCGCCTTCTATGTGTGTTGCAAATTTGGATTTTCTTCAGATAATTGGTCTTGCTGACATTTTAGTTGTTTTAAAATAAAAAGCAAAGAATAGATTTGGTTGCAGCAAATAACAAGCTTCTTTTAGGGAGTGCATAGCACAGACTTTATAATTCTAATAATAAATCTTCAGGCCACTTATATATATAGTTATATATGCCCTGCTAGTCAAATTAACATATTTTCCTTGTACAATTTACATTTCAAACTAAGCAGGAGAAAATTGAGTAAATGTATACTATTGAGAATTTTATGCCCTACCAGAGCACACAGTTCCATCTCCAGTATAACCCTGGCCACATTCGCACATAAAGCTGCCATCAGTGTTCTGACAATTGCCTTCTTTTGTATCACAGTTATGAGTGCCATCAGTACATTCATCTACATCTGTTTATAAAAATTAAATGTTGTCAGTCTCATTTCAGAATGTATCACAAGATTACACTGACCACATGCACACTTACATTGCTGTAGGTTACACAGACGTGAATTGGCATTTGTGAAGGCCACAGCGTTACATGTACTTATGGTTAACAAAAAATATGTATTGTATCTATCTGTTCAACAAAAAGCGTTAGAATAGCAAATTATGACTTCTAAATGTGGTTGCTAATTTGGATTTTCTTCAGATAATTGATCTTCATGACAGTAAATTTGGTTGCAGCAGACAACAAACATTTCTTACAGTGTGTATTGCACACAAATTATCACTTTAATTAATAATCTTCAAGTTACAATTATAACTTGCTAGTTAATTCAGCATACTTTTGCTGTACATTTTACAATTCAGAATGGACAGAGCAAAACTTGAGCAAAATATTTACTATTGACAATTTTATATATCTTACCAGAGCACACAGTTCCATCTCCAGCATAACCATTGTCGCATTCACACGAAAAGCTGCCATCAGTGTTTTGACAAATGCCATGTTTTGCATCACAGTTATGAATGCCAACAGTACATTCATCTGCATCTGTTTATAAAAATTGAATGTTGTTAATTTCAATTTAAAATGTATCATAAGATTATGCTGACCACATGCACGCATACATTGTTGTAGGTTACACACACGTGATTTGGCATTTGTGAAGGCCACAGGCCACAACGTTACATGCACTTATGGTTAACAAAAAACATGTATTATATCTCTCCGTTCAACAAAAAGCGTTGGAATAGCAAATTATGACTTCTAAATGTGGCTGCTAATTTGGATTTTCTTCGTGTAATTGGTATTGGTGACTGAATAGTTGTTTAAAATATAAAATAATATATTTGGTTACAGTAAATAACGAAGCTTAAAAACAGCACGCATTGCAGAGAAATTATAGTAGTAATAATTAATCGTCAAGCCATAATTATAACCTGCAAGACATATCAACATATTTTCACTGTACATTTTATACTTTAATCTAGACAGAGCAATATTGAGTAACTACTGATTATTGCCAATCTGATTTGTCCTACCAGAGCACACAGTTCCATCTCCAGCATAACCCTGGCTGCATTCACACATAAAACTGCCATCAGTGTTCTGACAAATGCCATGTTTTGCATCACAGTTATGAGTACCATCAACGCATTCATCTATGTCTGTTTATAAAAATTAAAAGCTGTTAGTTTCTATCCAAAATGTATCATAAGATTATACGGACCACATGCACAGATACATTGTCGTAGGTTATACACTCGTGATATGGCACTTGTGAAGGTTGCAGCATCACATGCACTTATGGTTAATAACAAACATAGACAGTATTTATCTGTTCAAAAAGAAGCGTTCGAATAGCAAATTACGACTTCTAGGTGTGCTGCAAGTAAGAATTTTGTTCAGATAATTGATCTTCATGACACTAAATTTCGTTGCAGCAGACAATAAACATTTCTTACAGTGTGTATTGCACAGAAATTATCACTTTAACTAATAATGTTCAAGTTGCAATTATAACTTGCTAGTTAATTCAGCATACTTTTGCTGTACATTTTACAATTCAAAATGGACAGAGCAAAACTTGAGCAAAATATTTACTATTGACAATTTTATATATCTTACCAGAGCACACAGTCCCATTTCCTGAATAACCATTGTCGCATTCACACATAAAACTGCCATCAGTGTTTTGACAAGTACCATTATTTGCATCACAGTTATGAATGCCAACAGTACATTCATCTACATCTGTTTATAAAAATTGAAAGTTGTCAATTATTTCTATGCAAAATGAATCATAACATTATACTGACCACATGCATTGATACACGTTGTATGGGTTACATAGTCGTGACTTGGCATTTGTCATGGTGTATAGTATCGCATGCACTTTTCTTTAGCAATAAACTAGCATGTATCTAGTTGTTTAACAAGAAATTGTTGGAATAGCAAATTATGACTTCTAAATGTGGTTGCTAATTTGGATTTTCTTCAGATAATTGATCTTGATGACAGATTAGTTGTTTTAAAATAAAAAAACAAATAATAGATTTGGTTGCAGCAAATAACAAGTTTCCTTTAGAGAGTGCATTGCACAAACATTATAATTGTAATAATAAATCTTCAGGCCACTTATATATATAGTTATATATGCCCTGCTAGTCAAATTAACATATTTTCCTTGTACAATTTACATTTCAAACTAAGCAGGAGAAAATTGAGTAAATGTATGCTATTGAGAATGTTATGCCCTACCAGAGCACACAGTTCCATCTCCAGTATAACCCTGGCTGCATTCACACATAAAGCTGCCATTGGTGTTCTGACAAATGCCTTGATTTGCATCACAGTTATGAGTGCCAAGAGCACATTCATCTACGTCTATTTACAAAAATTGAGTGTTGTCAATTTCTATCCAAGCTTTGTCAAGAGCTTATACAAGACAACATGCACAGTTACATTGTTTTAGGTTGTACACAGTGAATTAGCATTTGTAGCGTTACAGCATTTACATGCACTTACAGTTAATAATAAAATATTATGGGTTTGTAAAAAATTGTTGCAAATGATGCCTTCTAAGTATGCTGAAAAACAAGACTTATTCATAAAATGATCTTGGTGGCATATTAGTTGTATGAAATAAAAAACAAAAATAAATTTGATTGCAGCGAATAATAAACCTTTTTTACAGGGCGAGTTGCACAGAACTTATAAGTGTCTGCAATAATAACTTATAACTGTAATAATAAATCTTCAAACCACAGTTTTTGGAGAGAATTTTTAAAGATAGTTCATAACAGGCACTGTTAAAAGCGATTAAAATGTTCGTAATATAGCTTTAAAAATTGGTATTAGGTAATTTTGCAAGACATACCTGAGGCTGTTACCAAGCATACAGTCCCATTTCCAGAATAACCTGAGTCACATTCACACATAAAGCTGCCATCAGTGTTCTGACAAATGCCATGTTTTGCATCACAGTTATGAGTACCAACAGTACATTCATCTGCATCTGTTTATAAAAATTGAATGTCGTCAATTATAATTTAGAATGTATCATAAGATTATGCTGCCCACATTCACACATACATTGTTGTAGGTTACACAGACGTGATTTGGCATTTGTGAAGGCTACAGGCCACAACGTTACATGCACTTATGGTTAACAAACAATATGTATTGTATCTATCTGTTCAACAAAAAGCACGAAGTTTGTTCAGATAATTGATCTTCATGGCAGTAAATTTGGTTGCAGCAGACAACAAACATTTTTTACAACGTGCATTCCACAGAAATTATCATTTTAATTAATAATCTTCAAGTCACAATTATAACTTACTAGTCGATTCAGCATACTTTTGCTGTACATTTTACAATTCAAAATTGAGAGAGCAAAACTTGTGCAAAATATTTACTATTGACAGTTATGTATGTTTTACCAGAGCACACAGTCCCATTTCCTGAAAAACCATTGTCACATTCACACATAAAGCTGCCTTCAGTGTTTTGACAAATGCCATGTTTTGCATCACAGTTATGAACATTGGCTGTACATTCATCTACGTCTGAAAACCAGTAACATTGGAGTATACATTGATTTGTGTATATATTATCACAGGAGTAAAAAGATAACTGTGCTAAAGTAAAAGTGAACACACTTTCTTACATCAAAGAACCATTATAAGCGTAATCAAAGATTATGATCACATGGTAGTTGCTTGTTTATAGGACTTTATGTCCTAAGTAGTTTGACTATAATAGGACATTTTACTTAACCAAAACTATCTGGTATTTGGTAGCATTTTCTTAACAGTGCTAAAATGATCACTAAAATAAATGTAGTGATATGCATTACAGTACATTACTAATTAATACAAAGTTCATTTAATAACAAGATTAACAGATTTAATATGAAAGATAGTTAGTTACCAAAATCGAGCAATTTATTATGTTAAAGTAATCCAATCATTGGTGGAATTACATAAAAATGATGTAAAAATGATAAATTTTATTAATAATTTCTATCCTGTTGATATCGTATGAGATCCTAGACTGACTGCTGTTCACTCACCTTGATCATGTGGGTCTTTCAGATGAAAATCCAGAACGTTCTGTAAAAACGAAACTGGAATTGAAATAAGCTTATTTGAAAAGAATATTGCCTTAAAGTTGGATAAGGTGGGGCATAAAGGAAAATTTATGGAAAAATGCCTCTGTTTGCTACACAGTTGCCTGATCACGTAAATACCATTCCTGGCCAATACGTGAAACACTATCACACCTTTGACTGTAAAATACTGTAAGCTTTTTTAAAATTCCAAAATTGGGGCATAGCGGAACAGGACTTAGGTCTGTTTTCCAGGAAAAGTGCTTGCCGAATTTTTTTTAGCAGAAAGCTTTTTCCCCAGAAAATGTTTTTCCTAGAAAACTTTTTTCACAGAAAAACATTTCGTACAAAGATTTTTAATAAAAAAAATCTCGGTTACCTTACCACCTCTCTCTTGTTCTCTCACTCTCTCTCTCTCTCCTCTCTCTCTCTCTCTCTCTCTCTCTCTCTCTTTCTCTCTCTTTCTCTCTCTGTCTCTGTCTCTTTCTCTCTCTCTCTCTGTCTCATTCTCTCTCTCTCTCTCTCTCTCTCATTCTCTCTCTCTCTCTCATTCTCTCTCTCTCTCTCTCTCTCTCTCTCTCGTCCTTTTGTTATTAGCAGCACTTTGAGTAATGACTATCAAAAACGACAATAAAATCACAATTAAAATGACGCAATGTTTAAGGGTAACAACCTTGTTTTGTTTTGTTTTGCAAAAAATTTTGTTTTGAAACTGTGTTGCTGCAATTTCAAGTTTTTTGTTTACTTTTGCAAAGTAATTTGCAATGTATCATTTGTTGCATATAATTACTTCAAATTCACTTGATTTTCATAGGATTTAAAATAAAGTTTAACGAATAATAATTATTAAAAATGAAAACACCAAGACTTTGTGAACTATAATTAGCAATTTGTTAATATCTTGTGGTCAATATTTGTCCAATAAATTAAGCTCCTTCATCTGATTTTTATAGGTTCATTTATGACGGGAGCAAACCCAGTTTATTAATGGAAAGTTTTGCACGGAAAGTTTTTTGGAACATAATTTAACATTGCCCTTTCTTCCCCTGATTTACATGGCATAGTGACGTCATGTAATGGCGCCGTCGGAACAGTGTTGCGGGAGCTTTAAGATGAAAACAAACGAAAATTCCTTTCAACGCGAGTACGACATGCGCGTAAAATTGCTGTAAACTAGTAAAATTTTTAAGGCGAGTTTTCTGACACCTTCTCCAGGTGCCCCTTTTCTTGTCATTTAAAGCCATGAATGATGAAGCGCAACTGAAAGTTAGATGCTATATTCACGCGTAAAGAAATACTTCAACAATTACGTCATGTAACAATTACGTCATTCTTCTCGCTCAACGTAAAAAAATGGCGCAGCTTCAGATCTAATACGGCTAACAGGGAAGTGATAAAAAATCAAAAGAGCAAATTTTATGGTAAGTTTTTAATAAAATAAATGGAATATTTGTAAGGAGAGCAGGGCTTTAGATTGTAAACGCTTATATTATATTGAAGGTTTAGTTTGACTTTAAATATAAATTCATAACAATATTCTGTTTTAGGGAACACATCTGACGACGATAGTTGTTATATTCCTGTTTTAACTAAAACTTCTAAATTGTTAAAAACTTTCTTCACTACAATTAGTAAAGGAAAGCTGTGTTAAATAGTGATTTTGATTAAATTGGTGATTAAATTATTAAATTAATAATTCAAGATTAAATGATTGACGATGCAAGATTAAACTATCGCTGTGGCTAGAAGCCTAGTTAGGTGTGGCATCACGTGACCAGCTGATGTTCGACCAGCTGACTCAGAAGTAAAGATTGATGATGTAATCCTTATGTGCAGAAGCTCACGCTGCATTAGGTAGTTAGACAAAAGTGTTTTGAGGCCCGCACCTCGGGGAGATTAGGAACTGACTAGAAGCCTAGTTAGGCGTGGCATCACGTGACCAGCTGATGTTTGACCGGCTGACTCAGAAGTAAAGATTGATGATGTAATCCTTATGTGCAGAAGCTCACGCTGCATTAGGTAGTTAGACAAAAGTGTTTTGAGCCCCGCACCTCGAGGGAGATTAGGAACTGACTTGAAGACGGAGGGCTGGCATTACTATCCTCTTATATTTACCGTGTTGTGTTTGTTGTTTAATAAATGTGTAGTTTATTAAATAAAGTCTTGATAGTTTGCCATGCCCATCGTGGCTCCCTCACACGCCACGCAAAAACAACAATAATCAGCAAACAGCTTTAACCACAAGAATAAATAGATTTTAACCAATTGTTTTACTTGAAGAAAGTTCGCGTTTTACTCGTTAGATGACGCCAGGAGCTCTTTAGTCCTTGTTTTACTCAATTACAATGCAAATTACGTTTTAAGAATAAGCTGCTGAATAACAATAATTTTCTAAAATTCGTAAACCTGGTAGTTAATGAAGTAGAGAGGATCGACGCTATCATTTCTACCATTGTCATCACCACCACCATGACCACCATCATGACCACCATTGGCATCATCTGCTGCAGAATTTGTCTCCATTTTGTTGTCATCGATTGCAGTTATTTCAGCCAGATATTTCTCACACAAATATCCTCCTTTTTCGTTCTTCTTGACTTTTACGCCATTACATGGTGGATTTTTCTGATTTGAACACTGTATTGCACATTGAACACTGTAAGCATAAACGGAACGTAAATAATTGTAAATGTCAAGAAAACCCTCCACTTACATAAAGCTTAAAAAATTCGTCTCGAAATTTTATACCACTTACGTACTACCTTTTCGTATGCAGGGCTTGCGTCGGCAGTCACGCTGTATAAAACGTGTAAATTTAAACTCCCGCGATGACCGTTAGACGCAGCCATTTTAATGGTAGGTCGTTTGAAACAAGTTTTGATAACATTAAGCAAAGTTTGAAAAAATAATCAGAGCATTCGTAGCATACATGTTGCTAATTAAGTAAAATTTTAAATTACTGTATCTTGTCAATAAGATTAAAAATACGTTTTTGGTTAGTGAGTGGCGCACCCTGTAGGGTGAGTCAGCGAAAGCATTTGAAACTGTTATAATCACGTAGCCTGAAAGCACTGGCGGCTCGTGGCTAAAATTAGTGAGGTGCTGCTTCAGAAAATTTTAGACGTTGTTTTAGTGCTGTGTAAAACGTAACAAACACATGTAATTTTAATGTTGCAGTTATATTTGCAGTTACTCTTTTCTTAACTGCAACTTTCTCATGGAGAGACAAATGTGAAAAATTAAGCTGTTGTAGTTCACTTACAGTCACAGAACTTATTTCTTGGGGATGCAAGGCGTCCATTATTTAATAATTTATGTTTTAAGCACACACGCTAAGTTTACACTTTATCACATCAAGAATACGACTGCACACGGTAAGCACGTGGTAATCGTTACTGTGATAGAGACAGTACCTTTCTACCTAGCAGCAGACGCTAGCGTACGGCGTGTTTTCTCAGACAGGTGAAGTAAATTGTACTTCCCTCACCTAGTTAACCTTGCCTATAAACAGGAAGTGTCACCGCTGATCGGTGACCATCTATCAGCAGGTACCACAAAGGGTGATCCCCAATTTTTTCTTGTTAAATATGTAGGCCCATATGTGAAATTATTGATTTAAAGTGCAGTGGATTATGTGACTATTTTTGTTATGATTTGTAAGTTAATTTTAAATGTAAAGTTTAACGGTTAAATTTGGATTTTTGTGTGGCCACATTTTATACAAATCGTTATGTTTCTCTAATGATTATTCTTTGACTAGTTTGTTTCACAGCACAATTAATACAGCTAAAAGCAAGTCAATCAATCCCCCCTAAGGTTTAAGCGTAATGCAGTATTACTGACTGTAATAAATTATACATAAAATTAGTATTAACAGTGCACGATCAGGCCAGGCTCTCTCCCTTCCTCCCTCTCTTTAAAGTTATTTGGCATCAAATGCCATTTTTGCGATATGTACCATTTGTACACGAGCCGCCATTGCCTGAAAGCAGCATTGAGCTCAAGCTTTACATGTATTATAAGTTACACCGTGTTACTAATCATGGAAAAGTATTTTGACCGTCACTGATATCTGTTAATTAAACGTACATAATTACGGACAATTGCGATGATCAGGTTTATTTTTAGCACCGCCACGAACACCACGAACACCACCACGACCGTCATCATCACCGTCATCATTATCATCATCATCATCATCATCGTGATTGCAGTTGTTTTTATTTTTTCTTAATCTCCTCATTCTCATTGTCTTTTATTAACACAATCATCATAATCATTGTTGTAAACAAAATTATTATTATCAGTGTGGTCATTGTAGCCCTTTTTCACCATTGCACAACATCGTACATATTCATCTCTTCTTTTTCAATCATTATTAGGTATCAGTGTTGTTCCGATAGATCGGTTCCCAATCGAACAGCTAAGGTATGATTTGGTCAATTTTTCTCAAATCGAGTAGTACCGACTTGGAACTCATTGCCTGCATATGTTGATGGTGCACCCCTCGTAACTGTACAAAATTATAAGTTGTTTAAAAAGCCGCTTATATAAAGTTAACTTCCTTGTACACAATAGACACATGTAATCAGTTAATCTCTTTGTGTCTTTACCACACTCTTGTAAATATTTTATTTGTATGTTTTTTGCCAACGTGTTTTATATTATATCGTTTTTATTGTAGACTGTATTTTAGTAATGAGTGTGAATAAACAGAAATGAATGAAGTAAATGATCGGTTGCCGATTTTTGCGGAAAATGTAGGCCTGGTATCGGTTCGGTATCGGCTTCGAGGAAAATAAAAAAATCGGTATCGGCTTCGAGGAAAATAAAAAAATCGGTATCGGCTTCGAGGAAAATAAAAAAATCGGTATCGGCTTCGAGGAAGATAAAAAAATTGGTATCGGCTTTGAGGAAGATAAAGAATCGGTATCGGCTTCGAGGAAAATAAAAAAATCGGTATCGGCTTCGAGGAAGATAAAAAAGTCGGTATTGGCTTCGAGGAAGATAAAAAAATCGGTATCGGCTTCGAGGAAGATAAAAAAATCGGTATCGGCTTCGAGGAAGATAAAAAAATCGGTATCGGCTTCGAGGAAGATAAAAAATCGGTATCGGCTTCGAGGAAGATAAAAAATCGGTATTGTTTCGGATTGATCTGTTCATGTTTTGAATAACACTGACGTCATGCTAACACATTTTAATACAAACTGCAAAAGTCTCATGTTGCGTAATTAATTGATATTATAAGAAGCTATTCGAGCTTCCATCATCAGGTTTAAACATCTCCAGTTTTGAAAGATACTTGCAATTTTCCTATTTTGAGCACAAGTGTTAATAATTCGCATTTATTGCTGATCTATAATCAATAATCAATGATCAGTTAATCGATATCAGTTTTCAAAACGCGGGATTGGTGGTTCGGTATTGGTTTCGAGGAAAATGAAGAATTGGTGTCGGTTCGGAACAACACTGCTGTGTCTTATGTTACGACTCATAATTATTGTGTTATTGTATAAATTATAGTTATTGCTAACATAATATTAATATCAGATTATTATTATTAGTTTTGTTGTTGTTGTTGTTGTTGTTGTTGCTGCTGTTGTTGCTGTTGCTGTTGTTGTTTTTGTTGTTCTTGTTATTATTATTATTATTTATTATTATTATTTTTATTATTATTATTATTATTAATATTATTATTATTAATATAATAATCATCATCATTATTATTATTATTATTATTATTATTATTATTATTATTATTATTATTATTATTATTATTATTATTATTATTATTATTATTATTATTATTATTATTATTATTATTATTATTATTATTATTGTTATTGTTATTGTCATTGTCATTGTCATTGTCATTGTCATTGTCATTGTCATTGTCATTGTCATTATCAATGTCATTATCATTATCATTATCATTATCATTATCATTATCATTATCATTATCATTATCATTATCATTATCATTATCATTATCATTATCATTATCATTATCATTATCATTATTATTATCATTATCATAATTATTATTA
>JAQGDQ010002463.1:0-27594 GCA_030141605.1 Tubiluchus corallicola | reverse complement strand
TATTACACCTAGTATCAGATGCTGATTGGCTGGTTAGCATTACTTGTCGAAGCAACCCCAATCCCATGGCTGTTAAACTTTTCTGCAATGTTTTTGATGGCCATAGCAGTGAAATAAACAGACCTGGGTAACTGCGCTTAGTGCTGAGCTCGGGCGGCAGTCTGCCACCTTCCGACGAATCCGTCCTTTACAAGAAAAATATAGGTGGCGGTGTTACCGAAGTGCAGAGTTTCTTGAAATTACCAATGGTTATTCTCATTCTACGCAATAGTTAATCTCTGTTACCAAAGTGCAGAGTTTGTTTGAAATTACCAATGGTTATTCTCATTCTACGCAATAGTTAATCTCTGTTACCAAAGTGCAGAGTTTGTTTGAAATTACCAATGGTTATTCTCATTCTACGCAATAGTTAATCTCTGTTACCAAAGTGCAGAGTTTGTTTGAAATTACCATTGGTTATTCTCTTTCTACGCAATAGGTAATCTCTGTTACCAAAGTGCAGAGTTTGTTTGAAATTACCAATGGTTATTCTCATTCTACGCAATAGTTAATCTCTGTTACCAAAGTGCAGAGTTTGTTTGAAATTACCAATGGTTATTCTCATTCTACGCAATAGTTAATCTCTGTTACCAAAGTGCAGAGTTTGTTTGAAATTACCAATGGTTATTCTCATTCTACGCATTAGTTAATCTCTGTTACCGAAGTGCAGAGTTTGTTTGAAATTTCCAATTTTTATTCTCATTCTACTCAATAGTTAGTCTCTTTCCACCACGTTGCACTGGAAATTTCTGGAAGCCATTTGTTGGTTTTTAATGATATTAAAGACGACGTTTCTTTCCGGGTATTTGCTGTTTACCGTGTATTCTTTTTCCGACACTCTGCAGGTTACAAACTTGTTTCGCGAGTACCCGGATCAAGTGATACGCGCGCCCACGCCCACTGCTGAAGCAAGAGAAGCTTTCTTTAGTAAAATCTTTCTCGAAAAAGCGGTGCAGTCTCCAAATTGCTGTATGGAAACAGGTGAGTCATATTGGTATTGATAGTGTATCTCATCGTGTAAGTTGAGTGCAGAAGCTTCTGCTTAGTATTGGCTGCAACCATTGAAAGTTCGCTGTCTTTTTTCTAAGGCCTTGTAAATGTTGATCTACACAGTTCCGTTACGCTTTTTGAGTTGTTTACAGACAAACCTTTCATCTCATGCGCCTTTCTATAGTTCTATGGAATATCCAGTATTGATTTTCTTTTCTCCTGTCCAGGGGCAGCTGCAGACGTCTGTGGGTGCTGAAGACCACAGCATCAGCATCTTCCAGTAAGCTACGATTATTTGTATATTCACATTTCTAATGGCTCATGTCCAAGACCAAAGGGATGATCACGAAGATCTCCCCAAAGCAAAATCTTTTTTCTCCTTTTCAGCAAAATATGAGTCTGATTCTCTTCCACCTCCACTGGTTCGTCAGTGGTTTCTTGGCTGACAGTGCGGTTAGTGCCGAACTCTTCCAACGTCTTTCTGTTAGATGCCATATGGATATTCCATAGTACTCTGTCAATTACAACCATGAGTTTAAATTCCAATCATATGTATGTATGTATGTATGTATGTATGTATCTATGTATGTATGTATGTATGTATGTATGTATGTATGTATGTATGTATGTATGTATGTATGTATGTATGTATGTATGTATGTATGTATGTATGTATGTATGCATGTATTTATGTATGTATGTATGTATAAACAAATTAGAAGATATAAATGTTAAAATAAAAAAAGAAGCATTGAAGTATGGATTTGAAATAGAAATTTATCAATCTAACCATGAAGGAGACATAGTAGACTACATACAAAACTGTAAAGATAAAATAAGATTTTTAATAATTAACCCAGGGGCATTCACTCATTATAGTATTTCCATAAGGGATGCAATACTATCAAGCTCTCTAAAAACAATAGAAGTGCATCTTTCTAATATATATTCTAGGGAGAAATTTAGAGAAAAGAGTGTTATTGCAGATATTTCAATTGGGCAAATTTCAGGATTTGGAAGTTACGGATATATAATGGCTATTAATTATATAAATAATAAACTAATGCTTTACAAAAATTTATAGGGAGTAAGCATGATAGAGCATAAATTTGAATTTTTTTCTATACTAGCTTTAGTAGCAATACTTTATTTTTTTGTTCCACTTATTATGAAAAGTCACAGTAAAATTCAAAAATTAGAAACTGAAAAAAGTGAACTTATAAAAAGTAATAGAGAATATGCAAAATCAATAAGTAACCTTGAAACAGAAATAAAGGATATTAATAATTTAAATGAAATTGAAAAAATAGCTAGAAATAGACTTAATATGAGAAAAAAAGGAGAAAAAATATACAAATTATTAGAAGAGGATAGGAAATAAAATATTCTTTAAACAAATGAGGTGTACGATGTTTTTTTATGAAGATTTTGTAAAAAAAGTTGAAAATTATGAAGTAACAGAACAAAAAGATAAAATAGTGTATAAATATAACAAAAAAAAATTAATATTATGGACACTAATATATAGTATTATGCTTTTAATAGGTTTTTTTCAACTTTATATGGGAGTAGTAGAAAAAAATGTAATTACGATTGTTTTAGCTACTTTAATACTTACAATGGGAACTTATTTTATATATTCAATTAATAAATATAAAATAACTTTAGATTTTTTAGAAAAAAATATGACTTATGGTAAGTTAAAAGTTAAATTAGAGGATATAGGTAAAGTGTCACTTGTAAAAACCATACCAAAAGGGTCCAAAAGAATAGAGGCATGTTTATCCTTTATATCAAATGACAAAAAAGAGTACCTTATACCGTTAATAATGGAAAATAAGGTGGATTTTACTAGTAGAGTAAGGACTTATTTCAATGAAAATTTTATGATAATAAAAAGTTGACAAATATAGTAAAGTATGTTAAAATAAAAAAATAATATGTTACAAAAGGAGATAAAAAAATATGAGAAAAGTGAGTTATTTAATAATTATATTTTTATTTTCTGTACTAGCCTTTTCAAAAGAATATCATGTTGTAAAAACTGGTGAAACATTAGGTAAAATATCTAAAAAATATGGAATGAGCATATCAGAATTAAAAAAGTTAAATAATAAGAAAACTTCCTTAATAAGAGTTGGAGAAAAGCTTGCAATTACGTCAAATGGAAAATCAGCAAGTGCAGCTAAAAAGAAAAATTCAGGGAAAAAATTTACATGGCCGGTTTCTAAAAACGCTAGAGTAACAAGTAAATTTGGATATAGAGTACATCCAATATCTAAGAAAAAAAGGTTTCATAAAGGTGTAGATTTAAAGGTTGCTTCAAATACAAGGCTATATTCTCCAGCATCTGGAGTTGTAAAGATTGCAGGTTGGCTTAGAGGATATGGAAAAACTATTTTAATTAGTCACTCAAATGGATATCAGACTAGAATGGCACATTTAAATACGATAATGGTAAAACCAAAGCAAAGTGTATCAAAGGGACAATTAATTGGAAAAACTGGAAATACAGGAGCAAGTACTGGACCACATTTACATTTCGAGATAATTAAAAATGGTAATACAGTAAACCCATTGAATTATAGATAAATTGTTAAGTTGTTGACTATTTAGTTAACAGCTTTATTTTTTATATAAACAAAATTATTATTATAAATTTTATTTTAGAGATCTATCATTATGCAAAAAATAAGAAATTGTCTATTTACAAAAAGTTTTACTTTATCAACCTAAATGTTGGACCTATACCTGTCAAGTAAACAATAAAATAAAAACACTATTTTAGGCTATAATTCGATATTTTTTCGGACTGTAGCCTTTTAATTTCAATTGAATTATAAAAGTTATTATATTTTTCTATAGGCTCTTCTACTTTGTTAGATGTCTTTGGTGAATATAAGTTATGGATACCCTGATCTTTAAATGACCAAAAAAATAACTCAATATATATACAACATCCTTGCCTTGAACAAGATACTTTAATTTTATAATCAAAATTTTACATATTGCTTGTTTCTAATATTGAAAGCTTTGATCTGAATGGATAATTAAACCTTCTACATTTTTTATTTTTATTCCTTGCTTTACAGTATCTAAAACCTGAAATAAAGTTTGAGAGTTTGATATGGAATATCTCACAATTTCATTATTGTACAAATTTTTATTGACATAGGTATTCAAATGTTTTTTTCTGATATATATTTTGTAGATTTAAAATTTATTTCTAAAAAATTTTCTTTAATAATTTCAGGCGTTTTATGTTTTTCTTTATATCTTTTCTTTTTCAATTACTGATTTCAAAGCAACTTCTTTCATGAGTCTATAAATTTTTTATGATTAATTTTAATGTTATACGTTTAATTCTAAGTCTTCCATGAATGCCTTTAAACTTGTTAAAACATTCTAATAATCAATACTTTCATTGAAATATTTCACAATTACGATTATTAGCTTTCCTATTAAGCCATTTATATGTAAGATTATATCATTATAATGCTTTTTTATTTTAATTAGTAAATATGTTTTTCTTTGTAATAATTATTATATTTATTATCTATTTAGGTATTTAAGAAATGGATTTTCTAGTTTATAAATCATATTTTTAACACTTATTTTTTATCTTTTAAATGTTATTTTATATTTATAATCTATTTTGGTTATCTATTGTTTCCTTGAAAATTTTCCTAACTATATATGTTTAAATTTTAATACTGCAATCTTTTTACTTGTTTAAAAATAGATCTAACAAATTACATTAAATATTAACTTTGTTATGTAAAAGGTTTCAAAATTATTGTAAGATCATTATATAAAAAATCCCTTTAGATTATTATTTTAATTATAATCTAAAAGGATTTGTATTTTCTATAAACTCTTTTATTTTTTAAAGGTGAGTTTGTTTTTAGTTTTGTAAAATATTTATCTAAAATACTTTATAACCAATAGTAAGACTTACTTGTTTTAAATTATCACTACCTCTATAGTCATCGTTTATATCAGTAATAGAATATAAAAGCTCAGCATCCAAAGGTCCAATTTCTACTCCTGCTCCAACTCCAAAATATAATCCTCCAGAAATATCATCAGAGCCTCCAGAAGTATCATCATTTACAATAAATGCTTTACCTACCTTTCCAATGATATATGGTTTAATTCCTATTGGTATAATCTTTGATTTTCCATATACATAAACAGGTACAGTAGCAAAATCAACTCCATCACTTTTACTGTTATATCTAGCTCCAACTCCAAAATCTGCAATAAAAAATGCTTGCTCTAACTCAACTCCTCCAATAAATGATATGTCATTTTTAGAAGATTCAATATCATTGTAGTCACTTGTATTTATAAATGCACCAAAATCAAGGTATAAATCAACTCCATAAGCTAGGGATGTGTATATCCAAAACATTGTTAAAATAATTAAAAACTTTTTTATAATCATGATATCTTATCTCCTTTAGTAAAGTATTTGTAATATTATTTTATTAATATAAAATAAAAATAGATACTAATTTTTCCATGTCTTCCTCAGTGATATATAATTTTTCGTTTTCTTCAAAAATTTTGATGTCAACTTCTGATTCAATCATAAATTCATCTGTATTTTCGTCTATAAGATTCATTAAAATCTCTCTAGCAGAGACTTTTATAAATTCATCTAAACTTTCTTGAGATTCAAATTCTTTAACTAGATTTTCTTTAACTAGTCTCTCATACACAATATTTTGACTAGCTTCAAGTAAGTTTAAAATAGGATAGGACTTGATTTTTATTTTAACATCGTAACTGCTATCATCTTTATTATATTCCTCATTAAGTATGCTATAAGATGACTCATTAATGACTTTTTTATATATTTCTTCTATACTAAAAGTTTTATCTTTTAAATGATCACCTTTTATATTTTTTAAATCAATATTTTTAATACCCATTATTGCTTCGTCAACTACATTTTCTATTTTCTTTGTAACAGAAAAACTAGTAGAAAATATAAAGAACATAGATAGTATTATATAAACTTTTCTCATGTTTTTACTTAATATCATTATTTGCCTCCAAACTAGTTACCAATATAAATATTTAGACAAAATAATCATCTTAAAAGTTTATATTAATTTATATTTCAAGTTTTTCTAAAGACTCTAAATCAATATCCTCTTCATAGTTAACACCGTCTATGGAAAAACCATTTATTTGCAAAAATTCTTTTTTATACCTAGGAAAGTCAATTAAAGTCTTAAAGTTGTATTTATTGACTTGATTGTATATTTGACTAACTTTTTCTTGAATCTCTTCTTTCATCTCCCAGTTATCTGGTCTTAGTCTACCTTTTTCATCAAATTCTGCTTTATCACCGTATATCATATCTTTAAATAGTCTGTGAGTATGTTCAATAGCATTTTCCTGTAGGTTTTTGCTTTCCATAACAGGAAATAAGATTGCTGCATAAAGTGGGAATATAGGTATATAAGCACTTGCTTTAGAGATAATTGCCCTATCCACTCCAATATATGCTTCACCATCTACTTTTTCTTTTAATAATTTATCTAATGACTTAGCTGTAGATTCTAAATGTTCTTTTGCTGCCCCAATAGTACCCTCTCTATAGATTCTTCTTGTTACATTTTTTCCAATATAAGAATAGGCTATAGTTTTACATCTTTCTGAAAGAACATCAGCCTCTAAAAGAGATTTTATCCATAATTCCCAATCTTCTCCCCCCATTACTTTAACTGTATTTTTTATGTCATCTTCAGTTGCAGGCTCAAGTGTGATATATTCTAACTCTTCTTTTTCTACATTAAATGTAGGGCCTGTTAATGAAGTTTCTCTAGGTTTTAATGATGACCAGTATGTTTCGCCAGTATCAGGATCTATTCTACGCCCAGATGCTAAGCTATATACGACAATATCTATTTTTCCTCCGAATTCTTCTTTTATATATTTGATTACATTATTTTTCATTTCATGAGAAAAAGCGTCGCCATTAAAATTTTTAGCGATTAATCCTTCTTTTTCAGCATAGCCTTTAAATGCAATATTGTTATACCAACCTGAAGATCCAACTTTTCTATTAGTTCCAGCTTTTTCAAAAGACACTCCAATTGTATCACAGTTACTACCAAATGCTAATGATACTCTGCTAGCAAGTCCATACCCAGAAGAGGCTCCTAATATCAAGGCTTTTTTTCCTCCACTATACTTATCACTAGATTTTACATATGTGATTTGATTTTCAACTGCTTTCTTGCATCCCATAGGGTGGCAATTTAATGCGATACTACCTTTGATTTTAGGTTTTATAACCATAAAATAACCTCCATATATTTATAATAAATTTAAATAAGTACTACAAATCCTACTACATCAATATTAAAAAATATGTTTAAATATATAATTGATACCTTTGTATTTACATTCTTTCAATAGTATCTATTGTTAACAAAAATAAACCTTTATTAATTATTTTAGATATTTTATCTACTAGCATTAATCTTGAATTTAGTATGTTATAATCTTTTTCTAATAATATAGGTACTTCATTGTAGTAGCTATTACATTTTTTAGATAAATCAAATAAATAGTCACTAATTAAATTTGGTCTAAAAGTTTTGCTCGCATTTTTTACTATTACTGGAAATTTATTTAGAAGAAGAATAATTTCTCGCTCAATATTTTTTTGGAATATTACTTCATTATCATAATTTATAATGATACCTTGCTTTTTTGACTTTCTAAGTATCGACTTCATTCGAACATAGGTATATTGAATGTAAGATGCGGTGTTTCCTTCAAAAGATAGTGCCTTATCCCACTCAAATACTATTGAACTTTGCCTATTTTGTGAAAGGTCAAAGTATTTTATTGCTCCTATTGCCACTTTTTCTGCAATTATAGTTTTTTCTTCTTCTGGAATAGTTGGATTTTTTCATTTATGATTTTTTTAGCTCTTAAAGTTCCTTCCTTTATTAGCTCTGCAACTTTTATTACATTTCCTTTTCTACTTGAAAATGCGTTATCAGAAAACTTCATAATGCCAAACCAAACATGTTCTTTTTTCTCTGTCCAACCTAACATATTTGCTATTTCAAACACTTGATTAAAGTGAGCTCTTTGCCTTTCATCAGTAACATAAATAATTTTATTTATATTATAGTTTTCTCTTCTGTACTTTATACATGCAATATCAGATGTTGAATACAAATATGCACCGTCCTTTTTTTGTACAATACATGGATGAAGATTAGAACTTTTATCAAAATAAACAACTTTTGCACCGCTATCTTCAGTTATTATATTTTTGTTTTCCATAACACTTATAACATCTGGCATAATATTATGGTAAAATGATTCTCCATAACACATATCAAAGCTTATACCTAGTTTTTCATATAGTTTATTATATTCTTCAAAAGAATACTTTACAAACTCTTGCCACAACTTATAATTTTCATGGTCTTTATCTTGTAATTTTTTTAGCTCTTTTCTTGCTTCATCATTTAAATTTGAGTTTGTTTCACTTGCTAATGAAAATTTTATATAGAGTCTTTCTAATTCATTTATAGGATTAGAATCATAACTTTTTTTATCTAGCCATTTTTTATATGCAACTATAAGTTTTCCAAATTGAGTTCCCCAATCACCTACATGATTATCTCCTAAAACGTGATACCCTAAGTATAGATATATTCTTTTTAGAGACTCTCCAAGAATTGTACTTCTCAAATGGCCAATATGCATATTTTTAGCAATGTTAGGGCTAGAAAAATCAATGATGATGTCGCCGTTTTTATCTAATTCATCAAACTCAAAGGTTGTATTTACTATATCCTTTAATAAACTTTTTACATATTTGTCCTTTAAAAATATATTAATAAACCCAGGACCTGCTATTTCTAACTTGCATATAAGATCATTATCTTTTATTTCATTTAAAATACTTGTTGCTATTATCCTAGGATCAGATTTAAGTATTTTACTATTAGCTAAAGCAAAGTTCCACTGGAAATCGCCAAAAGAAGAATTATTAGTAGATAAAATTTCAGGTAAAATTATACTTTGATCTAAATATAATTTTTTAACTACTGGATAAAATATATCTTCTAAATTTTTTTCAATAGTTTTCATTAGTCCTCCTATAATCGTACATACTTTCCACCAGGTATGCTTTTTACTAAATTCTTCAATTCTAATCTAGTAATATATGATAGTATAGTTTTTCCATTTAATTTCGTTTCTTTTATTAATTCATCTAAATTTTTTTCAACAATTAATTGATTGTATATTATTTTTTCTTCATGATTTAGATCTATATTTAATTCCTTTGTAAGTATGTTTAAGGTTTTATTTTTTTTCCAATTTAACTCTTGTAATATATCGTTTATATTTGTAACTAACTTTGCTTCACCTTGTTTTATTAAATTGTTACAACCTTCATAAGAAGGATAATTAATAAAGCCAGGTACAGCATAAAGCTCTCTATTTTCATCTAAGGATATTTTTCCAGTTATTAAAGCACCACCTTTTTTAAAGCACTCTGTTATTAAAATACCTTTAGCTAAACCTACAATTATTCTATTCCTTGCTGGAAAATTCCACCTAAATGGTTCAATTCCAAGTTTATACTCTGAAATTATCGTACCCTCTTTCTCTATTTTTTCCCAAAGTTTTCTATTTTCAGGAGGATACTTTACATCTAAACCTGAGCCAACTACTGCAATTGTATACCCTTTACTTTCCAAAGCTGTAGAGTGGGCAATAGCATCTACTCCACTAGCTAAACCACTTACAATACTTATATTTTCTTTAACTAATCTTTCTACAAATTTTTTTGTAGCATTTTTCCCATACAAAGTCATTTTTCTTGTCCCAACAACTCCAATTGTTTTTTGAGGGAATAAAATTTTTCCTTTACAATGTATAAAAACAGGAGGGTTTGCTATTTCTTTTAATAATAAAGGATAGTTTTTGTCTTTTAATGATATGATTTTTATATTTTCTTTATCATATCTTTCAATTTCCTTATCTAAAGATATTTTATAACTTTCTAAAATATTTATTATTGTACTGTTTTTAAATCGATAGTTTTTTTGATAATATGAAAAATCCTTCTTTAAAACATCCTCATATTTATCAAAGTGCTTCATCAATATAGCTATATTTGTATTTGAAATACCTGCACAAAGTAATTTGTACCAACTATTCATAATCCTCCTACAAAATAATAATTAAAAAGATAAGTATACCAATGTATTATAGCATAGAAGGGATAAAAATTTAATAGGTAGTAGCACTAAGAAATAGTTTAGCGTTTTTTTAAAAGAACTAAACTATTTAAAATTAGAAAAACTCTATGATATTTTAAATTGTTTTTAAAAATCAAAATTATCTTTACCTGATATAAATTTATTTAAATTATAAAAATGAAGATTACTATTGTTTGGTATAAATAATTTAACTCGAAAGTTTTTGATGAATGAGCTTAGACGCTTTTTTTCCTGATTCCATTGCAAGGATAACAGTTGCAGCTCCTGTTACCACATCTCCACCAGCATATATATTTTCTATACTAGTTTCTAGAGTCTTTTCGTCTATTACTATTCCTCCCCATTTATTTACTTCTAAGCCCTTTGTTGTATTTTTTATTATTGAATTTGGCTTTTGACCTATAGCGATTATGATTGAATCAATAGCTAGCTTACATTTATTTCCATCTATTGGAATAGGCCTTTTTCTGCCAGAACTATCAGGCTTACCTAGTTTCATATTTGTATATTCTAAGTACTTTACACTTCCTTTTTCTCCAATTATTGCAGAAGGATTTGATAATAATTTAAATAGAATTCCTTCATTTTTCGCATGTGTTACTTCTTCTTTTCTTGCTGGAAGTTCATTTTCACTTCTTCTATATATTATATAGACATTTTTACTTCCAAGTCTAACTGCTGTTCTTGCAGCATCCATTGCGACATTTCCTCCACCAATTACAGCAACATTTTGCCCTATTTTAATTGGAGTGTTACCTTTATGGGCTTTCATCAAATTTATCCTTGTTAAAAATTCATTTGCAGAATAAACTCCTTTTAAATTTTCCCCTTCTATGTTTAAAAAGTTAGGACCTCCTGCTCCACTTCCAACAAAAATAGCTTTATACCCCTCTTCTTTTAACTCTTCTATTGTTATTGATTGTCCAATTACTACATTAGTATATATTTTTACTCCTAATTCCTTTATTTTACTTATCTCATACTCCACTACTTTTTTAGGTAATCTAAATTCAGGGATTCCATATGTTAATACTCCACCTTCTTTATGAAGTGCTTCAAATATTGTTACTTCATAGCTTAACTTTGCAAGCTCTCCTGCAGCTGTCAAACTTGCAGGGCCACTTCCTATTATTGCTACCCTCAAACCATTAGTCTCAATGTTTTTCACTGGCTTTTCTTTGTAATTTTCTCTATAATAATCAGCTACAAATCTTTCTAGTCTACCTATTGCAACAGGCTCATCTTTTATTCCCCTTATACAGACTTTTTCACACTGATCTTCTTGAGGGCATACTCTGCCACAAATAGCTGGTAATGCATTGTTTTTAGTTAAATATTTAAATGATTTTTTTATATTTCCATCAGTTATTTCTTTGATAAATTCTTTTATAAGGACGTTTACAGGACAATTTAGGCTACATTTTGCTACTTTACACTGAATACATCTTTTAGCCTCCTCCATTGCTTCTTCTAAGGAATATCCTAAGTCGACTTCTTTAAAGGTTGTTTTAGCATCTTTGTTAGGTATTTCTCTCATTTTAACTTTAATTTTTGACATATTAAAGTTCATAGTATCTCCTATAATATATTTTTTATTTTACACATATGCTTTTCTTCTTCTACATATATATTTTCTTTAAGAATTAGTTCATGAAAGTCAACTTTAAACCCATCAAAATCAGGTCCATCTACACAAGCAAACTTAGTTTTGCCGTTATAGGTTAACCTACATCCTCCACACATACCAGTTCCGTCTATCATCATTGTATTTAAAGAAACTGATGTATGTATACATAGTGATTTTGTCACACTAACAACTGCTTTCATCATTCTAAGTGGACCTATTGTTATTACTAAATCATAATTATTTTTTTCAGCTAAACTTTTTAACTTGTTTGTTACAAAACCTTTTTCACCTTTTGAACCATCATCTGTGCACAAATACAGATTGTCTACCACATCTTTAAACTTACTTTCTAATATTAAAAAATCTTTATTTCTTGCTCCTAATATCAAATCTACTGTGTTATTCTTAGCTTTATATGCCTTAAGTTGTGGATATATAGGAGCTGCTCCAACTCCTCCTGCTACACCAAGAATTTTTTTATTTTCTAAGTTTATTTCAATTGCTTTTCCTAGTGGTCCTGCTACAGCGTATAAAGCATCTTTTTCCTTTTTATTCCACAACAAATTTGTTGTATATCCAACATTTTGGTAAATGATACTGATACTTTCTTTTTCTTTATTAGAAGCAACAATAGTTAAGGGAATTCTTTCTCCATCTTCTTTTACCATAAGTATTAAAAATTGTCCTGGTTTTGCTCTTTTAGCCGTAAAAGGAGCATATATTTCCATTTCTTCAACGTTATCATTTAATCTTATTTTTTTCAGTATCTCATACATAAGGTTCCTCCGTGCTTTATATTATTTTAGCTATATTAAATGTATTTAATATAGCTAATTATATGCATAAGAATAAAAAATAATAGCATTTATTTTATTTTCCTGCTTTAAACTTTAGTACATCCTTTGGACAAGTATCAACACATTCTCCGCAAAATATACATTCTGTATGTTCAAATTTATCCTTTGCCATTTTATCAACCTCTAAATCCATAGGACAAGCTTTATTACACTGTTTGCATGAAATACATAGGTTTTTATTATTTTCTATTCTGAGCATTTGTAAATTAAGTTTATTACCTAATTTTTTTCCTAAAATCATAAATGGAGATATCCAGCACATATAGTGGCATGCAGCTCTTCGGCCTAATAGTATATTACTCACAATTACCATAGTCATCATCATATAATAAATTATAAAACCAGATGGCTTGTCTATAGATATTTTATTCTCTGTTAAATAGAAAAAATCCAATTTAATTGCTCCAGATTTTATAATAGCAAATACTATTATCCCAAGCCAAATACCCCAAATAATAAATTTTATCCAATTATATTTATTTGTATTTTTCTTTGACACAAATCTAAAGCAAGCTTCTTGAATTCCACCACCAGGACACATCCAGCTACAAAATACTCTACCAAAAAAAATTGAAATTACAAATAATAACATAAATACTATTAGACTACCACTAACTATCCCTTTAAAAGCTCCATTTAGGCTTAAAAAAGGTGAAGTATAATTTAATATAATTGGAGCTAATAGAAAAAATATAAAAATTGTTAGTCTCCTTAAGTTTTGCCTTGTCATTTTAAACTCCTTTCTTATAGATTATAGATTTAAATTTTTTAAATATTCTTTGACGTCATCTTTTATTTCAGGGTGTTTTAAAGCAAGCTCTATATTTGCTTTAAAGAGCCCTATTTTACTTCCTATATCATATCTTTTTCCTTCAAAATTATATGCTAATACTTTTTCTCCATCTTTTAACATTTTCAATATAGAATCTGTAAGTTGAATTTCTTCATTTTTTCCAGGTTTTGTATTTTGTAAATACTTAAATATTTTACTAGGTAACAAATATCTTCCTAAAACAGCATAATTACTAGGTGAATCTTCTACTTTAGGTTTTTCTATTAGATCTTTTATGTCTACTGTTTTGTCATCTAAATGTTCATTAGGTGATATTATCCCATATTTTGAAGTATCTGCTTTTGGTACCTCTTGAACTCCTAAAATAGAACCTCCATACTTATAATATTTGTCAAGTAATTGTTTAGTTGCAGGAACCTTATTATGAACTATATCATCACCTAGTACAACTACAAAAGGTTCGTCTCCAACAAATGATTTTCCACATAATATAGCATGCCCTAGGCCTAGAGGTTTTTTTTGTCTGACATAATATATGTGAGCCATATTTGATATTCTTTGTACCTTGCTTAGCAATTCTAATTTTCCACTTTTCTCTAATATTGTTTCAAGTTCATAAGATACATCAAAGTGGTTTTCTATTGCACTTTTATTTCTTCCAGTTACTATTAAAATTTCCTCTATTCCAGAGTCAACTAATTCTTCAACTAAATATTGTAATGACGGTTTATCTACTAATACTAGCATTTCTTTAGGTTGTGCTTTAGTTGCAGGAAGTACTCTAGTCCCTAGTCCTGCTGCTGGAATAATAGCTTTTTTAATTTTTTTCATAGTAAATGTCACCCTTTCTTTTCACAACTTTTATAATATATTAGCTTTTTATTTATGATAGTTAAATATAGATCCACTACAAAATGGGCAACCTTTTTCTTTAAGTTTTTCAATAGTATTAATTTCTGAGTTTTTATTTAGCTCAATTATTTTACCACAATTTTTACATTTATATAATTTTATTTTACTAGAAAATTCATTTGTATATATTTTTTCATGAAAATCTAAATACTTACAAGGTTTTTTATTACCACTACTTTCTAGCACTATAATTTGCCCTCTATTTCCTAGGATAGTTGCTCCTTCATATTCATTAAAATTTTTATAAATACTATTTATTATAAAGCCTGATTTATTTATAATTTCTTGCATTTTTAAAGTAAAGTCTGTATCTTTATGTGAAAATGATAAAAATATTTTATTTCCTTTACCTTCTTTTAAAATTTGATTTCCTCTAGCTAAAAATAATTTTAGTCCATTTAAAGTATAGGGAGGATCTATAAATACTGTATTTGACATGTTTTCTAAATTTTCTAATAATCTGTCTTTTAAATTAATTTTTTTAGTATTAACTGTAAAATTATATTTATCTGATAATTCTTTTATATAATTTAAAATCCTTTCATCTATATCAAGTACATACAAATTTACTTTTGAATTTTTTATATTTGTGTATAATTTTTTTAGTATTAAAATAGTTGCTATAGATATAAAATCATCATCTCCAAGAAATACTACTGACTTATTGATTATTGCGTTATTTTTTAGGGCTAACATTACTCTATTAAAAGCTGTTAAAGGTGTCGATTTTGACTGATCTATAGTTACGTCTACTTTTGGTCTATTTTCAAATATGTCTTTTAGTATTTCAAGCTCTTCTTCAAATTCCGCTGCTGTACAACTATATTCTTTTATTTTTTTCAATAATTTAGTGTTTACCCCCTTATATCCTAATTTATTTTCTATAAATATTTTTCCCCTTTTGCTTATCTCCATTCCTTTATTTTTTTCAATAAATCCATATTTTATAAATTCATTTTTTATTGCAGTTATTATAGGGATAGGTAAGTTTAATTTTAAACACATATTTTTATTAGATATAGGCCCATATAAAAAAACTTCTATTAAAAAATTTTCTAATATATCTATTCCTTCTTTTAAGTTTAAATTATTATATAGCTTTTCAAATTCTTTCACAGATCCTCCTTTATAAGTTGCATACTGAGCCCCTTTGTATAATGTCAGTCACAGTTGGTAATAAGAAACCTTTCAATAAAATACTAAAAAACAATTTAAATTTTATTAAATTATTATCACATAGATGTTTAAGGTTATACTTTATCAAATATTTTTATATAAATCAAAATTTAATTTTAGATCTCACAAAAAAGCTCTGTTTAACAGAGCTCTAATTTTTCTTTTCTAAATTTTTTATTGTAAATGTGGAATCAGGTATGTTCTCATCTATTTTTAAATCTGTTACTATTATCTCAGTGTAAGAATCTTTTTTTATTTTATCGTCCATTTTAAATTTTGTTATATAATATCTATTCCCAACTTTCTTTATTTCATTTACTTTCATTTCCTTTAGTAGTTTTCCAGATTTAGCATATAAATCAGATTCCTTTATAGTAAAATTTGATTTATCTATCTTTAATATTCTTTTATAATAAGTTATATTTTTATTTGGTTTAGCTAATAATTCTAACACATAATAATTATCGTCTTCTTTTAATATTTTTACATCATATTGAGAAGCTAAGTCATTTCTGTCTGTTTGATCTTCATATGATATATCACTTCCCATCATATTTTGCCTTAACATATGTCCTGATATTTTTATTGTTCTATTTGCCTTTGGAAAATATATCCATAAATTTTTATCCTTTCTCAAATATTTCGTACCTTTATCTCTAACAGGAGACAAGAACTCTACAAAGCCATTACTATTTCCCACTGCATACATTTCAAATACCTTAGTATAAGTTTTTTCACCTTTATGAATTAACATTTTTCCTTTATAAACAATAGAAGTAGGTGTCATGTTGTAATCTACTTTCTCTATTATTTCTTCTGCTGTTATTGCAAATACATTTAAACTAATTAAAAATAGCAGCATGATAACAAAAGACTTCATTTTAAACCCTCCAATGGTTTATAAATCCTAAATTGCTCTCATATTTTCAACAGCTTCTTTTTTCAATTCAGGGTTAATTGCTAATAAAGTTGCTAAGTACGCCACTAGTATTCCTAAAAAAAATGCTTCAAATAGAGCTTTTTTTGTAAAAGACATATAAATGATGCTTTTTATATTAAGTTCACTTGACATTACCTCCATTACACTTCCTAGATTTATTCCTTTTATTGAAAAATAGTATACTAATGCTCCTCCTAAAAGCATTCCTAGTAAAGATCCCAGTATTCCCAATATGATTCCCTCTAAACATAATAATAATCTTATTTGAGAATTTTTCATTCCTTGTGATTTTAATACTCCAATTTCTCTTCTTCTTTCAAATACTATCATTACCATTGTATTTGTTATTCCTACTCCTGAGAGTATTGCTAGTATCCCAATAAACAATATTTTCATTATTGGCATACTTTGAACTAAGTAAGCACTCATACCTATTTCATCCCAAGCTTTTATTAAGTATTTCTCTCCAAGTTCTTTAGATATATTTTTTTTATATTCCTTGACTTCTTTTTCTGTTTCACTATAAATAAGAACTTCGTTAACACTACTTTCCATATCAAGAAGATAAGCTGCATCATTTATTGTTAAGTAAAAACTTCTATTTAAATGATTATTATCCATTTTATAAAATCCTACTATTTTGTAGTTTAAAAGAGACATTGATTTGTGTTGAGTTGATGTAAATACTGACACTTCATCATTTAACTCTAAATTTAATTTCTTTTTTATTCTATCTCCTACTAATATTTCTCCTTCATTTGAGTAATTTAAAAATCTACCTTCATATAAGTAATTTTCAAATTCTAAATATTTCATATCTTTTTCTTCTATTCCATACCCTAATGCTTTTTCATCTTTATCTTCATAATATACTAATGCTCCAAATTTTATTCTTCCAACTATTTTTTCATCTTCTATTTTTTTACTATGCAGTTTTTGCTTTAATTTGTTATAGTCAATATTTGAAGATGCATCCATAGTTTTGGATTTTACTTCATAATCAGTGTCAGTTATTCTAATATCACCAGTAAGTTTTTTTCCTTCTTTAATAAAAAGTTCTTCTAGCCCAAGTATCCATCCTCTTCCTACTATTATGCCTGCTATCCCTATAAAAACTGCTATTATTGTTAAAGCAGACCTTTTTTTATTTCTTAATAAATTTCTAATTGCCATTTTATACATAATATGTCACCTAATCTCGTATTATTTCAACTGGATTCATTTTTGTAGCTTTAACTGCTGGATATAAAGTGGATATTAAAGAAAAAATAACTCCAACATTAAAATATAAAAATGATTTAATTAAATCATAATGTAGAAATAACCTATTGGTAAAAGGTATGGACACACCCAGGTCAGTACTATCTACTCCAAAACTTATACCATACTTTTGATAGTATAATACGAATATACTTCCTAATAAAAATCCTAAAAAGCTCCCTAAAGACCCTGCTATCATTCCTTCGTATAAAAATAATCTAAGTATCTCTAAACGACTCATTCCATTTGCCATCATTATACCTATTTCTTTTTTCCTTTCAAGCATTGCCATTAACATAGTATTAGCAATTGTAACACCAGACATTAATAGTATTATCAAACTAATAATTGACAAAGCTTTTCTTCTAATATTAGTTAAAGTTATTAAGTCTCTAGTTTCTATGGTCCAAGGTATAAAATCTATATTCAGTTTTGATATTTTAGATATTTCATCTTCTGAAAGTAAACTTCCAATGGCAATATCATTATAATTTTCTAATTCAATAAAACTTTTAGCAAATTCTCTTTCTAAAAACACACTATTACTGTCCATTATTGGGTTCCCTGTTTTTATTAAACCTCCAATTGATAAGTCCATAGCATTTATAGCTTTTGTGCTAGTTCTAGCTATTATTGTTACATTGTCTCCTATGTCTACATTGAGTAGGGAAGCAAGCTCTATTCCTAAAACTACTTCTCCCTCATTTACTAAGAAATTTCCTTTTACTGTGTCTTTATTTCTTTCAAAAACAGTATTTTCTTCTTTGGAGTTAACTGCTATAAATCTTACATTTAATTCTTCTTTAGCATTTGTAATTGAACCATCAAATACAATTCTTTTAGAATGTTTTTTTCCTTCTAAAATTTCATAGATTTTAGTATCATCAATTGAATATTCTAATTTATCGTTATCTTCTTTTTCTTCATAAAAGTTTTTGCCATATATTTTATATAATGCTATATCTGATTTTATATAAAGCGTTGTAATTTGTTTCTCTATGCCAGAAGTTAACCCTTCACCAATAACAGCTAAAAAAATCCCAAAAATCATTGTTATTAGAGTTAGAGTTGTTCTTTTTTTATGACGAAATATATTTCTAAAAGCAGTCTTTAAAAGCATGTTATTCTCCTTCTTCCAACATTCCATCTTTCAATTTTATAACTCTTTCTGCTCTTTCTATTATTTTGGTATCATGAGATGAAAAAATAAAAGTTATATTATAATTTTCATTTAGTTCTTTCATTAGATCCAATATACCTTCACCTGTTTTACTATCAAGATTTGCTGTAGGCTCATCAGCTAATATGAGGGTAGGTTTTTTTATTAAAGCTCTCCCCACTGCCACTCTTTGCTTCTGTCCTCCTGAAATTTCTGAAGGTTTTCTATTTCTTAATTCATATATACCAAGTTCTTTTAAAATAAAATCCACTTTTGCCTTTTTCTCTTTTTTATTATACTTTTTTAACAAATCAAGAGAAAATTCTATATTTTCATAAACACTTAATACTGGAATTAAATTAAAACTTTGAAAAATAAACCCTATTTTATCCCTTCTAAAAATAGCTGCTTCTTTTCTAGAAAGTATTGATATGTCTTTATTATCCACTACAACTTTACCTGAGGTTATTTTGTCCATAGCCCCTATTATATTTAGAAGTGTTGTTTTTCCTGATCCTGAAGGCCCTGCTAGTACTGAAAATTCACCTTTACTTATTGTCAAATCTATGTTTTTTATTGCTGGTACTATTATTTTGTAGCTCTTATAATTTTTCACTACTTTCTCTAATAATACAATAGCCATTTTTCCTCCAAAAAAATTCTAAAAAAAAGTATTCATTTTTACATATATTTCATCTTCTATGTCATTATCTACTCTATTATTAAAATTATTATAGTAATTATATCCAAATTCAAGTGTTGTATTATCATTATATTGATATTCTATATTTGAATTAATAAAATACGAATCTTTTGTATCAAGTAAAGCACTTTGAGAAAAACTTATATAATCAAATAATTGATATTGATAAGTTACATACAAATTTTTATCTTTTGTTTTATGGTTATACATTCCTTCTACTAAGGTATACAAAGGTTTATCCTTTATTGAAAAACTATAGTCGCTTCCTAAAACGTAAGTGTCATATACTTCACCATTTCTATCTCTATATACGTACTGCCCCCAAAGTCCTACTCCTACATCTCCTTTAAATTCCAATACAACATCATTATTCTTTACCTTCTCTTTATCAAAACTTTTATAATTAAAGTAATTAGCCATAAACTCAAATTGATCTACTAAAAATGTATATCTAAAACCAAAGTTATCGTCAACTTCATCATTTTTAAATAAAAGTCCCTCTAACCTTGAAGTATCATTAATATCGTATCTCAGTGTTAAAGCGTCAGTGCCATTTTTTTCTTCCTCAGGCTTTTCTAAATCTATAGGGTTAAATATATTTGCTCCGTTAAATATATACGAACTCCCCCAATAAATAGGTTGTCTACCTACCGTTGCTATGAGGTCATCTTTGTATAATTCTACAAATAGCTTGTCTATCTCTAGAAATTTATCATTATCATCTGTAAGATTTAAGGCAATGTTACTATAGAGATTTTTATTATAATACTCTCCTGAAAAAATATAGTCGTAATCAAATACATTGTCCTTGCTATTTTGAAACCTATAGCTTCCATTAAACTCACCTACTATATCGAATTCTCCAAAACTATATTTTATATTAAAAGTAAAAAGCATTAATAACATTATTATTTGTTTCTTCATAAGGAACACACCTTCTTATAACTCTTCATTAGTTACTTTTATCAACTTTTAATGTTATATATTTAAATTATAGCAACTGATGTATATTTGAGCAAGCCAGCATCCTTTAATTTAATTAATATGTATACATATATTAAGTATTATAGCATTATATTAAATAATCATACTTTATTAAGTATATAGATAGATATTTTTTTATAAAATAAATTTAAAATTTTGATTCTTGTAGTTATATGTTAAAGAGATTTCTTTGATTATAGCAATATTTTTAAAGAAGTATGTTATTACCAAATATATGTAAAATAAGTAAAATACTAAGTGATAATAAAACAATAAGATTAAAAAAAATGATAACATATAAAAAATTGTTTAGAGATTAAATAATTAAAATAAACTAAGAATAAGTATTTACTATTGAAAAGTAATTATAACGTTAAAATAATATATAAACCTATAAGTTAAAATAAATAAAATATTTATCACAAACGTAATATAGATTTTGTTATTTAAGATATGGATATAAAGCAAAATTGTAATAAAATAAAATGTTGATAAAGTAGCTGTAGGCTAATAACGTTAAAAATAAAAAAAGAGATCAAAATGATCTCTGTAAAAAGATTAAACTTATAACAACATCTGGAATTTAATTTTAATAAAATGATCTTATAAAGTTGCCCTTTATAAGATTTACAAAATATTTAAAGGTAGTTATAATTTATTTTCTTGAAATATTTTATCTAAAATTTCTGCTCCTTTTAAAATTAAGTCATCACATTTTTTTTCTTCTGTATAATATTTATCTTTCAAAACATCACAAGTTATGGAGTTTTCCATATTATCTTTAAATTCATTTATAAATCTTCTTGTGTATTCTTTTATATTTGATCCATGACCAACATTTTCAACAAAAGCTAAACTAAGAGCCATTACTCCGCCTGTTATTATTCCACAAGTATCTTCAATTCCCATTCCTCCGCCAAATCCTGCTGCGATTTTAAGTATATTTTTTGACAAACCTAAATTGTAGGATTCATTTGCACCGTATAATATCTTTTCTGAACAATTTAAATCTAGTTTTGATTTATTTACATTTTTTATCCATTTGACTATTGTCATTTTTTCTCCTTATTTAATGCTTATTAAGTTTGTTTTGTAGTTAGAATAAGTTAAAGTAAACGTTACTACAATTTTGCTTAATTAATGATTTAGGGTAATTAATTTATTTTATAATAAAATTTAATAAAAATTATTGATTTTATTTCTATTTTTCCATTATAATTATAGTATATAATTTAAACAAAAGTCAAAATTTTTTCAATATTTTAAGTATGTTATGCATATATTATTAAATAAGCTAAAGGGGTGGGGTATGGTACTAGATTTAATAAGAAAAAGGTGTAGTGTAAGAAACTTTAGAGATAGAAGAATACCTGACAAAGTTTTAAATGAAATATTAGAAGTAGGCAGGCTATCTCCATCAGGAAAAAATGAACAACCATGGAAATTTGGAGTAATTAGAGAAAAAAGTATAATTAATAAAATAGCTGAGTTATCGTATAATCAAAATTGGATAAAAACATCTCCACTACTTATTCTTCTTTGCGTTACAGCTATAGAAGATGAGAAAGGTGGTAGGAAAACTCAAATGAAGCGCTTTCCTGAATATGAAACAAGCATAAAAATTATGAATAGAGATCTTTTTATGTTTTTAAACTTAGAAGAACACCAAAGTAAAATACCTGGTACTCAGATGAGCCTTGTTGCCCTTGAGCACGGCGTGTATTCTACATGGATTTCCTATTTTGATGTAGAAAAAACTTCTAAGCTAGTAAATCTACCTAAAAACTGCTTTGTTTCTGAAATTATAGCATTTGGATATCCCAAAACAAATCTTCATTTTAGAGATAAAAAAACTATGGAAAAAATAGTTTTTTACGACAAATACAGTGAGTTATAGATATATAATTTAATATATAAAATTAATATATCTATTTAGAATATCTTACTGCAAAATTATTGTGAACAACCTTTATTGCGTCAACAGCTGAACTTATTATTCCTCCAGCATAACCAGCTCCTTCTCCAATTGGATAAATATATTTTATGTTAACTGATTCTCCAGATTTATTACGAAGTATTCTTATAGGAGAAGAGGTTCTTGTTTCTGGAGCAATAAGCCATGCATTTTTGGATATGAACAATTTGTTCTTAGACCAATAATTGAATGCTTTTAGCATATTATCATTTATGGTTTTTGGGAAAAAATTATTTAAATTATAGGAATAAAGAGGCATCTTATAGCTGCTATGATGTATTTTTTTACTAGTTTTATTCCTAGTATAGTCAAATAGATTTTGATATAAGGCACCATAATTTTTTATTATGCGATAGCTTTTTTTTTCCAACTCATCTTGAAAATCCATTCCTGAAAAAATATTATCTCCAAAGTCTTTTTTCTTCACACCAACCACTATAGCTGCATTAGAAAACTCGCCATTTCTTTTTGAATAACTCATTCCATTTACTAAATTCCTGCCTTCTGCAGAAGTAGCATTAATTACTTCTCCCCCAGGACACATACAAAAGCTAAATACCCCTCTACCTTCATTTTTGTTATTGTAAGTGAAATGATAACTTGATGCCCCAAGCTCTTTATTTCCGCTATAATCACCATATTGCATCTCATCTATACTGCTTCTGTAGTGTTCTAATCTAGTTCCTACAGCAAAATCCTTTGACTCCATTAATAGTCCTTTTTTATTTAACATTTTATATGTATCTCTAGCACTATGACCTATACAAAGCAATAAATGATCTACACTGATAGATGACTCAATATTATTTTTTTCTATAATAATTGATTTTATGGCATTATTTCCTATATTTATATTTTTTAATTTTGTGTTAAATAAAAATGTTCCACCTAAAGTTATTATTTTTTCTCTTATATTTTTAACAACTTTTCTTAAAATATCTGTACCATATGTGGTTTATAATGATAAAGAATCTCCTTTCCTGCACCATTTTCATATAATTCTTCAAAAATTTCATTTATATATCCACTTTTTATTCCTGTTGTCAGTTTACCATCTGAAAATGTCCCTGCTCCTCCTTCTCCAAATTGTATATTTGATTCACTATTTAAATTTAGATTTTTTTGAAATCTTTTTATAGTTTTTACTCTGTTTTCTATTTTCTCTCCTCTTTCTATAATGATAGGTTTATATCCTAGCTTTACAAGTGTTAAGCTTGCAAATAGTCCTGCAGGTCCAGTACCTACAACTACTATTTGACCTTTTATATTTTTAGAGACATACCTTTCCTGCCTAGTATCTTCATATAAAGAGATATTTTTATTTTTGTTAATATTTATGTTTTCAGTTGTTTCTACTAAAATTTGATATATGATTGTTACCCTTAATTTATTTCTGCTATCAATAGATTTTTTTAAGTAACTTATGTTTTTTATGTTCTTTTTATTTAAGCCAAGTTTTTTTAGTTTACTTTCAATAGCTATTTCTTGATTTTCATTTGGGGTAATTCTTATATTGCTTATCTTTATTTTCAAAGTAACTCCTTAATTTTTAAATTAATTTTTTTAAATTATAGCATATTATGTTGTTTTATTGTAAAATCATTTTTACTATGGTATAATTTAATTCAATATTATATAAAAGTTATCTGCACAGGAGGACAATTTAAATGAAAATTTCTAAAATTCTTACTCTTTTTACTATTTTATTATTTTATTCATGTAGCTATACTTCAGTTAAAAATACATCTAATACTAATGGTGCTGTAAACACATTTGAAAGTTTTTTTTCAAATGTAATATCTTTTGATTCAGATGCTTTATCTGAATATGTAACAGAAAGTAGCTCTTTAGGTTTTTTAGATGTATTAAAAATGTATGAAAAAGTGTCTGCTAATGTTATAACAGATGAGACTAAAGATGAAATACAAAATACTTTTTCGCACATATTTTCTGCTTCAACTTATAGCATTTTAAATAGTAATATAGGAAGGAAAAATGCTACTATGGATGTTGTTATTTCAATGCCAGATGAAAAAGCTATTGAAAAAGTAATAAATGAACATACTCATAGTATTGCAAAGGAATTATTTTCAGAATACGAAAACGAAGATATGACAAATCTTTATGTACAGGATGCATATATTAGAGATATTATGATAGTTTTAAAAGAAAAAATAAATCCTGCATCTATTCCGCATGATGCTGTAGACGGAGTGATAACACTACAAAAGATAGACAACAACTGGTTTATAGACACAGTTAGTAAAAAAAGCCTATAGTAAAATTAAGGAGACACAGTGGACATATATAGATCTGAATTTGTAACTTCTTCAGTTGATTCATCTAATTACCCAGAAAATAAAGAAATAGAGTTTGCTTTTATAGGAAGATCAAATGTTGGGAAATCTTCATTGATAAATAATTTAGCTAATAGAAAAAACTTAGCTAGAACGAGTAAGACTCCTGGGAGAACCCAGCTTGTAAATTTTTTCTTACTAAATAGTGATTTTTATTTTGTGGACTTGCCTGGCTATGGATTTGCAAAAGTTCCAAGTTATATTAAATCTAAGTGGGGGAATATTATAAGTAGCTACCTGTCATCTCAAAGAGAAAAAGTTGTTTTTTTGCTACTAGACATAAGGAGAACTCCAAGTACAGAAGATATGGCAATGTTAGAGTGGTTAGAGTATTATGGTATTGAATATTATATAATTTTTACTAAAGTTGACAAGCTTTCTAATAATGAGAGGTTTAAATCGCTAAAAAACATTAGGGAAAAACTTATATTTGAAAATGAAGATGTATTTTTTCATTCATCGCTAAAAAAGAAGGGGAGAGAACCTATTATTAACTATATTTTTAATACTTTAATAGATAAGAAAAGCTAGCCTTTAGTGATAGTTAAAATATTATGAAAAATGAAAAATTATAGATAATCAACTAAAATAATTTTAATATGACTATTAAAATAAATATACGATTTTAAAAGGTTAAATTATAATTTTATTTATCTTGACTTATTTAAAAATAGTATACTATCACTTTGAATTAGTATATAAAATTTGAAAAGATTAGAAATAAATTTCTATGAGCATATGATTATAAAAACCCTCTATCATAAATTCCATAGGGGGTTTTATAAATTAGAATATATGAAGATAGCTTAAGAAATTGGCTTTTTTAATAACATGGAAGGATGATGTTATATGGAATACCTTGAAACTTTAAAGTTTATATTTATTGAAGGAGAAAGATATAAAGTACTTATAAATGGGTTGTTTTTTTCATTTTTTGTAACCTTAAGTGCTGCTGCCTTAGGACTAGCTGTTGGAATGATCTTAGCTTTATTCAAGATAATACATTTTTATCCATTTAAAAAAATAAAAAAATTACAAAATTTTAATCCTTTAAATAGCTTTGCAACAATATATATAGACTTAATAAGGGGTACTCCTGTAGTAGTACAACTTATGATTATAAACTCTGTTATATTTGTTGGCAAGTTAAAAGGAACTCCAATATTTATAATTGCGTTCACAGCTTTTGGAGTTAATAGCGCTGCATATATTGCAGAGATAATAAGAGCTGGAATAGAGGGACTTCCTAAAGGTCAGATGGAGGCAGCAAGGTCTTTGGGGATGTCATATCCATTAGCAATGAAAGAAGTTATACTACCTCAAGCAATAAAAAGAATACTACCTACATTAGTTAATGAATTCATTGTATTATTAAAAGAGACTTCAATTGTTGGATTTATTGGAGGAGTAGACTTACTTAGGTCTGCTAATATTATAACTAGTCAAGTTTATCGTGGTATAGAACCTTTGGTTGTAGTTGGATTAATATACTTTATCTTAGTGGGAGTTTTTACTAAATTAATGCGAATTTTAGAAAGGAAGATGAAGGAAAGTGATTAAGATAGATAACTTACACAAGAATTTTGGAGAATTACATGTTTTAAAAGGTATAACTGAGGAAATAAGAAAAGGAGAAACTGTAGCAATAATCGGTCCATCAGGAAGTGGAAAATCAACTTTTCTTAGGTGTATAAACTTGATGGAAGATCCAACTATCGGTTCTATACTAATTAATAATAAAAACATAGTTAATGATAAAATAAACATTAATAAAATAAGACAAAATGTAGGAATGGTTTTTCAACACTTTAACCTTTTTCCTCATAAAACAGTACTAGAAAATATTACACTTGCACCTATGAAAGTAAAACAAATTTCTAGAAAAGATGCTGAAATTTTAGCTATAGATTTATTAAAAAAAGTAGGATTAGTTGATAAAATAGATACATACCCTAGCAAGCTTTCAGGAGGTCAAAAGCAAAGAATAGCAATAGCAAGAGCTCTTGCCATGAAACCTGAAATACTTCTTTGATGAACCAACATCAGCCCTTGACCCTGAAATGGTAACAGAAGTGCTTGATGTAATACGTGAGCTTGTTGAAGAAGGAATGACCATGATGATTGTTACACATGAAATGGGATTTGCAAAGAATGTTGCATCAAAAGTTTTGTTTATGGATGAAGGAGTTATATTAGAAAAAGGAAGTGCTAAGGATATATTTGAAGATCAACAGCACAAAAGAACTAAAGAATTTTTAGATAAAGTATTGTCTCACTAAAAATAAAGAAAGCACTATATATCATAACAAAATTAAGTTTAACTGTCTAAGAATATTGATTATTTTGTCTATTATGTTTATAATAAGGCAAAATACTTTAAAATTATAAAAAAAACCATTTACAATATGCTGTTACTAAGTAACTTAGAAATGATAAAAAAAATTTGGAAGAAAGAATACAAGTATTATCCTAATAATAACAAAATAATATGTAACAAATAGGTGAGTATATAAAAAATTAAATAAAAATTGTGATACTGTTTTAAAATTT
>JAQGDQ010001097.1:30000-63146 GCA_030141605.1 Tubiluchus corallicola | reverse complement strand
CAACTACTACTACTACTACTACTACTACTACTACTACTACTACTACTACTACTACTACTACTACTACTACTACTACTACTACTACTACTACTACTACTACTACTACTACTACTACTACTACTACTACAACTGCAACTGCAACTGCAACTGCAACCGCAACCGCAACCGCAACCGCAACCGCAACCGCAACCGCAACCGCAACCGCAACCGCAACCGCAACCGCAACCGCAACCGCAACCGCAACCGCAACCGCAACCGCAACCGCAACCGCAACCGCAACCGCAACCCAACAGCAACAGCAACAGCAACAGCAACAGCAACAGCAACAGCAACAGCAACAGCAACAGCAACAGCAACAGCAACAGCAACACAGCAACAAACAACAACAACAACAACAACAACAACAACAACAACAACAACAACAACAACAACAACAACAACAACAACAACAACAACAACAACAACAACAACAACAACAACAACAAAAACAATCAACAACAACAACAACAACAACAACAACAATCAACAGCAACAACAGCAACAACAAAAACAACAACAATCAACAGCAACAATAATAATAATAACAACAAAACAACAACAACAAAAACAATCAACAACGACGACGACGACGACGACGACGACGACGACGACGACGACAACAACAACAATAATAGTAATATATAAAGGGCCATCCATTCAGCATATTTATATGCGAGTTACAAAATAAACATAGAGCAGCTTATTACAAAGAAACTGTCGGGCCCTTCTAGGTGTATCCCTGAGGCCTAAGCACATGCTTAATGGTTTGCTTAATAGTTTATCCATAACCGGATTGCAGACTTGCAAAAGGCTTATTTCCCTCGGGTGTGTCTGGTTTCAATATGAACGAAGACGTATTGAGCTGTGTGAAAAAGGCACAGTCAATATATGTAGCAATATAAACCAACTGCTTTAGTGGCACAAACACTTTATTATTGACTGTCTTTTCTGTACACTACGTTGTGACTCCTAGATTAAAACCTGTAACAGCTCAAATCAGTTGAAACTGGTTAACCTTGGGCAATGCATACCAGAAACCAGTCAGGTGAGAAAATGATTCACTGTAGTCTAACTTGCTGTAAAGTTATAATGTTGCTAATGTTTATAAAGTTTATACTGTTCATAAACAGACTCGTGAATCAGTTCACGACAAGCTGATTGAACTGAATGGGTTTTTGACGTGAGCTAGTCTGTGCTTAGTCACCTGTCCATTCACTGTTGGTTTTCATCATCTCGAAGAAGAGGTTGTGATATAAAGCGCCTCCCCGTAGTCCTTAATGTCAACAAAAATACTCAATAGGCGAGCTTCATTAATAGCTGCATTTGTGAACTTGGGCGTTTCAACATTGAATCCACGTGGCAACATTGAATCCATGTGGATTTTTTCGATTTGCTAAACTCCTGTTGATTTAATGTTGGACTTAAAGTGAAGGAAGCCATTTGCAGTCACTGGTGGGCTTCACTTTCATAACTGGTGCCAGAAGACTAAAAAGAATTTAAGTGTACCGTTACTGCTGGGGTGCTCGACAAAAGTGAAGTATTGTTGGGGCTGATCAATAAATCGATGGGTGATCGCTGTATTCAGGGTGCGCGGTAAAAATAGCATAGGTAAAATGGCACTGGAAAAATGGCACGGTAAAAGTGGCACAGGAAAAACGGCACAGATAGAAATGGCACAGGAAAAAATGACGCAAATGGAAAAGTAGGTAAAATTGGCGCAGGAAAAAATGGCACGGTAAAAATGGCGCAGGAAAAATGGCGCGGTAAAAGTGGCACAGGTAGAAATGGCACAGGGAAAAATGACGCAAATGGAAAAGTAGGTAAAATGGCGCAGGAAAAAATGGCACAAATGGAAAAGTAAAAAAGGTACATATGTTATTTTGATGCAATTGATTTCTATAATAAAACTAGAATGCGCTCAGGTCTCTGCCAAAGCCGAACAATCCTAAACTTATTCGTCTGATTCTTTCGATTAAAAAAATTCAACACAAAGATAAACAAGCAAATGTACAAAAATGTACCCGTGTTGGTGTCATATAGACTAGTAAAAGACTGGCAAAATATTAGTTCATTAATGGCATTTATAATCAATAATGCACGAATGTTCCACATAGTGTTTATCTATCGTTTTCACCATTAATTTTGGCAGTGGTAATAAAGTGACAAATATATACGTATCAAGTCGCCTTACAGGGCTATGCACATTAATAAGCAAAGGTTATATACAGCGTTACACGGTTTTACAAGCGAGATTTTCTCGAAATGGACCCTGGAACTAACTCTTAGTTGTGTGTCCTGATGGAGATAATAAAAGAGAAGTACTAAATACTCTTTCTGAGACCTCCATGAAGTACTACACGAACGTTTTTTGTACGTAGTGTTCGGTCAAGTTTTGCGAAAGAGCTAGCGAAAATTTTGGCACTCTACATCCATCTTTCTTCACAAAGTTTCTTGGAAATGTGTTAGATAGTTTTTGCGTAATAGGCTTACTAGACAAAAACATAGTAGACAAAACCAACCAACAGACAGACAAACAAACTGTGTTGAAACATAACTTCCTCGGTAGAGTAAAAATGACTAAAATAATTATACCCCACTGTAATCTAACCTTAAGCGCAAATTACTGGGCCTGAGCGAGTTCTCGAACAAAAGACTATTGGATTACAGATGCAACATTATTATGTTTTCACAATCATAAGAATCCTAGTTGTAATTATATGTTTAATATTTTAGTTAGTAATTCTTTAGTGAAAATCTTTTTGTTCTTTTATTGACTGGCAAGTATTTTACAGACGCATTACTGTTGTTAATATTTGAGGAATTAATTCATTTTTGTTTATGATTTGTCATAAATTACATATTTTATTTAACAGTGCCTATCCCTGGTATAACAGGATCTACGCGTAATGTTCAAACTAAGACGCACAGGTTATAAAATCTTGTAAGAAAACAACCAAGTGACTGTTATATCTGTAGAACTAGGTTGGGCTATTCCGCATATTTGATTACCCTCCCAGTGGTCAAACACTTGGAATGTTGACAGTAGGTTGTCATAAAAAGGAGGAGCCAAAATGCGGCGTAGACAAGTGCTGACAAATTCCTTTTCTGAACCCAAGATATAATTATGAGTACAAAAAATAACAGTGTGTCCCGTTGGCTGTAATATCGTGTATTGGAGTAGAGTAAAATTTGCCGACAAAATGGCGTATCAGTCAGTAGCACTTGAAAATGATTATAATGATGTGAAAGAAAAACAACCCGACAGCATTTAGATATTGAAGTAAACCAGTTAGTCAGTTAGTCGGCAACCTGAGCCTATAAGGTGACTGCGACTTAATTAGTCTGTAACTTCGCGCTTAAAACAAATGGTTGTGCACACAGAGATGCGACAGAATTGTGTCAGATATCACGACCGCGTTCGAAGTCTTAATAGCGGATAGTTTATCACTTTTTTTTACCTGGAGATGCAATTATCTGTTGACTGAAGTTCATCAACAAGCGTTTTTATCTCACGAAATTGTTTGAGGAGCTTAAACGCTAAGCTTCTACTCGTGAAAGGTTCGATCACATTCTCAGACAAAGTTTAATTTATCATCCATTGCTGACTTACAGACTTGCTAATCGCTCAATCGCGGTGACGTTGCCTGTGCGTTCAGGTTTTTAGCCCTTTTTTTCCAAAAATGTGTGAACTGTATTTGCTGAATTTCAACATATTTCTGGGGATCAGAAGTACTGAGAGATGGTTTGTAGACGCCGAAGCCTTCGTCGCTGCTTTATGTTGTCAAAAAGACTTTCTAGAACTGCACTTTTGCTGGCCTGCGTTATCTCTTTTTCAGCGCTGATTTTATTAACGTCAAACAACAAATCGTCTTCGCATGAGGAGGAAACCCACTTGTCCAGAAACGGTCATTTAGTAGAAGATCCCCAGAGAGAACACGGGGAACCAAAGTTAGAAAGATACAACGATAATGTAGAATGGAGTGTTTCCGGTAAAGACGAATATAATGAAAAAATAGTGAAATTTAGTGCAAAAGGCATTAAAGCGCTAGAAGAAGAGAATAATGCAGTGTTTAAAGAGTTAATGCGTGATCATATAGCAAAACCTGAAGCTAAAAATTCGAATCAATTTAAAATAGATTGGGCTGCACTTCAAGACATAAATGGGCAAAATGATAAACTTGTCAAAAACAATCTTGCACGCGATGTTGTTGCCCAAAGACCGAACAAATCGATAAAGAAGTATAAGAAAATGTGTTCAAAAACGGTGATTATTAAAAAGACACCTTATCAATACACCTGCCCAGGTAATTTAGTCTGCACGCCAGATACAAAGCTGTTTGTGTTGATTGTGTCCAAGGCAACAGACTTTGCTGGCCGTCAGATGGTAAGAGAGACGTGGGGAACGGTGGCACAGCGACGCAAGGATCTCAGCTATGTTTTCGTCATTGGTCAACCGGGGCAATTTCTTGATTATTTCTATTTCCAAAGAAACTTTACCAAGGAACTTCGTGACTATAATGACGTCATTCAAGTGGACTTCTTGGACACATACCGCAACCTCAGCTCGAAGTCGGTGACGATACTCCATATTGCTCGTACCTTCTGCCGCGATGCATCTTTCATGATGAAAATCGACACCGATGTCTTCTTGAATGTGGACCTTCTGATGGACCAACTTTACAACACTAGTCAAACCAGAACAATGATTGGTTATCTTCAGTCAGAGAAAAGGCCCATGAGGGCACCAGGACACAAATGGCACGTGTCGCAACGCGAGTTTGACGGTGCAATCTATCCCAACTATCTCTCAGGGACAGGCTACGTCATGTCCATGGACTTACCACCATTACTGTACGCTGCCTCGCTTTTGGTGGAAAAGGTCTTCCCCATGGAAGATGTCTTTGTGACTGGCTTCCTTGCGGAGAGAGCACAAGTGCCTCGTTCCAGTCATAAAGGCTTCATGATTGAAGTTAACAGGCTTGATCTTGAGGAACCCTGGAATTTCATAACTCTGCATCCGCTCTCCCGGAAATTGATGAGGATTGTCTGGGAGAGATACTCAAAACATGCTTATGAAACATAAATATTGTAGACTTTTGCTAATTTTTCAGCACTGTTATTCCTCTGTCTGATACCATGTACATGTATAACCAATTGTCTGTTGTCTAAAATAGTGCAGTCTTATTATTTTTTCTCATTCTTATCAATGAATGGTGCCACATGTATTGTGTTCTGTTCTACTAGACAATATGTATCAAAGTGTTTACAGAACATTTGTCGACATCTGTTACATTTTTTCATTGACATAATTGGAATTAGTGTAACTTTAACCACATTGTAAAGGTACATACCCAGGTACACTTATAAATAAAGTTTCCTTTAGCTGCATAAGAGTTGTGTCTAGTGATTTCACTTGGAAAGCATTTTGTAATTTTCTAAAACGAAAATAATTATGTAAAATGTTTTAGAAAATTTAGGAGAAAAATGAATACCATCTGAGGTAAAAAGATAAAAGCAGTGGTTCAAACAAAGTGTTGAGACAAGCGGTACAAGAATAACTGATAACACATGCACATGAATTGGGGCTTGTCATCTTATGTGATATTCCTGACGACTCCTCCACCTAGAAGAAATTTGCATCTCTATTCTGGGTTTATGATTGTTTATATGTGAAGTTCCATGTACAAGTACTTGTGGTGTATTAGTAGCACTCTTACCCAGTACCTTCGTGATTATTGGTAGTTACATATATTTGAATAACCTGTATATCTAAGTAGGGTGCGCAAGTGCAGCTAGCTGTATATTCAACCGCCATTGTGAAAGCAGCACCAAAAGCAATTTATTCGTGTCATCCACTCTTAGAAAGCCAGAAAAATTCTCTATCTAGCCGTACATAGTTTGCTAGTTAGGAACTTAACCAAGTTGAAAAATGGCACTGAAAGATTTGCAACGATACTTCACCCGGAATCCAAACTGCTATTATGAATGCCAAAAGGAATTTATTCGTGTCATATACGGTTAGAAAGCCAGAAAAATTCCCTATCTAACCGTGTATAGTTGTTTATAATGTGACATAACCTGCAAAAATAACCCATTATATGGCATTTATGCTATAACTGCTTGTGGCGTGTTATAAAATACATGGAGTCTGCATATTATTGCTTTATCTGGATTTGAAAGATACGCATTTTCTGAGGAAAATAAAAATTAACGCTGGGTTCCTATAATCTGCCACCCCTCAAAATCTTACGTCCTTGGTTACAACCTAGTTAGCCTATTAGTAAATACGCCCTAGTAATATGTACTTTGCACAAAGTAATTACTTTGTATGATGAGCGCAGCATAAGTGACGTAATTGCGAGATAAAAGAAAACCGCAAAACTAGCAGCCTAAGCAAAGACTAGAGGATGATGACAATTGCTCTATAACGCCAGAAGTGGGAAAAAAGAGCGCAAAATTATAAACAAAGCTTAATCTCATTTGTTAATCTTTTCATAAACGGTAAGATCTAAAACTGGCATTCATGTAATGAGATTTCTGTAATATGTTGTTTGTGTTCTGAAAATTTATTCACATGTAAGTCTAGTTTAGTGCTACTGTTTTCATATTTTTAACGCAGAATCCATCACGAAGCTAAATAACTGTCATGGGCTAAAAGTGGGTTAATTGATTTTATTGGGATGCTGTCATTTTCTGCATAAGAATTATTTCCTCTTTCGCGTGGAGTTCGTTAACCTCTTTGTTAATATACCCAATTACGGATTTGTGTAAGAGATGCAATGGCTTCTTCGTCAAGCACATGTTACTATTATCTTAATGATAGTAAAATGGGTGGTATTTATGGCTTCATCAAGACACAAAGATGGGTAGCTTTAACGTCTAGTTCACACGGTCATTCAAAAGAATGACATTTAAAACAATGAACTCTGCTCACACGATTAGTTTTCACGACACTTACTTTGCACATATCTACTTGTTAAAGGGTTGTCATCTGCAGTTCAGAAATAGTGCCATAATGGTTTGTACGAAAAAAACGAGTTTTAAGAACTGCGGCAGCTCAGAGGCGACTCGTAAACTAAATTTTTTTGAGGGGGGGGGCGCTGCTACAGAAAATTTTTAGCCATTGTTTTAGTACTGTGTGTAAAACGAAATATATTTAATTTTAATGTTGTATTTGTAATTTTAAACAAACAAACATATGAAAGTTTGTACATAAACTTAATAAAATCCTAAACAAAAAATATATTTTGCTTTTTAACAGCTTAAATTGTCGCAGTTGAAGCTTGATTCATTCATGGTAAGCGCGTGTGAACAAACACGTGAACGTGACAACAATCTGTGTGAGCAACAGTATTTTCTCTACCTGGGATCGCCAACAGCACACAGCACAACCCTCACGTGCTCTAGACCGTACAAGTATAAAGAAAGAACTAAAGAAAATTACTTATATTTCAATAATATGACCTATACACGAGTCGCCACTAGAACTTCAACTGCTGTAACGGGAAAAGCAAAAACAGAGGAAAACGAGAAAAAATTGTTTTGAAAAATAAAACAGGAAGTTTTTATCAAATACTTCCGGAAATGAGAATTTAGAAGCGCAAATGACTTTTTTAATTACAGGATGGTGCAAAAAACATTTCCAACAAATTCTTTAATACGGACAAAAATTACAAGTCAAAAAGGCATAAAAATTTAACAGAATATCATCGAGTATGTGTATTTTATGCACAGGTAAAAATTCAGTTATAAATTTTGTTTCATTCTTGCTTAGCTTCTTTTAAATTTAGCCATTCTTTGGTCATCTTTTTTACGCTCGGCACTTGACAGCAGCAGCAGCAGTAGCAGCAGCAGCAGCAGCAGCAACAACAACAACAACAACAACAACAACAACAACAACAACAACAACAACAACAACAACAACAACAACAACAGCAATAGCAATAATAATAAAAACATTTACGCTATTTATAATTTGGAAGGCGGTTAACATACAAAGAGAAAAATTACTTACGCGTAATTATTAGATTTTACAAATTAAGACATTTTAACGTGCTTAAGTGATTAAGTGCCCAATGGGCCGAGAAACCAGTGGACAAAATCATTAATTGGACAAGATTCAGTGGAGGGTTTACAAACGAAAATGTTTATCAGGAGACCAGAGAACTTGAGGGAATTAGTAAGTGATAAAATATGAAATCAAAAGCAACAACAGGTCTGTCTGTTTGGTAACTTCAGCTCGTTCCGACTCTAACAGAAACTGCACAACAGCAAATAATAATAAATTTGCTATCTGCAAGTAAATAATTTATTGCTGTTTGAGAAATAGGAGGGAGAAGTCGCTTACTACTATTATTCGTTTACAATCCGTGTTTGTAAATACGGTTGGTCTGTGAGAGGCTCTGAGAAAATGACTGTAGCAGTTATCGTTAACCTTGGTGTTTGTGGCTACCGTTTTAGTGAAATAATACATCAAAGACTTGACTTGACAGCCAAGCTAACTGGAATTTATGTATACAGATCGCAATAGAAGAGATCTACATTACAGCGTAAGTAACGCACACACAAAAAAAAACAAAAAAAGGAAAAAAATAGTTATTGAACCTACGTCAAGTGATTTATTATTATTCGTTTTTGTAGCTGCAATGAGACAGAATATATCATGATTTAAAAGCACTTACATAATAAGATTGTAAAGTGATCAATATGATTGTTTGCACAAATTACAGAATGCACGAATCACAAATAAATTAACTGTGGTTCTTTGGGTATTATATATCGTTATCGTAATCTTTTACATAGCAGTTTTAAATCTAATTTCGCTTTGTTAATTTTTTTTTAGGGGAAAGTCCAACAAAAATGAGATTAAAGTTCTTTGCAAAGCTCTCGAGGGCCATTCTGGTATGCGCCGCTGTGGTTATTGTGCTTGAAACGCTGGCGCCATCTATACGGACTGACCACAAAGCAACAAATTTTCTGGAAAGTAACGAAGATATACTTGCTGTCGACAGAGACGAAAGTCTTGACAAATATGATGATTCTTTACTGTTGTATAACGCCGTGCTTGAAAAGATGCGTGTAGAAATCAACGTAGGAATTCACAAACATGAAATGGTATTTTCAAGAAAGTCTAAAAGTGGTTTTGTAAATGTAAGACTGCTGGAGAGTTCAGAGATCGAATCTCCCTCAGGTAATCTGTTGCAAAATAATAAAGTTGAACTCAACAAGCTCTACGCGCCAAAAGAGGGAAGACAGAAAAATGATTTTAGAATCTCTAGACGAAAGCATGAGTTTCATGTTCAAGATACGGTATACTCGTACACGGTGCCCGAAGGTTTCCGCTGTTGCCAGCGAACAATAGTTCTTGTTTTGGTGATCTGTACGGTGCATGACAGGGACGCTAGACAGGCGATTCGAACTACATGGGGAGAATCAAACTCGGGAAGGTTGTGTGATGACATCAGTTTGGGTTTCCTAGTTGGAAATCCTTCTGCTCCTATGAGTGATATGCAACAGAAAGGTCTGATGGCAGAGATGGAGACTTTCGGCGACATCTTTTGGGGAAACTTTACAGACAGTTACGCCAACCTCACCATGAAATCCATCATGGCGCTCCACATAGCCAGCACATTCTGTCACCAGGCACGCCACCTATTGAAAGTGGATGCAGACGTGTTCGTCAACGTACGCCGCTTGTCGAAGTACCTCAGTTTGGAGGCGCCTCAGGAACGACTGATAACTGGAGTCTTGAAGACAAAACGTGAACCCATCCGGACTAATAACACAGAATACAAGAAATGGTACGTCTCAAGGAAGGAATTTCAGGCAGACATTTACCCGGATTACGTAATTGGTGGGGCTTATCTTATTAGCATGGACCTGCCTCCATTGTTGTATGAAGAATCCACTCGGACGCCATTATTTCGCTTCGAGGACATTTACATCAATGGCATTTTAGCGGAAAAGCTCGGCGTGGCAAGAGCGAACCACTCTGGTTTCTTCATCAAGCCCTACATCAGCCAAAAGCACTTCCAGCGAATAGTAAAGGACCTCCACCAGTACGTGGTCTTTCATCCGACGACGCCAGACGATCTGTACCTGGCCTGGATCAGCCTGCTGGATCACGAACGATCAAAAGCGGATTCTAATAACTCCGCCGCTGGTCCTGCCAAAAAACCGGCACGGAGGCGCATTGGAAAAGCACTCTCAACAAAAGTAGCTTCTGCGAAAAAAGGAAAGATAGCTTACAGGCAATGACTGCTTGACATTTTTAAAGATGTACGTTCAAAAAGTGAGTGTATTCAATGTGTTACGTCAGTCAGTAAGATTCTTTTGATTAGCTTGGTTAATCCTCTTTCCATGAAGCTGATGTTCTAATCTGCGCAGTTTCCTTCAAATGGGCAAGAGTGATGAAGCTGATTATTATTATGTTTTAGGTAATTGTTGCCCTTGAGGGTACAAAATCTGAGAAAGCTTAGTGTAGGGTTACTAGGAGGATTCTGTTATAATGAGTCCACGATGCTAGAAGGCAAGTTTTAACGTAATTCTGTGATTATGCATGCCCTAGTCTCTGATAGTTTAATGACAAGTTTAGCGATTGCTGCACGGGACTAGCTTATTGTCTTCATCTATTTCTAACTTGGCAAATAAAGATTTAATACTGTACAATCACTACGACCCTGTACAAATCACGTTGAAAACACCGATTCCTGTCTGATCACCGAAGTTAAGCAACGAAGTAGAACCTGGTTGGTACTTCGATGGGTGACTGCCTAGCAATACCAGGTGGTGTAGGCTTGTGGGATGCCCACACTGTATCTCGACACTAGGCGGAGGAGCTGCACAAGCAGCCAATAGCTAGAGGGCGGAGGAGGTCAAGTGACCCAACGGCCATGTGTAGAGGAGTAAACCTTCCAAATCAGCAGTGAGGAGCCCCGAAGGCGGACCAGTGCAGCATGCTCACTGATTCTGGCAGCTCGTGCAGCCAACCTAGTGCCAAATGTATCGCCCCGCTTTCCTTTGGACTACAATAGGGAGGAAGAGAGGGGGTTCCTGTTGTCTGGGTAACTCAAGATCTCCATACACCTTGCCTAGGCATGCGCCCTGGAGACGTTCAAGGATCGCTCTGCTCAGCCACAGTCGACGCTGCAGCTCCATCAATGTGATCAATAACTGACTCTCTTGGTGCACACTCCATTGTCTTCCGAAACAGAAGGATGCCAACCAACTGTACAATACAGTAGTTTGGCGTGCACCATTGTAGGGCGTGTGTCGAGATCTATTGACCAGGCAGAAGAAGCCCTAATAAACTCAAGGTCCAATTTTGACGAAGTGAATAAAGCTATTTAGGAGTTGTTGCTCGTGTTTGCTTTGCTGTCCCTTTGTCTTCTCTAATTTGCTTGTACTCGTCTCGAATATTTTTATTTGTGATATATTTCAGCAACATTTGCGTAACTGCGATCCCAATATTTCAAATAAAGGGCTTCAGAGCGGAGCCCTTATCTCAAAGAAAGGGCTCAAAAAGAGATAATTTATCTCAAATGAGGAGCCAGTTTAGAATTGGATTTTCAAACTTCCTGGCCTCTTTTTTAAAGTCAGCAACGCAAAGAATGGGCCCTCATGCTTGAGGGGCCCTAGGTTGGCGCCTAGACTAGCCAGTAGGGCAATCCAGGCCTGGCCGTGTTTAGACTAGTGAGCAAAACTAGCTACAAGTTACTCTCCCACAGTAATCGAGAGCTGAGAACCTGACAATCACTTCTCTAGTTACTGAGAGTAGTGTCGAGAGTAACTCGCCGAGGCGTTCACACCAGACGGTAACTCGCAGCAACTGTCGGAGAATTTGCAATAACTTGCCGACAGTAACTCGCAAAGCTGTTCACACTTGCGAGTTTACCATCAGAGAGAAAAACCGAATTTCATCACAAATTTTGTTGTCAATAACAGGTTTGAAAAAAGTGTTCATGAATAAAAAGCTGAAACGTTAACGAACATTAAGAAGTAACACATTGTTTCATATAATGTAATTCACTACGTTCAGAAGCTTAATAATTTAGGCTTGAAAATAACGACCTGGAAAATTTGCCATAGTGCATTACAAGAAATTTCTAGTGCCTATTTCAATCACAAATGCCACACAGTTGAATATTATTGCAACATAATGCCCCCTCCCATCACTCTCTTAAACTACCGACAGTAAGAGCAAGCCAATCGTGTAATATTCTTAATTATAACACACGGATATTATTATCATTATAGAGGTCCAGTTATGAATTCCCCGGGGGTCGTGGTCGCAGATGTGAACTTCATTATGTGTCGCTTATAATCAAGAATATTTATCGCTCTTCACGGCAGAGCAAAGTCAAAAGAACCAGGCAAGCATTCACTCTCCATACTCCTCCAGGAGGCTCAGGACGTTTCTGTAATGTTCGTCGGCGTTGCTTTCCGTCTTGATCCTGTTCAGATACGAGTTGAGCTTCTTATACATTCCTTTGGGATCGTTCCCGGCTGAAAGAGAATGTGATAGTTACTGCTATAACAGCTTACATTAACGTACATGTTAAGTATCTCGAAATTTTGAAGAACATTAAGTCGAAATTTCGAGTTAATTTATTTTTTTGTTTTTACGATGTCCCTAAGAAGCTACCGTACTTTATCTTCTGTGGTGAAGACGTGACGTAACTCGTTTATTTCTTTATTGTTTTGGTGCCACGTATTAAATGTCTTATTTTAACTTTTTAACATGAAATCTTTTATCAATAACTTAACCATTACTAAAACTATAATCTTGCAACTTTTACAAACCCAAGTTACTGTACTGTGTAATATCAGGCTGTGAAATTTCAACTTTGCAGGGGGCTGGTTTCTAACAATATTTTAACCTAACATGCGCCGCATGTTTTTGTAGTTCCTGATGTACACACTTCCAATCATAAGAATGGAAATAAATTTGGAACAGAATAATGTCATAGAAGCAGCTCAGTTGATTAATGACTCTATAATGATAATGTTTGTCAGCCTAGAACAGTGGCCTGCAACTTTTTTTAATGTCGTCCACCCCTAGTGGTGATTAAGTAGAAGCTGTCCACTCCCCATCCCGAAAAAGTCTCATTAAAAATCTCATGTTTTTAATATTTAAAATCTATGTTTAATCCCCCACCCCCCGAAAAAGTCTCATTAAAGATCTCACGTTTTTAATATTTAAAATCTACGTTTAATATCTCATTTCTACGACTATGTAAACAGAAAAAGCAGGTTCTCTTATTTTTTATTTAACTTTTACATATTCGTCCATATATTTACACATCTCATCTCAAACTAAGAAGCTCAAAATACACAAGATAACATTAAGCATGCCATTTAGACGCATTTTCCTTCACTAAAGTAAAATTGCAGACAATGTTTGCTATATTTGGTGCGGTATCAATAAATAAAACAAATAATTATCCTCCAAAAAAATCAGTGGCTTGGCTGCAGTTGCACTTTGTCTGCCCTAGAAGATGGCTTAGTCAGAAAGTTTCATAGAAACAAAACTGATATCTACACAAAAGCATTATAACGTATCCGGGGTCGAACGCAGACGCGTCTAGGATGTTCAGAGCGGCATACAAGAAAGTTTACAGCAGACGAGAAAAGTTAAAAGATCCGGAAAACGAGTGTGAAATAAACTTTATTGCATAACTAGTATCTCCAAAAGAATGACATGTGAACATACTTTTGTATAAAAATTATCAAGCCTACAGCATTCACCTTTACAGACAGAAAGGCCAGGTTTGGAATCGTCAAATTACGGCGTGCATTCTGTTTTATACAGGTACATTTGCATTACTGGGCTTCTCAACCATAGCCATTACGAACATTAGGGGATTGGTCAAAATCTGCCTTCGCAACAGTATGATTAAGCCAAAATAGTTGTTTTGAGTGTTCTTGTTTTATCACATTGAGTCTAGAAAGTTAATAGACTAGAATAGCCATTTTATAATAATTAAACTTTTTTAACACTTGTATTCATATTTTAACATTTCTACGGTACTTTTGAATGGTAACTAGCTCCGTTTGGGACGCTCAATGTAAGAAAAATTTTGTAATTAAACTTGTCCGTTTCCAAGAAAGAGGGATAAAATTTGACTAGACCTGGATTCGAACTGTAGACTTTTAGGTTTTTGGATTATAAATCCAAAGCATAGCTAGATTATAAATCCAAAGCATCAAATTAGTGGCGAAAAAAACGCTTTCAGTAATTTAACTTGACCGAAATCAAGATAGATGGAAAAATTTGACTGAACCTGGAATTGAACTGCAGATTTTGGATTTTTGGATTATAAATCATAATTAAATTTTAACACCTCACCAATCAATCCTACATGTCCAAGTTTTAGTTTTCTCAAACTAGAGACTTAAATATTACCGTGAACTAAGTAGACCTACTACTAAATAACTTTGGTTAGTGAGTTTAAAGCAGCCAACACAGGCACGTAATATAAATTATGGAAAATGTATTTTTAATGGAAAAGAAATCCAATTCCCCTAATTTACACTAATAAATAGAGACGCACTATAATTGTAAATGAAATTTGGTTGCATTGGGGCTGGACAAAATGGACAAAATGAAAGTTGGCAATTCATTACGTTAGCCAAAATATCAGAAGAGTGAGTAGCAGCGATAGCACTGGCAGCACCAGCAGCAGCAGCAGTAACAGCAGCGGCAGTGGCTGCAGCAAAAAAACAGCTCTCACATGATTGTTCAGTCAATAGCTTAGTTATTTAATGTTCATCTTCATTGTCACTGTCATCACTGCTGCCACTACTACTGTCATCATCATCATCAGTAGCATCATCATCGTCATCATGATCGTAATCGTCGTCGTCATCATCATCATCATCATCATCATCATCATATCTGTCATCGTTGTTGTCATCATTACTGCCATTTATATCATGGTTGTCAACACTGGCACGTTTTCTCTACCCTAGTAACCGTTATCAGTAATGTCAGTAAAAGAATCATAATATGGCGTATTGTATGGCTGCAACATGTGTAATTCCCACTTACCAGAAGCCATTTTCTGAAGCTTCCTTGACAAGTTATCCAATTTGGACCTGGATGTCATTAGGGGCGAATCTTGCAGCTTCATGATTAGCCTGTTGATCTGTTTCTTGGCTCTTATCCACTTGCGCTGGTGAGGGCTGTGGTTAGGAATGTTGTGTACTGTCTCTGACGATATGTCACTAGATTCGGAGGCTCCATTCTGACGACGGCGATGATGGTTATGAATTCTTCCTCTGTGTTTCCTCGATCGATGATGTTGACGATGGTATGGTTCTTTTTCGTCTGGCCATGTGAACTCAGTACTGATGTCCTTACCATCGTCCTGATGGTCTGTGTCTGAATGCGTTGTATCTTTGTGATTCTCTTCTTCTCCGTGCTGAAGTCGTAAGAAGTCTGAGAAGGTGATTCCCAGAAGACCCTTGTTGTGCATCTGCAAAAAGTAACGGCGATATTCCTCAAGCAGCTTCTGCAAACCTGGGTGATGGTTTATGAGATCTCCACGCTTCGGCCCCTCATCCGAAGGTTTCCACGCTTGGGAGTTTGAGTCGATGTCGCCACGGAGGTTGTGCTTGTGACTGTGACCGTAATGGTGTTGATGTTTGTGATGTTTCCTGTGGAGGCGTCGTAGTCGGCGAAGATGGATGTCGTCAACATCGTCTGGTTGGGGAAGCTGATGATTATCCTCCTGAAAACATTTAAAGTAACATTTAAGCGTGAAGGAAACGATTTAAGCGTTGAAAAATTATTTCTATTACGAAAAATTACGCCAATTAAAATCTAATTTATTCTCATATGTCTGCTTTGTCATCATTAGTAAACATCGATGAATCATTTGGTCAGTCGACCATTTAGCTATGCATGAATGTATGTATGTATGTATGTATGTATGTATGTATGTATGTATGTATGTATGTATGTATGTATGTATGTATGTATGTATGTATGTATGTATGTATGTATGTATGTATGTATGTATGTATGTATGTATGTATGTATGTATGTATGTATGCATGTATGCATGTATGCATGTATGCATGTATGCATGTATGCATGTATGCATGTATGCATGTATGTATGTATGTATGTATGTATTTATGTATGTAGTTTATTGACAAAAATATACTTTCATTTACAACAAATGGGGTAAAGACTTTAATTTTCTTTTTGTCCATGACATAATACTACACGTAATTCATCTTTCTTAATTAAAACAGTAAAGGGATTGTAGCATTAATCTTAATCATATTCAGTTAATATTTTGCCACAAATTTTAAGAGACTCGTTAGTTTTCAAAAATGAATTTACATCATAAAAGTTAATGTAAGTATAGCTGTCTCTGATGCGCAGAGTTGACGGACAGCTTTGCCATACATGTAGTCCAGTCTGAATGTCTTGGCCACATGTACAAAATCTAGTGTGACGCTCTTCGCCGTTCCATCGTCCTATTTCTTTACAGAGACAATGTCACTGCAGACGAAAGTGAGTAAATGACATTAGCTGTTCCTCCACAGAATCTGCTGGTATTACAAGTGTTTCGAGTTGAGGATTTTTTTATTTATTAAATATATCCACAACGATCATTACAGCATAGGACTTAAAGAATTTAATAACGTATTTATTATTATGTACACAACATGCCAAGCTGCAAATGACCCGTGGGTACGAGAAGTAATTACTTGTTCAGAGCACCCCAAATGAATGTGGATTGAGTGAAGTAGAAAAGGGCAATAAAGGAGTAGAAAAGAAAAGTTAACAGAGGAAAAATAGAAATAGAAAGATGTGATGCTAACTGTATGAAGTAACGCGGACTATAGAAATGTAAAAATCAACATAGCCAGCAACGTGATGGATGCCGACAGGGACAGTATCGTACTTAGTCAAATTGATTTATTCTATATAATTAAAAAACATTTTCACTTTTAAAATTTCCTTTATAGATAGTTATTTATAGAAAAAGAATTTTTTTATGTATTCGTTGATGCTATTCCAAAGTCTAGGGCCAGTGTTAGTGATGAAGTGCCTTGCCGCGTTAGTCCTGCAGTATTTAATAAGAAATTCATCAGATCTTGTTGAGTAATGTCTTACGTTAGCAGATAATGGGTTTATAAAAAGAAAGCCTGAAGTAGTTTATGTATGGTTTTGTGTGTATACATATATATACTATATATATATATATATATATATATATATATATGTATATATATAGTGGTATTCAGATGCATTTTCCTTCCATGCACGTTCGCCTCTTCGATGAGTCACTATTCATAATTGTTGCGTCATGGTCTGCAGGCACTCCTTTGAGTTAATTGTCGAAATACTTAGTTTATTCACACGGGCGGTGAGATGAACTTTGTATTTTCCGTGTAAGCCTTAGTGGTTTACTCTTGTTCAGATGGTCCTCTAAGGGTGGCCGCGTGCCACCTTTGAGCAATTTGAGACATTGGACCAAAAATGTTACACTAGAGGAGTACGTACTATAACAAATCAAAACTGCCATGACCATGCGAATGAAAACATTAAGTAAACTAAATGTAATATTTTTTATTCAATATATTTAATATTTAACATTAAAACAAATGAAACAAGACCGAGTTCTTACGTGTTCCGTGGAAAATTTTGTTAGAGAATCACACCAAAATAATCTAAATTACGTTGTCGTTTTCTTCTTCAATGGTTCATGTGTTAGTCCTTTCTTAACCCACTAACCATTTCATCGCTTTTTCATATTACTAGGTAATAGTTTCTTTATTCAGATTATATTATTACTCCTACAACTAAGTTACTGGTTTCATGCAGTCCAATTGCTCGTTTTAGCTTTGTCAGATTACATATTTCATTTGTTCGTTATTAGTGGCTTTTGGCTGCCAGACTACCACATTTGATTGACCAGTATAACTGGAAGCTATACGTCACACGTAACCACGTTCATATATAAGCCGATAGCAGTATGATAAGCCTGTCATCTCTATCTACGGTTTAGGTATTGTCTTAGGTGGAAGTTTTCACAAGTGTGACATTTTTAATGATTGTTATGTTAGCTAAAATGTTCGAGAAACAAACTTGCAATAAAGCGAAAATAATTCAGACCCGAAAACAATATCATGACAAATAACATGTTACCTGTAAAGACGTTCTAGTATCAGATGGGACTTCTATCCGATCTATAGTAGATACGTCGAGAACAATGTCCTCATCTTGTCCTAGAACACGGATATGACGTACCGATGTACTGTTTTCCGGATTTATAACTAAGACGCCTAGCGTTTGCCTGTTGTCCTTTCCATCTTCTTGGATAGCTATTACCTAGACAATACAACGTCACTTAAAAATCGTTTTCATTTATATACTGCTTGGAAAATGGTTGTTCAGCAATGAAAGCTTGTCATGCTATCAAGGATTGGTGTGAATGTGCCATGGAATATCTTCGAATATTATGTTGCAAAATCGACGTATACATAGAAGAAACTTTATAGCACCACAGTACCGCACAAACCAACATAGCACTGCACAGTACAGCACAGACCAACACAGCACCACACAGTGCAGCACAGACCAACATACACTATACAGTTCAGCAGAAACAGGCGCAGCGCCACAAATATAGCACAAACTAACACATCACTAAACAGGACAACACAAACCAATACAGCACCACACAGCACAGCACAAACGAACACTCTGCCACAAGTTCAGCAAAAACGAACACATCATCACACAGTATAGCACAAACGAACACATCAGCACACAGTACAATACAAACCAACACATCACTATGCAGTACAGCACAAATGAATACAGCACTGCGCTGCATAGCACAAACCACCACATTACCATATGGGACAACACAAACCAACACAGTACCGCAAGTGCAACTCAAGTCAACACATCATGGCACAGTACAGCACAGACCAACACAGCACCAAAAGTATAGCACACACCAACACATCACTACACACTACAAAACAAAACAACACATCACTATGCAGTACAAAACAAACCAACATAGTGCCTTAAGTACAACACAAACTAACACATCACTACGCAGTACAAACCAAACCAACATAATACCACAAGCACAGCACAAACCAACACAGCACTACAAGTATAGTGCAAACCAGCACATCAACACACAGTACAGCACAACCAACACAGCACCACAGAGTACAGCACAAACCAACACAGCACTACAAGTATAGTGCAAACCAGCACATCAACACACAGTACAGCACAACCAACACAGCACCACAGAGTACAGCACAAACCAACACAGCACTACAAGTATAGTGCAAACCAGCACATCAACACACAGTACAGCACAACCAACACAGCACCACAGAGTACAGCACAAACCAACACTCTGCCATAAGTTCAGCAAAAATGAACACATCATCACACAGTATAGCACAAACGAACACATCAGCACACACAGTACAGCACAAATCAACACAACACCGCGCCACAAGTACAGCACAAATCAACACAGCATCGTCACACAGTAAAGCAAAACCAACACAGCTCTATACAGCACAGCACAAATCAACACAGTGCCACAAGCTCAGCAAAAATGAACACATCATCACACAGTGCAGCACAAATGAACACAGCACCACATAGTACAGCACAAACTTACACGACACCACAAGTACAGCACAGATCACCACAACATCATTACACAGTACAGCACAAAGCAACACAGCAATGCACAGCACAAATTTTCAAAATTCTTGATGTCTCGGACTTCAATTAAGCTTGTCCTTTCTGAAACGTATTAATATTAACATTGAATTGTTATGAGGACTAGCTTACGAAGAGCCTTCTAAAATGTTTTGTGATCTTTTAATGCCATGAGGTTTGAGTAAGTTGTTAAAACACTACTTACAGAGTGGATATACGGCCCCAGGGAAATCCCCCAACTGCAATGGAATCTATTTTATTGTCGACTTTATGACGTTTATGATTCACCAACGATATCTCAAGCGAAATGAAGGAAAGAGCAAACACAAGTTGAAACTCCATTTTCTCCGAGTTTGAGTCGTAGAAAATTGTTTTTATAGACTGAGAACACAACACGAATGGCATAATAGTTAGTCAAATGATAGGGGATGAACAGTTGAACAGAAGTACAAACAATCGTGCATTAATGACTAAATGTTTAAACAAATAAATGAGTTGAATGAAAATTACTTGTTGATGTTAGTAAACAGAAATTTGACTGCGACATAGCTGATGAAATTTCTTAAGTGCTAATAAGTTTTCTCTTTATATAAAAGATTCTCTCTCTCCCTTTCTCTCTTCTTTCTCTCTTTCTCTCTCTCTCTCTCTTTCTGTGCATTTCACTTTCCTTCTCACTCTTTCGCTCCCCTCTTTCTCTCTCTTTCTTTCCATCTTTCTCTCTCTCTCTATTTGTGTGTGTGTGTCTCTCTCTGTCTGTCTGTCTCTCTCTCTCTCTCTCTCTCTCTCTCTCTCTCTCTCTCTCTCTCTCTCTCTCTCTCTCTCTCTCTCTCTCTCTCTCTCTCTCTCTTTCTGTGCATTTCACTTTCTTTCTCACTCTTTCTCTCCCCTCTTTCTCTCTCTTTCTTTCCATCGTTCTCTCTCTCGCTATTTGTGTGTGTCTCTCTCTCTCTGTCTCTCTCTCTCTCTCTCTCTCTCTGTCTCCCCCTCTCTCTTCCTCCCTCTCTTTCTCTCCGTCCCTCTCTCCCGCTCTCCTCTCTCCCTTTCTCTCTTCTTTCTCTCTCTTTCTCTCTCTCTCTCTCTCTCTCTCTTTCTCTCTCCCTCTCTCTTTCTCTCTCTTTCTCTCTCTCTCTCTCTCTCTCTCTCTCTCTCTCTCTCTTTCTGTGCATTTCACTTTCTTTCTCACTCTTTCTCTCTCTTTCTTTCCATCTTTCTCTCTCTCTCTCTTTCTCTTTCTCTCTCTTTGTCTCTCTCTCTCTCTCTCTCCCTCCCTCTCTTTCTCTCCGTCTCTCTCTCCCGCTCTCCCCTCTCTCTCTCTCTCTATCTGTGTCTGTCTCTCTCTCGGTCTCCCCTTCTCCTCTTCTGTCTTTCCCTTCCTCTCTTTCTCTCTCCTCTCTCTCTCTCTCTCTCTCTCTCTCTCTCTCTCTCTCTCATTCCTGCTGTCTCTCTCTCTCTCTCTCTCTCTCTCTGGCTATAAGCACCTGTCTAGTGATTGCATACATAACAGTTGCACGTTTCAGAATGTTAATTTCCGACCGACTTGAATTTATTTAAACGCAGTTTGGCAGCTTTGACTAGTTTTGTTTTCAATTATTTTCTATCCGATACGCTCATTGTTTAAAACCTGCAGGAGTACGACATCCTGATTATTGCGAAGTGACTCATTCTTAAGACCAAGCTTAAATCTCTAAGGAATCACACTACGCACACCCTCTTAACAATCTCTTGTCGGAATAGGCTTTCAGTTGGAAAAACTGCTCAAATTTATATCCCCCCCGGCACTGTAAAAATACTAGTTGACAAGCACGGTAACGGCTTTTAAAGGCGCGATATTATCATTTTACAAGGAAGTGAATTTGCAGAACGCATACAAATTGGGATTTCAAAATGCTATACGATCACTATGTATGCACTATGTAAGAGAGTAAGCTTAGATAAAATAATATAAGATTAGCATTACATTTATATGTAAGGTTGTTGCTTAGCCTTAGTTTAGGTGCTATACTATTTTTATTTATTTTATTTATTTCGTCGAAAACTAAATTGACATTTTCGTCCAATCTCACAATTTGATTTGAACATTGTCAAATTTCAGGTGAACAAAGTTTTGTGTTGGGGAGGGAAAAACAACGGAAGCTAACACTAAACGTTCTAAAACTTGTAATCCAAGGTAAATATTCACTTGGTGTGCTGTAACTACTACTATGAAAGGGGGCCCAGGCCCCTTGGGCCCACCCCCTAAATCAGCTACTGCATTATAATGTTACTGTACATAGAACGCATCGCATTATACAATACCACACGATACAATGTGTGAGTTGAAATCCAATACAATTCGCAGCTCAAAACAGCAAACCATTCTAGCCATTTGTAAATTTCTTCCAGCTGTCTTTGTACAATCGTACATTTGTGCTAATGTGAGTTTTATATTAGTTCGCTAATATCACTGGTTCCTAGGGATTGAGACTGTACGTAGTATTCTCTTTTCTGTTGTTCTCTTGGTCTTATTCTGGACATTCCTAGATGTAGAAAAGTTGCTTATAAATGTAGAGTTTTCCCAGGGCTTCTTATCTGTGAAATTTTCTACCAGATAACTGTTTTCGTGGAACGTCAACATAAATCTTATATCTCTAAGTTATGTGAACTCTGGAAGTGTACTCGCTTCCTCACGTTTCTATTATAGCCCCTTAATATGACTAGCCATCATCTTTGCGCATGCGTGGTTTCTAAATCTGTGTTGGCCATTGGCCTTGTCTGGGGGATTTGCATTAAAACAGGAGTAAGCAATTTCATTTCCTGATCTTTTTCTCGTTGCTAAAGCTCAATAGCTAATGTTTCTACCTAATTAACTCGTGTGTCAGCACCTGCGCCTTGAGAAACCGAGATGAGGCAACATCGTTGCTGCTGCTGATGAACTACTCATCATTATCATGCGGACATCTAGTTTTCCTTTATTGTCATTAATATCGAAGGTGAGCAGGACCTGATCTTATCAGCGTCTTATTTGAAAGAATTACTATCACGGAAGTTCAGTTTCACGTTTGTCCTCAGTTAAACTTTTCAACACAAAATTGCCCAGTTTTTGTATATCACACTGAATGTTGTACAGTAGCACTGTACTACAATTTTCGCTTTCGCAAACACGTACAACACGCTCGTGGAATGTTTGTGCTGTTGAAAGTTATTTTCAGTTGTGATGTCATCACTAGTTGGGCTCCCGACGTTATTATGTTTTAAAGTTAAACTATTATTTCATTATCAGAAACACTCCTTTATAGGTGTTAAAATGTGCCTTTTTCTCACAGTTCATGGACATGAATAATCATATCTTTTCCCATAAACGTGTGGCTCGGGAAATCACATGGTTAGTTCTATTTATAGAACACTTACATTGTTGTTCTCTTGACACAAAGTAACTTCGGCTTTTTAAAGTTTTCTTAGGCGCCACCCGTACTTGCAATATGGACTCATTTCTATGCGAACAAGTTTCTTCATTTTTGTGCTTGTTGCTGTTAGTTTAAATGCTATTTTTACTGAAAGAACATTAAGTGGCAACTTACGCCTGAAATAATAGAACACAAAGCAAGCTTAGCCAAACGTCATACCCAATAGTAACACTCAAATTCGAACGCCTAGAATTAAGACGCATTTATAATGCGACCTAACTATGTGCTATAGTTCACATGGTTATACACGTGTTACATGTTGTACATGTTGCACATGGTTATACACGTGATACATAGTTCACACGTGTTATAATTCATGGTGACATATCAATCTCAATTGAATCTTTTTTAACTTTGCACCACTTGCAAACATTACAAAGGGCCACCATTTGAAATTACAAGTGAAAAAAGCTCACTTAATTGCTTCAAGCATTTCTTCAGCAACAGAGTTGTAAGTTTATAGAATAAAGTACCACCATATGTGAATGATGTTCCAACTGTAAATGCTGGCAACATAAAATTATTTAAAAAACGGCCACGCTATTGTTAATTTTAGCAAATTTTTACTTTTCAACAGACACTTATAAGCAGCTATTTTGGTTCTTTGTGTTTTTTACCGTAATCTTCTGCTTCTGTTATCATCAGTTTGTTTTAATTTGCGCTGTATTTGTAGTGGTCCTTTATTATTTTCTTTCACTTTTCAACTGCCCTGTCACTCACGTATTTGTACTCTGAAGATTACGAAAAAAACAAAATAAAATAAAATAAAATAAACAAATAATTAAATAAACGCTGATTGGTAAACAGGAAAACCTATATAAACCATTTTGTGGAAAAAGATGCCATTTCTAAATTTGAGTGAAACACTGTTGGTGTTTCACTGTTAGAAACAAGTGTCTATAGATGGGCACCCTTCCGAATTCTCCATAAATTACTACTATTTCCGCTTTTCCAAAGTTTATCACGCTTAGAACTACATTTTAAAAACACTGTTATCACTGTTATTGCATCAGTTTTTTATTTCACGATCTTTCGTTTATTTCCTTTTATTTGTAATTTCTAAAATGTTCTAAAACATTCGTAGGCAAGGTTAGTTATTATGTGCCTAAATTAGAGTATTTACGGAGAGAATTTACATTTACCACGTCAGAGAGCACTGAACCAAACTTACCCGAAAAACTACGCAACTCATTAGCAAAACGTAATTTCCAATGCACAGCATTTTCTCTAATCACATTAAATAGCTTCTTAATTCAGACTCTAGAGACTGTTCAACACTTGGAAATTGGATGTAAATAGGCTTTGATGAGCTCGTGGTGATAATGGCTGACAGGCCGTCATGGGTGACGACTTTAGCAGGTGTAAGAATTTTAAGGCGCAGTTCACTGAACGATCTTGAAGGAGAGGTACGTGGAGTGTGGCGGGCGTGGAGGGTGTGGGGAAGAAAGCATAGACGCAGGTTAAATCATTGGTAATTAAACTCGCGCTTTCTATAAGCGGGGCTAAAAAAATTCAGATCATAACAATAATAATAAATAATGCGAACCTGAGGGTGGAGACCTTTCGTTTGACGTATAGATCGTCGAGAATGGTGCCCTCGTCGTCGGTTATATATGTATAACCATATATAACATATATAACCGACGACGAGGGCACCATTCTCGACGATCTATACGTCAAACGAAAGGTCTCCACCCTCAGGTTCGCATTATTTATTATTATTGTTATGATCTGAATTATTATTGTTATGATATATATATATATATATGCATTTTTTAGTCTTCGCTATGGGTCCTGTATCTTTCAACATTCACAGCGAGACCTGTGCTTTTCATGCTTCGCTATGCGACCTGTATTTCTCAATCTTCATTATCGAACCTGTGTTTTTCAATCTTCGTTATCGAACCTGTGTTTTTCAATCTTCATTATCGAACCTGTGTTATTTATTCTTGACTATGGGACCTGTGTTTTTTATTCTTGACTATGAGACCTGTGTTTTTTATTCTTGACTATGAGACCTGTGTTATTTATTCTTGACTATGAGACCAGTGTTTTTTATTCTTGACTATGAGACCTGTGTTTTTTATTCTTGACTATGAGACCTGTGTTTTTTATTCTTGACTATGAGACCAGTGTTTTTATTCTTGACTATGAGACCTGTGTTTTTTATTCTTGACTATGAGACCTGTGTTTTTTATTCTTCACTATGAGACCTGTGTTTTTTATTCTTGACTATGAGACCAGTGTTTTTTATTCTTGACTATGAGACCTGTGTTTTTTATTCTTGACTATGAGACCAGTGTTTTTTATTCTTCACTATGAGACCTGTGTTTTTTATTCTTCACTATGAGACCTGTGTTATTTATTCTTGACTATGAGACCTGTGTTTTTTTATTCTTGACTATGAGACCTGTGTTATTTATTCTTGACTATGAGACCTGTGTTTTTTATTCTTGACTATGAGACCTGTGTTTTTTATTCTTGACTATGAGACCAGTGTTTTTTATTCTTGACTATGAGACCTGTGTTATTTATTCTTGACTATGAGACCTGTGTTTTTTTATTCTTGACTATGAGACCTGTGTTTTTTTATTCTTGACTATGAGACCTGTGTTATTTATTCTTGACTATGAGACCAGTGTTTTTTATTCTTGACTATGAGACCTGTGTTTTTTATTCTTGACTATGAGACCTGTGTTTTTTATTCTTGACTATGAGACCTGTGTTTTTTATTCTTGACTATGAGACCTGTGTTTTTTATTCTTGACTATGAGACCAGTGTTTTTTATTCTTGACTATGAGACCTGTGTTTTTTATTCTTGACTATGAGACCTGTGTGTTTTATTCTTGACTATGAGACCTGTGTTTTTTTATTCTTGACTATGAGACCTGTGTTTTTTATTCTTGACTATGAGACCTGTGTGTTTTATTCTTGACTATGACACTTGTGTTTTTTAATCTTTTATATATCTCCTCTCTGAAATCTGCATTTTAAATCTTCTATTAGAGACCATTTTTTACCTACTCATTGAAATCTGCTTTTTAATCTTCACTGTGTATCTTTCAACATTCACAGTGAGACATGAGTTTTCCAAGCTTCATTATAGGACCTGTATTTTTCAATCTTCATTATTAGACCTGTGTTTCTCGGTCCTCAGTGTGGCTTTCTTCAGTGTTCATTTGGGAGACCTGTGCAAGCTCAAAATAATGGCATTACAGCAATATCAGATCTAATAACAGTAAGTAGACGAAGCCATAGACGCTAATTAGGCGCCTAACAAGGGCAGCCGAAGGTTAGATAACACGTGGGAAAGCGAGCGCATTTCGTCGAAAACTAAATTGACATTTTCGTTCAATCTCACAATTTGATTTGAACATTTTCAAATTTCAGGTGAACAAAGTTTTGTGTTGGGGAGGGAAAAACAACGGAAATGACTCGCGAAATTTCAATACACCAGAAAGTTGGTAAACGACTTGCTGATCTTACTATGTTCACTATTAAAATATTTTAGAGTACAGTCTGGGCATTTTAGAAAGGTTGCGGTCCTGCTGCAATTGTTAACGCTGAGTAAATCACGTTGCCGAGCGCCTAGCTGTAACAAAAACCTGAAGGCTTTCGTACAGCACGTAATCTAGAAGGTATGACAAAAGGAACAGAAGCAAATCTTTTCTTGAGCTTCTGTGTCTTTAACTGTCAGTTAAAGGAAAACAGGACCATTTTCCATAGCCTTCTCTATTCTGAACTATGCTTCTTCTTCTTCTTCTTCTTCTTCTTCTTCTTCTTCTTCTTCTTCTTCTTCTTCTTCTTATTATTATTATTATTATTATTATTATTATTATTATTATTATTATTATTATTATTCTTTATTTTTTAAAAAAGTCTGTACGATATACATTTCCTTTATTTGCAGGGATATGTTTAAAATTTCTAAAAACATTTACAAAATATTAAACCTATTCTCATATGTATATAATATAGAATCTAACGCATGAGACACAATGAAAGACAACTATCATAGTTACAGATTATAATTAATCACAACATACATGCACAATAAAAGATAACGAACATATTTTAATACGTAATAACAAAAGCTACAAGCTTACACACAATGAAAAACAACCAGTATAATTATAATAAACATAATTACCAATTCTAATGCAATTACACATGATCATAAATAAAAACAAAACATCATATAGAACTATGGCAAAAGTGTAGAATTTAACACCTATATGCCAAAGTGTTTCTGACAATTAAATAATAGTTTAAAAACTTAACTAATGGCCAGCGAGCCCAGCTATTGATGACGTCGAAACTGAACACAATTTTAGCAGCACAAACATTTCGTGCTGCACGTGTTTGCAGAAATGAAAATGGAAACACAACGATAATGTAAAAGAATGACTGTGTCACACAAAAGCAAGGCAAAAAATTGTTTACAAGTTTCTCTTTATGCTTATCGTCATTTCGTCACAAAAGTTTGCTACGTCACAAACGAACTGAGAGATAAAGCGCCCTGTTTTTGTACAACGCAATCCAGAGATACAGACGCTGTGTCCATCTAACTAACGAATGGCGAAATGCATGTAACAAAATGTGAACGTGAAATTAAACTTCCGAGATAATAATTCTTTCACGTAAGTCACTCTCAAAAAAACCAATTATGTTCTCTTTCAGTATCATATATATTAGATTATTTTGAGATATATTTTAAAACTGGGTCCTTTTCCACCTTTTCCACAGAGTGCTTCTGATTGATATTCAACAGGAAAATTATAAAACACCTGCAAGACATGCTTTAGATTCTTGAATTTCTTGATTTCCTAACTATCGGTAATAATTTTGGCCTCTCTGAGGATCTTACATCTTCATTTTCAAACTGAAAAAAACATGGAACAGGTGAATAGTCTTTGGTGATGCTTGTCTCAGGTGCTTAGTCATTGACATTACCGTGATATTGAAGTTTGTGATTAAAATTTTGCATGAAGCAAATGTGTACTGCATTTGCAGTTTCATGGCAGTGCAATTAATTTTGTATTTGTCTAAAACGACCATCTTTAATAACAGTGTATTTTAAATTACTTATTTACAAATTAATTCTTGCTTGTAAATATGTTTACAGTCAGTGCTAGTTCTTAATATTGTATTTTATCTTCCTCGTTTTAATCCGGAACTGCACTTTTTGTACGATAGAAATTTAATAAATAAATAAATAAATAAATAAATAAATAAATAAATAAATAAATAAATAAATAAATAAATAAATAAATAAATAAATAAATAAATAAATAAATAAATAAATAAATAAATAAATAATGCAACCAAAATAATGAATATTGTTGATGACAACATGGTCTTTATTGCTAATCTTGCATCGTGATCAGAGCACTTACACAAACCAGAAAGAAATATACACATTAAATAATGAAATAATGAATGCTACTGCACTAGTAAAAAACACCAAGTAATGGGCTACTAACATCCTAGTACTCATTAGTTTATAAATTAATATATATTTGCAGCTGGCTTGTGAAACCACTATTGCTGATAACAACATGGTACGTCTTTATTGCTTACGTTTCGATGGGACTTGCAATAAAGACATACCATGTTGCAATTAATAATAGTCGTGGTGTTGGTTGCATTGCTGAGAATCGGATTCTCCAAAAACAAACAAGTTGCTGAAACAAATGCATAACCAAATCACTGACTGACTGACTGAGTGACTGATTGCCTTACTGACTACCTGCGTGACTGATTCACTGACTGATTGAGTGACTGATTGACTGACTAAGTGAGTGACTGATTGGCTAATAGACTACCTGTGTGACTGATTGACTGACTGAGTGACTGATTGACTTATTGACTACCTGCGTGACTGATTGACTGACTGACTGACTGAGTTACTGATTGACCAATAGACTACCTGCGTGATTGATTAATTTATTGACTGATTAATTGAATGAATGAATGAAATAATGAAGAAATAAATAAGTAAAAAAATAAACAAGTAAATAAATAAATAAATATGCAAATAAATAAATAAATAAATAAATGAATAAAAACTAACGAATAAACAAATGATTGCACTCTTTCATGTATAAATCTAACAGCATCTGGAGATTAGTACTATGTATCTAGTAATTATGCAGAATCTAATCTCAGTGTTACTCCTTTGGTGTTTCTCTCAAAAACGGCCCCAATGTGAGTGCGCATGCGTGGTATGAAAAACATAGGCCTAATGTCAGTAGAGTAAGCTTGATTTTAACACTGTAGGCCTAAGATGAGTAATGACCGGAAACTGATACAATCGATGTCTGTGCACATAAGAAGAAGATTAATCCGCGATTTACTTAGAGTGCAGTTAATTAAAGTAGAATTTGATTAGTATAAGCTCATCATACAGTTAATTAGCAGGTAACATGCAGCTTTCATGTCTCAGCCTCTGGGCGACTCTCTACTGATGAGTAACAAAAGCTGAACTCAGATGTCACTAATCAGAAAAAAAGAGAACGGCAATTATTACAAGAAAATGTTTCTGATGCAGACATTCTTGATTGGAAGGGGGAGGGAGGAGGAAGAAAAGAGGTTGTAGTTAGAGCTAAAAATTCTGGATTCTTTGTCCAAACTGTTAGAACAAATATAAATTAATGCACAGTATACATCAGAGAACATTTATTGAAAAGCACAGATAGCTTCTGTGCACACTATTGTATATATGTAATTGACTGTAGCTATATTCATATATTATGCATGAATTGTATTTACGTGTAAACATGTACTGAACTTCTGTAAATGGAAAATAAATTAGATTTATTATAATGTTATTATATTGTCGTTACAAGTTTTTATCATAAATATATACTGAAATGCAATAGTCACTAGCATAGATAGTATGATATTAGGTAAAATTAGGTTAGGTTAGGTTAATTCAGATTAGAAATGATTAGGTTCGGTTAGATTAGATTAGATAAGATTAGGGTACATTAAGATAGATCAGATCAAACCAGATCAGACCAGAGCAGAGCAGAGCAGAGCAGAGCAGAGCAGAGCAGAGCAGAGCAGAGCAGAGCAGAGCAGAGCAGGGCCGGGCAGGGCAGGGCAGGGCAGGGCAGGGCAGGGCAGGGCAGGGCAGGGCAGGGCAGGGCAGGGCAGAGCAGAGCAGAGCAGACCAGACCAGACCAGAGCAGACCAGAGCAGAGCAGACCAGAGCAGAGCAGACCAGAGCAGAGCAGACCAGAGCAGACCAGAGCAGAGCAGAGCAGAGCAGAGCAGAGCAGAGCAGAGCAGAGCAGAGCAGAGCAGAGCAGAGCAGAGCAGAGCAGAGCAGAGCAGAGCAGAGCAGAGCAGAGCAGAGCAGAGCAAAGCACAGCAGAGCAGAGCAGACCAGACTAGACCAGACCAGAGCAGAGCAGACCAGACCAGACCATCTGGGTTTGGTGGTTGGGTAATTTATTTTAGAGTTTGTTCATTATTTATGTGTCACATATTCATATAAAGTGTTGTAAGATTAGTCGTGTCTTTTGCTTTTGCATTTTTTCGTTTGACGACATTTAGATCAACTAGCATCAACAGTATCACCTTCAGCATCATCTTAATTATCATCCCCAGAGCATAATGTAATTGCCCTAGATTGTATCAGTTTGCTTATAGTTCAAGGTAAACGTACCTTACGACGTGTTCAGACTGAAGAGATTTCTCTTGAGGGTTCTCTCTGAAAGTTCTCAATTTAATAAAGCTTGTCTGCGAGGAGCTCGAGAGACGAGAGAGAGAGAGAGAGGAGAGAGAGAGAGAGAGAGAGAGAGAGAGAGAGCGAGCGAGAGAGAGAGAGAGAGAAAGAGGGAGAGAGGAGAGAGAGAGAGAGAGAAACGAGAGGAATAATAGAGAGAGAAAGGAAAGAGATGAGAGAGAGAGAGAGAAGGAAAGAGATAAAAGAGAGAGAGAGAGATTTTTTATTTGATTTGATTCTTTTTCAAACATAAGTTCATATTATAATTTACATATATACAACATACAACATCATAAAAACAAAAAACCAATACAAACAAATCACACACAAACTTAGATAAACATGAAAATTACAATAATAGTCTCCACCATTGCTGTCTTATGTGTGATGTAAATTTAGCATCGCTTACTAAAATTTTCTGGCACATTAAATTATCACTAGTATCAAATCTTTTCATTAAACTTAAGACAGATTTTCTACGTAATACATCAAAATACATCAAGCGAATTTCAACACACACCTCACGAGTACTGTAATCATATGCATATCCAAAAAATAATCTTTTCGACACATTGCGCGCAATTTTGAGTTTTAAGATATTACAATTATTAAAATGTCTCCAAGTAGACATGCAACAGAATGTATTACAGTAAGCATCAAATAGATATCTTTTAACAACAACAGAACAATAGCTGAATTTTCTCATAAGTTGGTTTGCACGACAGTAGTATAAGGATTTTTGATTAACAATGTCAAGGTCATCTCGGTTATCATTTGAAATAACATGTCCCAAATATTTTTCATTATCTCAGGTACGTAGAACATTTATTATATAGTTTGATGTTACCAAATGTAAAATTTCTCATGATGTTTGAATTAACAGACATAAGTTTAGTTTTAGCTACATTAATTTTTATGTCATGCTGTTCAGCATACAATTTATACACATCTAGTAGTTGCTGTAGGGCCATAATCGTTGTTGCTAACAAACAAACATCGTCAGCGTACATCAGGTGGTTCATAACCATGTTCGAGACATTGCAACCAAGTTGGGTGGATGAAAGTTTAACACTTAGATCTTTAAATTAAAAAGAAAAGGTGACATCTTGCCACCTTGGCGTACTCCATTTCCAATATTAAAAGTTGTAGACTGACTATGTCCCCATCTGACAGACATGTCTTGTTGCGTGTAATAAAATGTGAGCAAGCGGATTACAATACTCGGGATGGAAGTCTTTGTGAGTTTGAGAAAAAGCTTGAAGAAATTAACCCTATCAAATGCCTTTGACGCGTCGATAAAAACAATGTGAACAGAGCTATCACGACTAATGTAGTAGTCAGTGATCTCCTTTAATGTGTTTATGCAAATTTCAGAGCCAAGTTTTTCTACATAACCAAACTGATTAGGAGTTGTTGGAATATACTCTCAGAACGAACTCTCGAAAGAACTCTTTAGTCTGAACTCAGCGCTACAACAGCTAACAGCATTTTTTCCAACCTTGAAGGTTCTCAATAGGCTGACGTCATTAACAGAACGCACTTCTGGGAAATCTCCTCGTGCTTCTAGGAAATACCGTAAATGAATGTAGATAGCTCACAAAAAAGTGGTTTCCATTACTCTTAATGGAGTCCCCTAAAATTGCTACCGGTGCTAGATTACTAAAATTGCTGCTTATTTTTCGCCTGATGTTCAAAAGCAAATTCGAAAAGACCCTTTCTTGCTTTTTTCTTTCGAAAGATATCTAATATTGCTTGTAACCATGGCAGCTGAGATTGGTTTACAAATTGCCTGTGTTGCCCAGGTAAGGCGATTACTTCTGTAACAAGTGCAAGGAGGAGAAGAATTATTAATCTCTTAAACGTTTCAAGAGCTTATGAGCATGAAACAAATAGGATGAAGGGAAAACCGGATGATTGTGTAAACATTAGTTCAGAATAAAGAATGCTCTAAAATATTGAAAACTACAACAGCCTTTTTTAAATCAAAGGTTAGATTAAATAATAATTACCTCGGATACTCAAATTTTGTTAAACTTTCAAAGCTACAGGCGGCTCAGTGAATCTGCTAAGATTGGCAGCGGCGCTTCTTTGTCACATACGCGTGGCCGACAAATAGAAGGCGGTACCGTGATAACCATGATCATGAATTGCAGTGTTAGTTTCTGGCGTCATATGACGTAGAGCCCGTTTTCATGACATCGCGCGTTTAAG
>JAQGDQ010001097.1:17500-25000 GCA_030141605.1 Tubiluchus corallicola | reverse complement strand
GTAATAATTCTTTCACGTACGTCATTTTTGAAAAGAAATAGTGTGTTTTCTTTCAATATTTCAAAGAGTAGATTGTTTTCACCTACAGTTTAACATTAAGTCCAGTTTTGCTTTAACAGAATATTGGCACTAACTTGCCACGGCTATTTAGCGACAAACATTTACGACAATGCAGGCAAGGACAACTCACAAATAGCATGTAGGATATATGCCCTGGCGTTTCCTGCCATTAGTATCGAACTCAAGACTGCATTTTGCTGTCAGAAATCTAAAGCACTCGGCCACTCACTCCAGGTCGGTAGAATGAGAAAGTGATGGTAGCTTTTAGAGCTAGCCGGACGAATGGATGCATAGATGTGCTATTTTTAAGAATAAACAACGCAGCCTACGCTATTAGTAACATTTCCACCAGTTGGCTTAGAAACTTTTTTCCAGAACGCTTAGTAAATGATAAGCAATTTATTCAAAATGAAAATCTGCTCTGCTCTGTTTGACTTTCTCGGCTTCACTGAAAACTCGTAATTCGCGACTGTCTGTTAGTAACCCCAATGGCCTACAAAATAAACTCTCTACTTCAGTTGCAAACCATCATCAACAAACCCATTATTTTATGAGAATGTTTTTCATGGCGAGATCTTAACGGTTTCGTTTTCAATCTTTATCTCATCAGATTTACAAACCTCAGGGCTACAATAACATTTTGAAGAAACTCACACAACAGTGCACAGTAACAGTCATTGACGCCACTTTTATGCGATGAAGTTTTCAGTAATTTGGCAGCCATTAAATTTATTCTTGTCGACTGTGATAGGAGATTATTTTTGCCGAAATTATCTTCGCCTCAGAGAAAAACCAAGGCCTAAAGAAATTTAAATCTCATCTGCTTAAAATGCAAGATAGTTCTTAATGCCTACAATTAGCAGGACTACAATTCGTAAGCGCAATTCGATTCGGCATCACGGCAAAATAGACCTGTTTATGAAGTTACTGCGCAAGCTTTATCTTCAAAGCAAACCAAGGCTAGAAGAGATTTCAATTTCATCTGCTTGACATACAAATGGTTCTTAAATACGATAATATTAATGCCTACAACACACAAACACAACCAGCATCGCGGCAAAATAGACCTGTTTATGGAGTTACGACGCACGCGAGTAGCCCAAAAATTGCATAGTAACGAAACCAAAAGACAATGATTTTAGTCCATGACTATCAGAACTACCTTCCGGATGAAGAAATAAAAAATAAAGAATAATTAAAGGATTACTTAGTATTGTTTCTTGGACATTGTGATAATAACACAATCATAATCTACAGGGCATAGAACACAAGATGCACAAAAAGTCACTAATAACACAGTAGCATGAGCATTTGTACGTAGTAATCGAGTACAATTACGTCATAATTACATATACAATAAGCCTTTCACACTTTCGTTGTGCGCACGCGCAGTTGCTGCAGGTCAAAGGTTAAGTGTACCACAGCAACGCGTCTTAACTACAACTGTCACGTGATGTCTGCACGCCAGCTCAGTAGCGTCAGTTGTTTTACGTAAAGTTTACTTAATTATGCTTTAGTCTGCGCGTAGAGTGATTTACTAGCAGAATATTGATTGGGAACAAGAAAAAATGAAATTGGTAAGGTTCTAGCTAGCTGTTAAAACATGTTAAAACCGTTACTATTACAATAACATGGGCTGCGAGGCGTTGTCAAGTGTACATAAATGCGTTGTCTGGTACACTGAACCTTTGACCTTTTTACGATCAGGAAAGGATAGGAAAAAATGCCACCAATGGAAAAGTAGGCAAAAAATGGCACAAGAACAAAATGGCACGGTAAAGATGGCACAGAAAAAAAATGACGCAAATCAAAAGTATGTAAAAATGGCATAAATGGAAAAGTAGAAAAAATGGCACAACAAAATGGCACCAATGTAAAAGTCGGCAAAAATGGCACAAGAACAAAATGGCACGGTAAAGATGGCACAGGAAAAATGACGCAAATCAAAAAGCAGGTAAAAACGGCACAGGAAAAAATGGCACAAGTGGAAGAGTACTAAAATGGTACATATGACATTTTGATGTAATTGATTTCTATAATAATACTAGAATGCGCTCATTAGCAAGCAGATTTCTGCCAAAGCCGAACAATCCTAAACTTGTTCGTCTGATTCTTTTGATTGAAAAAATAACACAAAGATAAACAAGCAAACATATAAAAATGTGCATCTTTGATAAAATATAGACTAGCAAAAGACTCGCAAAAATATTTTTCATTAAATATATTTATAATCAATAATTCACAAATGTTTATCTACATTTTTAATCATTAATTTTGGCGATTGTAATAGACTGACAAATATATACATATTCACATACCAAGTCACCTTATAAGGCTATACATATTAATAAGCAAACGTTAATTACAAAGTTGCACAGTTTTACAAGCGAGAATTTCTCGAAATGGAACCAGAACTAAACATTTCCATTTTTCACCCAATGCCCGCCTTCTCTACAACGTTTCTGGAAATCTATTAGGTAGTTGTTACGTAATAGGCTCAGTGCGATAACAGTCAAAAACAAACGAACGAACAAACAAACTAACAAACTGTGCTGAAGCGTAATTTTCTTGGTAGAGGTAAAAATAACAAAATATAATTTTCCGTACGGTAATCCTAACAATAAATTCATGTTTTACTAAGTGTGGCATTTTTACCTACTTTTCCATTTGTGCCATTTTTTCCTACGCCATTTTTTTCTGTACCATTTTTCCTATGCCATTTTTTTATGTACCATTTTTTCCTATGCTATTTTTTCTGTGCCATTTTTACCTAGTTTTCCATTTGTGCCATTTTTCTTATGCCTTTTTTCTGTGCCATTTTTAATTATATTCGATCATACGGAGCAGCAAGGCAGGATGATCCCACCATTGGAAACTTTTAGGCTAATGAAATTCGACGATCGAGCCACCCTCTAAAGTGTCCCTACCCGTCTTGAATATTTTTACTCTTGATATCTTTTAGCGACATTTACATAGCTTTTTAAATAAACTAGAATAGCAAATTAGACATACTCATAAACGAAACTTTATCTATGTACCATAATAAGCCTTCTCTTAATGTATAAAGCAGTTCAATTATTTTAACTTTATTTTCAAACACTTAGCTATTTGTTACTGTATCAATTTCTTTTCTTCAGGTCTGCGTAATAATTACCTATTTGGCTTTTGTAAATACATAATTAGTGCTTAAGTTAACGAATCGATTTCTTTACCTTTCTCCTTATTCATTACCTATTTAGTTTCTGTTAACTACTTAATCAGTGCATAATAGGTTCTGCCTATATGAACTGGTTGTATGTTTGTAAATTTACCACTTATGATAACAGCAGTAGTCTGTCGAAACGTTTGGCATGATTTTTATGCAAAAGTAAAAGATTTACTAAAGTTGTGTGTTTTAACTATAAACTAGAACAGCTTTCGTTTGTCAATAAAAACAAACATCGCTATTCTACTATATTTTGCAAACCAAATTAGCACATATTTCAACACAACTGTAGTGAAAAAAAACAGCTTTTTTACCAAATGTTTCCAAAGTTTAAGAGATCCCAAGCTTGACGGGTCCTACGCTGTAGCCCATTATACTAGCTGACATGATAATTCAGGCCTGCCGAGCAGAACCGCCTTTTGGCTCTTTCAGGATTGCTCACTCGTGGAAATGGACGCACATTGCAGACAGACTAACTAATTTTCTGCCTGACTGTCTTATGCACAGCTTCTGTAAAGATCTCAGCCATTGTCCAGACGGTTTTCTGTCACATTGACTGGCGATTAGATCAGATGGCTTTAGGCCTGATTTAACTCTATTATCAGGGTAATGGAACAGATGCTCCACTGGTCACGTGACAAAGCTTATGCGCACAGTTTCGCTAATTTAGGCGTGCCGGGTTCGAATACAGCGACAGCAGAAAAATCAGAAGGCGAAAAACAAGCAGACAGACCACTCGTGCAAGACAACTGACCAAGCAAAAAAGCGACCAAACAATCAGCAAACAGACGAAGGAATTCAATCAACCAGCTAACCGACCGTCAGTCGCTAAATAGCAATTAGTGCTAATGTTGTCTGTTAAAGGAGAAGAAAAAATCGCCTAAAAAATTACATTACTTTATAACAATTTTATGCGTATATCGTGCTAGCGTTGAAAGGGATTCTTGTTTGTCTTCATATTAAATCTCCCGCAGTACTATTCCGACCGCGCCATTACATGACGTCACTACGCAAACGTAAATCAGGGGAAGAAAGGGAAATGTTAAATTATGTCCCAAAAAACTTTTCATGCAAAGTTATATTACTTATCATTTCGCTTACCTGCTGGAAAGACTTATGTAACTAGAAAAGAAAATTTTTAATTATTTAAAATGTTTTCACCAATTGCTAAAATGTTATTGACTCATCTAGAGGGGCACCACTCACTAACCAAAAAACGTATTTTAATCTTATTAACGAGATACAGTAATTTAAAATTTTACTTAGTTAGTGACGTGTGCGCTATGAGTGCTCTGATTATTTTTCAAACTTTATTCAATTTATCTAAACTTGTTTCAAATAACTTATCGTCAAAATGGCTACGTCTAACGGTCATCGTGGGAGTTTAAATTAACATGTTTTCTACAGCGTTACTGCCGACGCAATCCCTGTATGCAAAGAAGCAGTATGTAAGTGCTGTAAACTTTACAGACGAATTTATTATGCTTTATGTAAGTGGAAGGTTTTCTTGTGCTTTAAATGGGCAACGGTAAAAAATATTGACTTTTCTTTTACCGGCCGACGACCGGCTGACCGATCTACCTACTTACCAACCCAACTAAGCAGCCATACTAACATCCAAATAACAAATAAACAACCAAAACAAAATAACCATATACAAAAGAAGAATCTAAAATGAGTGAAAGAGACGAACGTTGACAAACATTCTAACTAGAGAAAGTGTGAACGAAAAAGCAAATGAGTGAACGAATAAAAAGCTGCATCGAAAAGCACGCCCTTCCTTAGAAATGGTTTAACTAATTTCTGCTCTCAAATTTAGAGCTTTTGAAAGGCCAACTCTTTTGCAACGTGCACCTCGTTTGCTTTTATGCTGCAGGTTTCTTCTTATTGAAAGCAAAACTGGGTTTCAGGCTATTAAACGCCCACACTTGAAGCCGCTGAGACGTCTGAAGCCATATCGTAAGAGCAATTTTAAATATCAGGCGTCAAAACAACACGGTTCACCTTCACTTCTCCATGCACTTGAACAGTAAGTAAGTAAGTGGGTAAGCAAGTAAGTAGGTAAGTGAATGAGTGAGTGAGTGAGTAAGTAAGATTAATTAAAGTTAACTTGCATAAATTCCTTGTACGCAATAGACAGATGTAATTCGGTGTCGGCTCGTGTATAAGTACTGTGGAACTGCAGCACCCACTATTTTCACTCGATATTAAAGATAATATTGAATATTAAAAGTGTTTTTTCTTTAGATCTTTCTTTATACTTGCACGAAACCAGAGCACGTGAGGGTAGTATTGTCATTTGCCTCACAGCACAGCGCAGTGCGCTCTAGCAACTTTGGCTGTTGTGCGCATGCGGACATGTGCACATGTCTGAGTCCAGGCAGAGAAAGTACTGTTGCTCACACAGTTTGTTGTCATTTGTCACGTGCCAACCGTGAATGGATCAAGCTTCAGCTGCGACAATTTAGGCTATTAGTAAGCAAAAAATATGTTTTTGTACAGGATTTTACCAAGTTTAGGTGCAAACTTTCATATGCCTGTTTCATATGATGTTTGTTTCGTTTTACACAGTATTAAAACAATGGCTAAAAATGTTCTGAAGCAGCACCCCCACTAATTTTAGCTACGAGCCGCTACTGGATGTAATCAGTTTTAACTCTTTGTGTCTTTACCACATTCTTGTAGATATTGCATTTGTATGTTTTTGTCAACGTGTTTTATATAATATTTTTATTGTAGATCGTATTTTATCATTGGATGTAGAATAAAAAAATAAGTACTTGCTACCACGAAACTATTATTTTTTAATATTTAAAACGTCAGAAATAATTAGCATTCCTCGGTAGTGGTGCTGCAAAGCTTATACATGCGCACGTTACATTACAAGTAACGAATAATAATAGCGTCTCCTAACAGAAGTCTATTTCTCGTGTTTAGTGATTTCCCGTCTCACATTAAAAGATGGTATCACAGAACGTTGTTCCACTCTGGAGACTCACACGTAAGACTGGATATGACGTTAAGCATTCTTTGCACGAATCTCAGAATTTGTGAAATGAAGACGTTTTATTTTGAAAATTTCATGTGCTGAGTGCAGTTAGACTCTTCCAGATCCGGTTTAATGACCGTAAAACTGAGAAATTAATAAGGTTGGCATTTGCATAAGTATTGTTTATTTCTATATCCGCTTCACTTTTTTCATGATTTTATTTGGGTGAACTATCCTGAAATTCCCCCTTAACAAAGGACCATGCCGTTTTTGTAATGATGAAAAATTTGACAACGAAAAGCGTCGAAATTAAAGAAGAGAGGCTCTGATAAATAACTATATATATATAGCTATTTATCAGATATTATATATTTATAGTTATATATCAGATATTATATATACATGTATATATATATATATATATATATATATATATATAGCTATTTATCAGATATTATATATTTATAGTTATATATCAGATATTATATATATATTTATATATATATATATATAAACTAAATACTGGGGACATTGATGGTGTCACAATTTTGTTATCAAAATGACATTCATTCCACAAATTTGGGTACAGTATACTTACTTTTTAGCACAATGGCGTACTTAATGCGACAATTTTAGAAATACTGTTACAGAAAATAACAAATTTGCAGGAGAAAAAAACATGAGGACACAAAATTCAGAGAATCACTCAGGTTTGAAATGTCTTACTGCTAACCTAGACTAAATATAGTTTTCATTAAATGTAGCTAGAAAGGTTATTACCTTAATAATCCCGTTCATCTAGCCCAAAATAAGCAGCATGATTTAATTCGCGAAGTACTCGGCACACCTATTGTTCATGCATCCTACGCGCAGTTTAAATAATATTACGGTAACATCATACTGCTCTGTGTATTGAGTTTGTTACTGTAAATGTGCTGTACCTTGCAGGCTGGTAAATTGAAGACTGATTCTTATAAGTTTATTTGCCATAAATAGATAAAGAATATTGAAAGAAACGTATACCGTTCTGTTCATTGTGCTCTGCTTGCTGTGAGCGCCAGTTGTCTATTGTACTAGCTCTCAGTAAGCTCTACCTAACGTGACGTCATAACATTGAGTGTCACGGCGGGCAGGTTGTCTATTGTATTACCTCTCACTAAGCTCTACCTAACGTGACGTCATAGCATTGAGTGTCATGGCGGGAGGTAATATTTGCTTCGTGCAATATAAGTAACAATATCACATA
>JAQGDQ010001097.1:0-12500 GCA_030141605.1 Tubiluchus corallicola | reverse complement strand
CTGGCTTATTATAGACAAGTCAGGATCAAAGCAAGGCTTGTAGTAATAGTAACAAAAACGCCTGTAAACCCATAATAATGTAATTGTGAATGTAATTACAGCGCCGCGCTGCGGGCGATATAGCAATTACTTCAAGAAAGCCAGGACGTTAACGCCACGTATGAGACATTATCCTAGACATGCAGAAGCTCTGAGGTTCAAAAGGTTTTAACTAACGTAAAAAGATATGCGTTATTGAATTTCTCAAAGTAGAAGTAAAGTGCTACTGTAAAAATTCAGTGTATTGTACTAAAATTCGACAAATTTTAAAATAAAATTCTAATTTGAAATTTGACTCTGTGCTCATGTATGAGCTGTCGAACGTGTGTACTACGTCACAAACGAAACTGAGAGGTACAGCACCTGTTTTTGTGCAACGCTTTTCCGATATGCAGGCGCTAGTGCTCATCTAACTAGCGAATGGCGAAACGCACGTAACAGTGAAGAACTAGTGGCGCGAGCGAGAAATTACGTTTGTGTGGTAATAATACTTTCACGTAAGTTAATCTTGGCAAAATAATATGTTTCATTCAAAATTTTAAAGAGTAGATTGTTCTAACCTGTAGTTTAAGATTGGGTCCGGTTATGCTTTAAAGGAGCTTCAAATTCAATTCAGATCAACTTCAAACCGTCTGCAAACGTCGAGTTAAATTCTAGGTATCCACGAAATAGAATTCACTGATGAAACTGATACTTAGCGAAACTTAAGCCGAAGCCGTTTAATTCACGATTATTTTCAAAATCCGTCCACCCACGCCCTCGTTCGCTCTCAAATCAGGTAATGCAGTCTCTTGATTCCATATTCGAATCCAATAACGTCCAAGTTTTGATGGAATCCGTTTAGAGTCTTACTGGGTGACGAAGTTTGTGCTCGCGAAATTTAAACCACTTTTCGAAGTCATTTTATACTTAGCTGGTTTCCACATCTTTTAAATCCACTTAAGACCCGAATAACCTTGCCGAGACGCCATAATGAAGTTATTTTTCTAATTATTATCGTCAGATGCGGACACTTATGTGTCAAGAACACTGGAAGTTGCACGATAATTATCATAACGTAATTAGACCATTAATACCTCGATGTAGAAAGATTGCTTTCCACTTGAAATTATTGCACGTGATTATAATAATGGCTGCTACACGAGCGAGCTTGTACAGTAACGATTAATTAATTAAGTTAATTAAAATTTTGAAACGTTTTCTAATAAATTAAGCTGCTATCGTGTAGCATACTGTTTATTTTCCGCCAGAAAGTTTGATGAGAAATAGTGTAATGATGGTTTAATCAATAATAATAATTAATATGACACCCAAGTTATTGCCATATTATCAACTAAACCTGAAAACAAGTATTAAAAATGGTTCAGTTGCCCTTTAAACCCCAGATTTAGGAATTTAAGTTCTGCGGGCTGGTTTGTAGCATTCAATTTTGTGCGCGACATGAAGCCGTCTGATCAACTTGTGAATGCAGAGAGGTGACTGAGAAAACTCGTCATGATACAGGTGTATAAAGTAGAAAAGAGTTGAGCTTTGGTATTGGACCTGAAAACATAACATAGGTCAGACTTTTCGTAATGGCGGTTTTGCTGAACTTTCGAATAAAAATGTTTGTCCATTTTACTACTTTTGCTTGCTGCGGTCATAGTTGATGGGTGATGATTTTGGACAGTTAATGGAGTCCCAAGCAGCCGATGTTATAGTGATAGTACTTAGTGAGCGATAGACGAGAAGGACACGACAGTTCTCTAGTTTATTTGAGGCCAGCAAGAGGTGTCTACAGCTTCAGACTATCCCACGGGATCCCGATCTGTAAGTTGATTTATTCTTTGCCTTACTATGCAGCGTGTCATGGGTACAGATAGACTAATGGTATTTACAATTGATAAATGTTTAATATAAACGTGATCTTACACGAGTTGAAGTCATGTCAGACATTGAAATTATGCATGAGGTTGAGTAACGAAATATTTCCTGGATGCTGCTAATTTACACGTGACGTCACAGCCCTGAATGCTGCTCTTAACCCGTTAACTTGCTAGCATTTCCCCAGCGGTGGCTGGTAGTTAAGATAAGCCCTTAGACGAACGTTTGCTACGGTTAGTTTAGTTTATTTATGTTCTAATGGAAATTTTACCAAGGCATTATAATATGTTTAATTATGAACACTGTTTATATTTGGTGCTATCGCTTAATTTTGCTTTCAGTTTTGCCCAATAATTGTTTCGGTTATTTTTGCCAATGTTTTGTTTCGATATATTGTGCTTTAATGCTATATTTCATCGGTTTGATTTTCGTGCCTAATGCTTTGTCATTAAACGTGATTACAGTATACTATAATTATTATTGTTGCATCATTGTCCTGTTGCATTTAAATCAATTAACCGACAAATGCTAATACAGAATCCCACAAGAACCAACACCATCTTGAAGTGGTAGCGCCCGCGTAGACTACCCTTGCTGTGAAGCCGCCACTATCTGGAGTCTGTGGGCAGATCCCTCTTTAAAGTAAAATTTTTGTAAACTTTTTGCTCGGCCAAGAAATCTCCAGTGGCTACCTTACATCTAGTCTGCCTCATCTGCACATATGGTATGTTCCCGCGTGTAGAGACTTTACATGGCGTTCCTCAGCTTTGCCGACATTTATTTTTCTTTGATGTGCGTAGAACGTTTACAGTCGCGTCTCTATGTCCGTCTGTCTGTTCGCGCAATAAACGAAAAATGAAGAAGCTACAGCCACCAAAGTTGGCACAGGGACAGGTCTGGATAACACCTGGAATTTCGTTGCTTTATGGTTCAAAAGTTCGAAGGTCAAGGTCACAAAGTAAAAATGTCAAAGTTTTAAAAGTTCGAAGGTCAAGATCATAAGGTCAAAAAATGTCAAAACAAATTTGCCCTCAGTTATTTGCTGTCACTGATAATTCAAATTTGAACTTTAAATTAATTTTTTTGCCATTTTCATTGATCTACATGTAATTCTAAGACTGGCGTTTTTATACATCTGATTATAATAAATATTTCATTTCTGTTTTATATTTTAGTACGTTATTTGCACAATCCGGCTTTCTCTCTTGTATCATGTGAAGTTTTATTTTCATTCACACCTGTGCATCGAATTTTATTTCGATTTTTGCCGTTGGGTCTGAACATTTTCAGAATTCATTTTTGCTCATTTAGAAATTCGATCAGTTGAATGTTCTGCCCGGAATGTGCAATCTGTGTGCATTTCGAATGCTCGTTTATTTTTTTTGGCAAATTTTTTGAATGTTCAGGCCATTTTTGGTGCTCATTTCTTGTAAAAATTTTTATTTAAAGCAAAAGAAAACCCTTTAGTTATATAAATTTGTCTTACATAAACCCAAAAATTCGTCTTAAAATTATACACCACTTACATACTGTCTGTTTGCATACAGGACTTGCGTCGGCAGCAACGCGGTATAAAACATGTAAATTTAAACTCCCGCGATGTCGGTTAGAGGGAGCCATTTGTCGTTTGAAACACGTTTAGATAACGCTGAGTAAAGTTTGGAAAATCATTTTCTTTTCTAGTTACACAAGTCTTTCAAGCAGGTAAACGAAGTTTGGGACATAATTTAACATTTCCTTTTTTCGCTTGATTTACCTGGCGTAGTGACGTCTTGTAATGGCGCCGTCGGAACAGTATTGCGGGAGATTTAAAATGAAAACAAACAAGAATTCCTTTCAATGCGAGTAAGATATTTGCATAAATTCGCTGTAAAGTAATATAATTTTTTAAGGTGATTTTTCTGAAACCTACTTCAGGTACCGCGTTTCTTGTCCTTTAAAAGAAAACGGAATTATCCTACCTCATATTGAAGTACTGCAGAAGTATGCATTTTAACACCCATAATCGTAGAACACTCTTCGCTAACTAAACAAAAATTTAAATTACTTCATATTGTCAATAAGATCAGTAATGCATTTTTTGATGAATCAGTGGTGCACACTGGGATAGCGATGCAGTGCCGTTTGATCAAGAATATATTAAATTACTAAGAATATATATATATATATATATATATATATATATATTATACATTTTATATATTAGCATAATTTTAAGCATTAACTTTGTAATGACCATTGTTTGTGATATACTTTAAAATTCCCTTGTCTTCCCCTTTAATAATGTTACCGTAGCAGGTGATGCACAGTTTCCACGTCATTAGGATTAATGCCACAATTTGTCTGACACGTTGCCTATTTTAAATAGAAATCCCTTAATGGCATTATTATAAGTAATAAGCATTCCTTTAATATTTCCCTTATCTTACCTTTATTAATATTTACACGTGATTAAACCAGAGACTATTGCAATAAAAGTGTGAACAAAATCGTAGAAAAAATATTCTACTTCACATCAACAGAACAGTTTTTGAACCTCTTAATAACACAATTGGCTCTCTGCACGTAATAAACCACGTTGATGTTTTAATAATTAATTGTCAGTAAATACCAGACTGTAATTACAGGTTTATTCGATTGATTTATTTTGAATTTTTTTTATTTATTTATTTCAATAAATGGGGACACAATTAACATGACTGGTATTATAGAAAACAAAGTTTCACTAACTGTTAACAAATTTTTAAAATACAGTTTTCGCGGGATTTGAACTGGTAACCATGTGATCTGCAGACCAAGACCTTACTCGTTGCGCTACCAAAACACACGACGTCATCAGTTAGCAGAAAGCCTTACCAATGTGCGCACAAATAGAACTTCAACTCAGAGATGCCGCCACACGAATAAAATTTCAAAATACATAGCAACCAATACTAAGCAATTGTTATGCACCACAAACAGTTCGAGAACTGTGAGTTTATATGTATATAGTATCCAAGAGATGTCGCCACGTGTATAAAGATTCAAATGTACGTAGAAAACAATGATAAACAACTCCAACGTACCACAAACTGTTTGAGGAAAGTAAGTTTATATATAAATAAGATTTCGTTTTTGTAATAAGTGGGGATGGCATCTCCGATAGAGTAACTGGTCATATCACAGGGCTCTTGGTAGACACCTCCATCGGATGGAACTGTAGAGTACGCACAATACTAAGTACGATAGCCGATAGATGGTAGATATTGTATGATTAGTTATATGGCTGTACAGTATACCATAAAAATGCTGCATGGAGTAGCGAGCTCCAAGAAGCTTGTGGTATGACCCATCTGAGGGGACGAGTCCTTTTTTGCAAAATTAAAGTTTTAGAAATTGGCACGAAGTTCTTTAGAAGAGAATAATATTACTAAGTTTTACTGCACTAAAAATCTGTGAAAAATCTCTTCGGCCATCTGAAGGGACGAGTCCTTTTCTTCTTCTTCAAAGTCTCATTCCACCTATTGTAGGCATTGAGGAATCAATAATTATTAGAGTATTCCACCCACTTCTATCTGCAGCTAACAGCACAAGTTCTTATACTTCTAAAGAAGGAATTCGTTGAAATTGTTAAACATCTTTATTTATCTTAGCTATCCAAGTTGCTTTTGGTTTGCCCGGTCCTTTTTTGCAAAATTAAATTTTTAAAAGTAGCTTGAAGTTCTTTAGAAAAAAATATTAATAAGTTTATTGCATGAAAAACTGTATGAAACTCTTTTCAGTGTAGGCAGACCTTTTTAAATCTACAGGTGATGTACAGTTTGCACGTCATTAGGATTAATGCCACAATTTGTCTGACACCTTGCCTATTTTACATAGAAAGCCCTTAAATCATTTTGGAGATATGGCCTTGATAATGAGAGGAGATTCCGGTCTCTCCACAAATTGCCTCAAAGGACACGGCCGCGTAACGGTTACGATTTCTCTTGCAAGATCAAGCCAAATGAATTAAAAACAAGCGTATAAGGGAAGGGAATAAATTTACCTCCTCACTGACTCAGTTGCTCAACATTTGATTTGGAAAACGACATATTAATTGTTCGCTGCGAAGCCAGTGAAGAAGACTTAATTACGGAATTAATTATTTTGATTGCGGTTGTTTTGTGGGGGCGCGGTTGTAATTAAATGATTGTGATTTTATCCTTATTCAAATCATCGAATCATCATTTACTTTGCAATCGCCATCTTGTCGTCGTCGTCGTTATCATCATCATCATCATCATCATCAACACCGTCGTCGTCATTATCATCATCATCACATCATCATCATCATCATTATTATTATTATCATCATCATCATCGTCGTCGTCGTCATCGTCGTTGTCGTCTTCCTTGCCTTTATTATGATCATTTGTTTCGCTTGATTCCCTATGGTTATCTGTCTGTCTCTCTCTCTCTTTCTCCTCTCTCTCTGTCTGTTTCTCTCTTTCTGCCTCTACCTGCCTGTTTGTCTCTCTCTCTCTCTCTCTCTCTCTCTCACTCACACACTCTTTCTCTCTGTTTCTGTGTTTCTTTCCTCACCGAACGTGTTCTGATCCCTTTGTTTTTACTTCTTCCTTCTTCTCTCCTATTCTCTTCCACCTATTGCCTTCTTGTTTACAGGCCTTTCTCCCACCCTGTTTCCTGCCCTGCCCTTCTTTTTCATTCTTTGCTTTGTCTTTTTGTCCCTGTCATGTCCTAAGAAACAAAGAATGTGCGCAGCAACATTTGTCAAAACGTCATCCTTTCAGTCAGTTTTTTATTGTAAGATTTTTCATGAATTTTCTATAAATTTCTTGATTGATTGAATCCTCCACTTGCAGTTTTTCGCCTTTTTAATCAGTTAAAAAATGATTGACAAACTGACGACTTACTTTTCCCAGAAAGTGACGCAAATGCGTCCCCCTGTCTGTCCCTCTTGTCTCTCTTTCATTTCCCATATTATTCCCTCTATCACCTTCACAAAGACTCTTGTAGGTTGATAAATTTTCAGCGAGAAAGAAAATAATAGCTTTCGTGAAATACGACAGGAAATTGTAAAGTAATCATCTTTACAATGAATGAAACTTGAAAGAAAAAACGAACGACAAAACGGGTCAATTTATTATGAAATCTGTTTACTATTCACTGTTCAATTCAGTTTTTGCGGTGAAATTAGAAGAAAAAATGTAACAAGTTTTGAACGGATTCTTCCTATGCGCCAGGAAAAATTAAAAATTATAAATTATAACTATAAAAAGTATAAATTATAGTTAACACTTTCAATAAAAAAGCATTAAAAGAGTTGGAAAGAATTATTAGCAGCTGAACGTCACGACTTGCCACGAATACAGCTGGATACACAGAAGCATTTTTCTTCGTGGTCACTGGTCACCCATCTATTTCCTAACCAGGTCGACGTTACTTACAAATGAGGGCGAAAGAGAGAGGAAAAGCGAGAAGAGACAACAGAGAAAGAGAGAGAGTGGCAGAGAGAGCGAGAAAAAAGAGAGGGAGAGAGAGAGAGAGAGAGAGAGAGAGAGAGAGAGAGAGAGAGAGAGAGAGAGAGACAGAGAGAGAGAGAGAGAGAGAGTGAGTTTGCAGTCGGAGAATAGGGTGGGAGAATAATTCCACGCACTCCTATATGCAGCTAACAGCGTAAGTTCTTCTACTCCTAAAGATAGATTTGCTTAAAGTTGTTGAACATATAATTTATCTTAGCTATCCAAGTTGTTTTAGGTTTGTTAGGTGGTTTTTTTGCAAGGTTTTAAGGCTTCCATTAAGGCTATTCTTACTGGTGCTTTACTTGCTAATCTTAGAAGGTTCCCCAGCCATCCTAATCTTCTGATCTTGACTTTTGGACTCCAAAAAATTCTTTTGTTCTGGTGTATAAATTTTCATTTTATGTATGATCATCTTATCTTTAAAACTTTCCTAAGGAGACTCATATGAAATGTGTCAATTTGCTTTTCATGAGTAATCGTTAAAACTGCTGTTGTACATAAATATGCTAGTAACGTAAGCATTAAATAATCGAAAATTCTTAGTAATTTGAAATGTCCGCGCCAACAGTTACTGGTAAAATGTCATTGACTCACCTTCCCAGTGTGCACCACTGACTCACCACAAACGTAATTTTAATATTATTGGCAATATAAAGCAATTTATACGTTTGCTTAGTTAGTGAAGTGTGTGCCACGAATGCTCTAATTATTTTTTCAAACAATTTCAAACACATGCTTTCTCGCCCTTCAAATAAAACTAATTATAATTTAATTAATAATGCTACGGGGTGCTAAACGCCATTTATTTTCGATCCCTCTACATTGTGATGGACTCGTCCGTACGAGCCATCGCATAGTGGTGCTGATTATTAGATATAAAACCCATTGAATGGCTTGTTGGTTCAGTGGGCTGACGAACAAATGCGTATCCCACTTCAGCACCTGTTCCGTAATGATAACCAGCTTGCAGCACAGTGACACAGATATCTGGCGAGTTACTTAAATGTATAATTTCACTTTGTTTTTTCACATTGTCTCACATTTTTCACATTTCTCGATGTTTTTTGGAACAAGTGCTGAACATACCTATCAGAACTATCCGGTTTTATTACAATCAATAATCTTCTTATTTAATTGTGAGTTTTGCAAAGAAAAAGTGGGATGCGTGTATCGTGTTTGTAATTATCTAACTCCTGAAGCTGCATTCTACCTTTACAAATCGACAATTCGACCTTGTCGAGCACAGCAGTCACGTGTCACAGCGTGTTGCCTTTGCACACTTGACAGATTGCAAATTCGTATTACCGTTTTGGTTTGCGTCTGATTTGGAATCAATCATGCAGTTTCGGTTCATTTTTTAAGATTTCAATTTTTCGTTTGCCTGACTTGTTCATTTATGCGCAAAATTGTACACATACATTTCATAATGGCAATAACGAGGTTAAGATAACGAAGTGTAAGTACAAACACACCTTTTAATCAGGAGGAGACGTAAGTTTTTGTGCCGCAGTCTGGGGGTTGAGGAAAGTATCAACGCAGAGACATATGTGTACACATATGGGAGGTGATCTTTTTAATGACACTCAACACTCATTTTTCGCTTGCTATATTCATAGACATTCGCAGACACTTACAAAGTATGGTTCCCTTACAGTTTTTATTTGCAGTTTTTGTTTACGAGAAATTGGATGGTTTCCCCCAATATACACAAAACAGAATTTTTTTCGCCAGAAATCCAGAAAATATTTTTCCAGCAAGCTTCAAGAAACTCGCGCCAACACTTACATGAAGTTTTCTGATTATGAAATACTGAGGTATTCAACAGCCTCCAATTTTCTTATATATATATTCTTATATATATATATATTATATATATATATATATATATATATTATATATATATATATATATATAATATAAAAGGAGGGAGAGTAAGAGAGGGGAGAGAGAGAGGAGAGAGAGGGAAATAGGAGAGAGAGAGAGAAAGCGATACTATACTATACTATAGCGTATTATGCTATACTATGCTATGCTATGCTATGCTATGCTATGCTATGCTATGCTATACTATACTATACTATACTATACTATACTATACCGACCAGTCATTTAGCAGGTTGGGTTCATTTAACTGTTATCACGAAAATTTGGAAAAATATAACATAGAAATTTGCAAAAAACTGTCTATGTCTATAAAGCATAAAGTTAATTTATACTGTATAGAAATTTTCAGGCGTGGAGGTAGCTGCCTTTCTCTTGAAAATTACAACGTAACTGGTGGACTTCGTGACTTTTCGTAAGCGCATCGTGGTTTTCCGTAAGCAGGCGCTGTTCAAAGTTCAGACTTCTGCAACTTAGCTAGCTAAAGTTGTTCTTGCAAAAATGTCACAAAATTAGTTATCTAACTTTTTTTGTAAAACTTTGTAATACTTTTGACCAAAATTGGCAAAGTTTTTCTTTGCATGATGATCAACGTCATTGGTGGAGCTATGGGTGCTCAAAATGGGAGCGTCCAAATGTAAAACGATTGCAACTTTATAGAGTGATTTTACTAACAGTTTCATTACTAAATCTTTCTAATATTTTTGCGAACATTAAAAAATGCCCAACTTTCCAGCCTTTCTTTAAAACAAAACCGGACCCAATCTTAAACTGTAGGTCAAAACAATCAACTCTTTAAAATATTGAAAGGGAACATTCTATTTTTTCAAAAATGACTTACCTGGAAGAATTATTTCTACACAAACACAATTTCACGTTCGCGCCACTAGTTCTTCGCTGTTACATGCATTTCGCCATTCGCTAGTTAGACGGGCACTAGCGCCTGCATTTCGGAAACGCATTATGCAAAAACAAGTACTGTACCTCTCAGTTCAGATGTGTTAGTTTGTGACGAACTATGCACGTTCGACAACTCATGTGTGAGCACAGCGGTAACTTTGAAATTTGAATTTTTATCTTAAATCTTGCCTAGTTTTAGTACAACAAACTGAACATCTTACAGTAGCACTGTACTTCAATTTTCGCTTTCGCAAACACGTGCAACGCGCTCGTGGAATATTTTTGCTCTTGGAAATTATGTTAGTTTCTGATGTCATCAATAGTTGAGCTCGGCCACCATTAATTAATTTTTTAAACTATTATTTAATTATCAGATACGCTTTTGCAATATTAAAATGTATACTTTTTATCGGACTTGAAAATGGGGTAGTATGTGAAAAATCATCCTGCCTTCCTTTAAATACGCATGTAATACATGCACGCATACTTCCTTATTACGCATGTAATAAGCAAACGCTCATTTTAACATTCATAGGACAAATTGCCTGCGTTTTCCAGATACGATTTCAGTTGTAACTCTTTCGCGTTTCGGCGCTTCAGTCAAGTTACCTCTAAACGTCCTTACGCGGCAGACGTCGAAGACAAATTTATGACGCTTCACCGCAGAGGAAAACGAAAACGCGTCGCTTCACCGTTACTGCAAACTGCCACTGAAGAAAACCCAACTGCAGATTTTCATTGTACGAGCTGACACGTGTAGCAAATAACAAACAAACATCAATAGAAATGCGTCGAGTTTTTGTAGATTTATGCTCTTTAGTTCTACTAAATTTTGGCTCATCGAGAGTTAACGTGTAAACACGGAGGGATATAAACGAATTAAGTGTTTATTGCACGAGACAGAATTCATCAGTCAGCCGTACAATTTGATCATTTCAATTTCACAGTTCGAAATGCGGGAAATAGATCTGCATGCAATGTGTACGTCATCAGCTGTTTGGTTCTTGGATGGATAGAAGGATGGATGGGTGGATGAATGGACGGACGGACGAATGGATGGATGGCCGGAGGGATAGATGGATTGATGAATAGACAGATGGATGGGTGGATGGATAGATGGCTGGAGGGATAGATGGATTGATGAATAGATAGGTGGATGGGTGGATGGGTGGATGGATGGATGGATGGGTGGATAGATGGATGGATGGGTGAATGGATGGACGGACGGACGGATGGATAGATGGATGGGTGAATGGATGGAAGAAGGAGTGGATGGATGGGTGGATGGATGGATGATGGGTGGATGGATGAATGGATGGATTGATGGAAAGATTGATGAATGGATGGATGGCTGGCTGGCTGGATGGATGGATGGATGGGTGAATGGATGGTCGGATGGACGGAGGAATAGACGGACGGGTGATTCGACTGATAGATGAACCTTCAGTTATGCAGATACTAGGTAAATAAACGCTTGGTGAACTGAATATCAGCTGATACCAACAGGTTAAAGACAAATATGTTTTAGTGGGTCAATTTCAGCCAAGAATATTAACCTGGGCTACTTAAAAAATAATATATTTGGTAACCTGATAAAAAATCTAATAGGAGCAAGCTGACAGATAAATGCAAATCAGTTGCTCAAACAGGGTAACTTCAATGGCTTCACCCAATAGTTGTACGATAAAAGATTGGTCAAAAAAGGACAATAATTTTTGTGGACGTTTCAGAATTTCTGTGTAGGCCTTTTTAAGTAGACCCTGCTCTGGTCGCCCCCTTTGCTCTGCTAAATCAAAAATGTTGATGATTTGTGCTGACGTATCGGCCTGATTTTTTTATTTTGAAGACTTTCAGACGATTTTGCCTTTTCTCATTGGCCACCCTACCATTTATTAACAAGGCCCGATGTTGCTTAGACTCGTAAACGGAGCGCACACACTGTCTATTTAGCTGTTATTCGTTCTTTTGACGTAAATTTAGAAAACAAGTATCTCTTGGAGATATTTGGTAAATTGACGTTTGGTAAATAAGGAAATAACAACAACAAGAAGAAGCCAGCAACTGAGTGGCTTCACATAATGTTGAAGCCAGCAGCTGCAATAATCAGACACAGTGCAAACGTGACAGAAAGCACTCATTCGCTATTAATTTCCAGCATTTTTCACTCACTCACCCCCCCTCTCTTTCTTGTTTCTCTTTCTTTATCGTAACTCTCTCTCTCGTTTGTCTCTCTCTTCTTCCCCTATCTCTTATGCCTCTTCTTCCCATCTCTCTCTCTCTCTCTCTCTCTCTCTCTCTCTTTCTCTCTCTCTCTCT
>JAQGDQ010002451.1:0-31145 GCA_030141605.1 Tubiluchus corallicola | reverse complement strand
CAAGGAGCAACTGTACACCTAATAACAGGACATACCCACCAAGTTGCTCACCACCCAAACATACTCACTACCCAAGTAATTACTGCATCCCAAATGTATCAAGCCACCCGAAAACTATTTCCTAAAACTGATGGAGCTATATTCACAGCAGCGGTAGCAGATTTTACACCCACAGATACACAAAAGCAAAAAATCAAAATAAAAAATCAAAACCTTACAATACAATTAAAACCAACCAAAGACATAGCAGCAGAAATGGGAAGGATAAAAACAGCTCAACAAATAACATTAGGTTTTGCTTTAGAAACAGAGTACGAAATACAGAATGCTACTCAAAAACTCAAAAATAAAAATTTGGACTTAATTATACTTAATTCTCTAAACGATAAAGGAGCAGGCTTTTTCCACGATACTAATCAAGTAACAATCATAGATAAATATAACAACACAGAAAAAACACCCCTACAGCATAAGGCACAAATAGCAGAAACAATTGTAGAAAAAATAATCCAGACAACCAAAACAATAAAAGAATGAAAACAATAATATTTATAACAACCCTATTATTATTTACATTCACAATTCAAATCACACATAGCCAAGAACTACGATGTCAAGTAAATGTAATAACTAACCAAATAGAAGGAAGTGACAAGCAAGTATTTAATACTATGCAGCAAGCTATCAATCAATTTCTGAATAATACAGTATGGACTACCCACATCTATCAAGAAAACGAAAAAATAGAGTGTAATTTTACTATTACTATTTCTAATAGAATAGGAACAGATGCTTTTAATGCTTCCATACAAGTACAATCTTCTCGCCCCATTTATAACACTAATTACAGCACTCCTATCATTAATATAAAAGATGGAGACTTTAATTTTACCTACGTAGAATTCCAACCTATAGAATTTAATGAGCAAATATATACTTCCAATCTTATCTCCGTACTTGCTTTTTATACCTATATTATTATAGGTTTGGACTATGATACATATTCCCTCAACGGAGGAGCTCCCTATTATGAAAAAGCCAATCAAATAACTATCCTTGCAAAAGAGGCACAATCACAAGGCTGGCAGGCTATAGATGGGACAGCGAACAGATACTGGCTTATAGAAAACCTACTCAACCCCAGGTTTCAAAATTTAAGACAAACACTTTATACCTACCATAGAACAGGTTTAGACCAAATGACACAAAATAAAACACAAAGTATAAACAATATAGAAGAAACTTTATTAGACTTAGAAAAAATACACGAATACCAAGCAGGAACACATCTCCTCAAACAATTTTTTATTGCCAAAGTAGATGAAATAATCAATATATTTACAAACGAAACACCCCAAACCAAAGAAAGACTATACAATATACTCGCGAAAATAGACCCTGCGAATATTAGAAAATACCGAACACTCAAAAAGAATTAGAAGAGCAAATGTTGCAACACCTCACTATTCATAATTATATCCTCATAGATAACTTAGAAATAGATTTCTATCCACATCTCACAACTATCACAGGAGAAACAGGAGCAGGTAAGTCAATTTTACTTGGAGCATTATCCCTTATTCTTGGGCAAAGGGCTGATGTCAATGCTCTTTTTGATAAAAAGAAAAAATGTATTATAGAAGGGAATTTTTGCATAGAAAAATATAACCTACAGAAGTTATTTCAACAAGAAGACCTTGACTACGAGCATCAAACTACTCTACGTAGAGAAATTATTCCTAATGGAAAAACGAGAGCTTTTATCAACGATACACCTACTAGTTTAAAAACCCTAAGGATTGTAGGAGAATGTCTTGTAGATATACATTCACAGCATCAAAATTTATTACTCAACAATACTACCTTTCAATACCTCATCATAGACACTTATGCTAAACAAAAACAAATTGCTATACAATATCAACAACAGTACAGCCAATTTATAAAGCTTAAAGCAAATCTAGATAAAAAAATAGAAGAAATAGAAAAAATAAGAATTAACACTGAGTACTACCAACACCTATATAATGAGTTAAAGGAAACTAATTTGCAAAATCCTAACGAACAGGAAGAAATAGAGCAAAAAATACAAGAATACAGCCATATAGAAGAAACTAAAACCAACTTTAACGAAATACTCCAATTGCTTTCTACACAAGAAAACCCTGTACTCGATGGCTTAAAACGAGCTTTGAAAACCCTTGAACGAGCTCAACAATACTATTCTAGCATATCTCCGTTGCACAAAAGAACTGCCTCTGCATATTATGAACTGCAGGATATTCAGCAAGAAATAGAAAAAATGAACAGCAGTATAGAGTACAATCCTGAAAAATTACAACAACTTACAGAACGTTTAGATCATTTTAATTCTCTACATCAAAAACATAAAACTACTACTTTGCAAGGGCTTATTAATACACAAGAAAAATTAGAAAAGAAACTACAAAATATTGACACCTCTGATGAAGAGATACAACAATTAAAGCAAAAAATAGAACAACAAGAAAACAAATTGCAACAAATTGCCGCACAAATATCTCAAAATAGACAAAAAGCCATTCCTAAAATAGAACAACATATCAATCAACAACTGCAACAACTTGGTATACCTAATGCCAATTTTAAGATAGAAAATTCATTTACTACAGAACTTACCAAAAACGGAATAGATAATATCAACTATCTTTTTACAGCCAATAAAAACACTGCTCCACAAGTTATTAATAAAGTAGCTTCAGGAGGTGAAATATCACGACTAATGCTTACTATTAAAGCACTTGTGGCACAGACTGAGAATTTGCCTACTATCATATTCGATGAAATAGATACAGGAACATCAGGAGAAATAGCGCACAAAATGGCACAAATAATGCACCAGATGGCACAAAACATACAAACAATAGCTATTACTCATCTACCTCAAATAGCCAGCCAAGGACAACAGCAGTACAGAGTATACAAAAAGGATCACAATAACAAAACTTATACTCATATAGAAAAGCTTTCCCAAGAGCAGAGAATAAAAGAAATAGCCCAAATGTTGAGTGGAGAAGAAATTACACAAGCATCGCTTTCCAATGCAATAGAATTATTACATCCTATCAGTTAGCAAACTCTTAACTTTTTTGCTTACCATATTTATGAAAGCATATTTTTGTCTTGAAATACATAATATATAGTAGACAAAACAAAGTGTTACGTAAAAATAAAATAAAAAAACAAAACATTGCAAAAGCTTGCTTTAATTTTATACTATTCTACTATTTTTAGATGGGAAACCTGTGAAAATTTTAATTACACAATATTTAAGCGAGTTTTTAAGAGTTTCTAAGCAGTTTTATATACTCCTTCAACTTTTTAGATGCACTCATCTTTTTCATTGAGAAGCTCGTTTTTGTAAGAAGGTTCTTTTTGTAAAATAGTTATTTTATTTCCGTTATGGGCTACACACTAGGTAGTAGTCGTGCACAATTGAAAGTAGACACACTTATACTGATGTATTGTATCTACACGGATTGCCTGCCTGCAAAATTGGTGCTAGACCGTTTTCCAGGCCATAATACAACAGAATGGAAAGGATAGAACAAATAGAAGCAACAGTAGAGTGCAAACACACAGCTACAGGCAAGGCACAAATAGAGCGCAAGTTTCCCATATTTCAAAGTGTATTTATGCAAGACGGTCCCTATTATTATGGCGAGGGCATTAAAAGCACACGCAAATATGTACATTATTAGATATGGAAATATTATAAGTTGTATGTATAACCTCTATTTTGCAGATATTCTATCGTTTGCTATTGAGACATTGCTAACTCTATAAGTATTGCATACTAGTCTTGTGGATATAGTACTTCGTGGTGCCCCAAATACTTCTATATATGATTGATATAGAAGTATTATGTAATAAGGCGGACAGCTTTATAAATGTAGAAATAAAAAACTATGTTTAATCTTTTTATTTCTATATTTACAATATTTTTTTTAAAAATATCCAGTGAAAGAATTAAAGCTATTATTTAAAGCTATTAAGAAAAAACCTTTATGGCTTAGCTTAACTATTTTCTATATTGTTGTTTTTACTGTATTAGGGTTTTCCCGATCTCAAAAAATAGATATTGGCTTTGATTATCACGTTTTCTGGCAAGCAGGTAGCGATTTTTTTAATCAACAAAACCTTTACGAAACTATAGAAGGGGCAAGACCTTTTATTTATCCATCTTTTGCTGCTTTTGTTTTTCAACTAATGGCTATTTTTCCGTTAAAACTTTCTGCATTTTTTTTTTGGTTGTTTAATACCTTAGTCTTATTGCCCTTATCTATTTTATTGCTATATAAGATTTGCCTCAGCATTGGTTGGGAGGCAAAAAAAATTAAAATACCTCTTGTACTAACAAGCATTGGAGCATTAAAGTTTTATTGGAATAACCTTAGTATGTTTCAAGTCAATTTTCTATTGTTTGTACTATGCCTAATAGGTATCTACTACCTGTCTAAAAAGAAACCACACCTTAGTAATGTGTTTTTTGTGATTGCAGCTTTAATAAAAGTAACTCCCATTTTTTTTGTCATTTTTGTGTTTTTTTACTATTTCAAAAGAAAAGTAATTGTATATACAATACTAGTAGGCTTGTTGTGTTTTGTCCTCCCCTTTCTTTTCAGAGGTGCAAATAATAGTATAGAAGACAACACAACTTACTATAAAGTATTGCATTCGCTCCAAAACGATGGATATTCTTTTACTCATACTAACCACGCTTTAAAAGCTACTTTTCATAAAATAGCTGGATTATGTTCAACAGAACGAACTGTTGAAGCAACACCTGATATACTGAAAAAGAGTAGCAGTATCAAAGTTATTACAAATATTATTTTATCTTTAATGGTATTTGTAATAATAGTTGTAACCATTGTGCTAAAGAGAAGGGATTCCTATTTTAACTTATCTTATTTTGCAATGATTTTTATTTTTTTGCACTTATTTGCCTCTTTTACTTGGACAGCTCATCTTGTTACGTTCCTGCTTGTCTATCTTCCCTTCTTTCTTATAGATAGAAAAACTATAAATATAAATCAGAAGCCTCTTTATTATTTCATTTTCTTTCTTATATTTTTTTTAGGTGTAGAAGGAAGCGATACTACTGGTAAGTTCCTTTACAATTTTATACGACATTATGATATTTTTGCTTTTTTACCTTTGTTTTTATTTGTGTTTTATGCTATAAATATATGGAAAAACAAAGATGATAAAAGTGTAATCTTTTTCTCCACAAAACCTACCACTTCATAGTATAAGCCAAATTGTAGTAAGATGGATGGTTCTCGTGAGTCTGTTCGTTATCTTTACTACTCTCTGATACACTGTGCTTACAGCTAGGTATCCGGTCTTTGATAAGGGCGGCTGTAGTTTTAACACCTGCGATGTTGCCTATTGTTTTGTAATCACTATCCCCACTATCATACCTTACTATAGACATAGTTTTGAAGTTAGGCAATTCCGCTCCGTTTGTTCCATTGCACAAAATACAACTACCACGATTTAAAAGCTCACTAAAGTTTACCCCCCTTCTTAGTTTTTTATTAAAAAAAATAGTATTATTGCAAGTAGATTTAATTGGTTGTCTGATAAAAAACTTTAATACTATGAAAAATACAATATTAATTTTCTTTTCTTTTTTAATACTTATAAGCTGTGAGCAAGAAGAGAATACAGAATTATTATCTTTTCACAGGGAAATAAAATCATTTAAATTTTTCATAAATGACAACTGGGAAGATACATATGTTGGCACTGATAAGGACTATACAATAGATTACTTACCAGATGATACTGAAAATTACAAATATTACAATTGGTACTATCCTGTTAGCTATGTATATACGGGTAATTTGGATGTAACCAATTTAATAGCTAAGGCAGAAATATCTGAAAAAGCAACAATAAGCCCTAACCCTGAAGAAGCGAGGTCTTATCAAGACACAGTACCTTATGTAGTAACTGCCGAAGATGGCAGTACTGTTAATTACAAAGTCATAGTAAGAAAAGCATACCAAGAAGCAGTAATAGACTCTTTTGTTTTCTTAAAAGATGATAACGGATTTAGGGCAAAAGGAATTATTACTGATAATCAAATAGCAGTAGAAGTGCCTTATGAAACAGACCTAAAAAAACTAAAACCTACCCTTTAATATATCGGACAAAGCTAGTGTAAGCCCTGAAAGTGTTGAGGAGCAAGGTTTTACCAACCCTGTAACCTACATTGTAACAGCCGAAGATGGAAAGGAAAAAGAATGGACTGTTGTAGTTAAGGAAGAACAAGAATAATACTTTTCTGCTTTTGTAGTTATGTATTATCTCTATCAACTCTGCCTTCAACAACAAAATTATCTGCCACAGGTGTGAACGTAAAGCTATAATCCACAAGACGAAATGTGCAAAAATAAGACAAATTGCACAAAACTATGCTATCTACTTCGCTATCTTCTCAAAACTCGTCTTTTTCAAAAGGCTCAAACAGTGAGAAAATAATCGTTCCACCTTTTGCCTGTTTTTCTATCAAAAGCCTTTAAGGGCAGTCGTTTCTGCTTTACAGAATTTTTAGTTTTTAGTTTACTTTAATTGTAGTTGTATGAGCAACTGAACTCACTCATATCATTTGAAAATAAGATATAATGAGTAAAAGAGCATAAGAAAATTTAACTATTAACTAAACATTATGACAACAACACACCAGAAAAAAACACTTCTCCACCTTCTATTGAGACAAAAGCAATAGACTCCAAAAGTGCGAAGCAGGCGACACCTACATATTGCCCATAGACAAGCCCTCTGATTTGTCAGTAGGATTGTTAGATACCTTACTCAAAGAAAAAAAATAGGAGCAGCCTGCCCCCGCTCTAAGGGTTGTAAGAGTTCTATATAACTTCTTTCGAGGATGTTTAATGATAGATTAATTTCGTCCAACCACAAAGCATTATTGTAGAAATACTGTACAAGACGAATGATTGCCCCAAATATAATAATACTAAAAGCAATTGTTTTTGTTTGCTTGCAAACCACTTTAATTTTGTTTAAAATTTCTGACGGTAAAGCTAATAATTTTATCCTTAGAAAAGGCTTGCAAGCCCACGAAAACGGTTATACTTTGGCTTATTAATGAAGTTGTAAGAAAGATGAAAAAGATCTGTGCAGCAAATTTTAGTTTTTTTGTGGTACCCAGGGTCGGGATCGAACCGACAAGGATTGCTCCACTGGTGTTTGAGACCAGCGCGTCTACCAATTCCGCCACCTGGGCATATAGTTATATATATTGCAAAGGTAGTTTTTTGTTTTTATTTATGCAATATTAATATGTGGTAATTGAATATACTATCACAATAATATTTTGTTTGGCCTGTTATTTTGATTTTCGAAAGAGCTTTATCTTATTGTAATAGGGATAAAGCCCTTTCTTCTTTGAATCAGTTTTTAATTGTTCAATAATTCGAACTTAGTTTTTAAGTTAGTAGCAGAATTTTCACCTACCCAAACTTCAAAATCGCCTTCTTCTAATATCCATTTCTTTTTCAACGAGCTATAAAACATTAGGTCTTTGCTAGTAAGTGTAAATTCAATTGTTTTCGTTTCTCCTGCTTTTAAGAATACTCTTTGAAATCCTTTCAGCTCTTTTACAGGTCGGGTAATATTGCCTACAAGGTCTCTTATGTAAAGTTGTGCTATTTCTTCAGCATCTTTATTTCCCGTGTTGGTAAGTTTGGCTGTAATGATAATGTTTTCTCCTTTTTTTATAGATGAAGATGATAGTTTTATATCAGAATAATTGAATGTGGTGTATGACAACCCATAGCCAAAGGGAAATAGGGGCGTAAGTTCTTCATCCAAATACCGAGAGGTAAAGCCCGTAGAAAGCTGTTTTACTTTGTCAGGATAGTCTTCCAATTCTACTCTTGGTTCAAGTGTAGGCCTTCCTGTATTTTTATAACTGTAATATACGGGTATTTGTCCTACGGAACGAGGGATACTAATAGGCAACTTAGCAGACGGAACTTTATTGCCAAATATAAGGTCTGCCAATGCTTCTCCTCCCATTGTTCCCGGATGCCAAGCAAAAAATACTGCATCTACCTTATCTAATATTTGTGTTAGCACAATAGGACGTCCTGCCATAACTATTAGTATAATAGGCTTATTAGTAGAGGCTATTTCCTTCACGAGGTCTTCTTGTGCTCCCGGCAAATTGATATTTGCTCTGCTGTTGGATTCTCCTGACAAAAAAGCTTCTTCGCCTGCAAATAGCAACACTACATCTGCTTGTTGGGCCGTTTTTTTAGCTTCTGCAAACCTTCCTTTTTTTGTAGAGCGTGTTGTTTCCAAGCCTTTTGAATAAAGAACTTTGTTTTTTCCTAACATATCTTTGATAGCAACCAGTGGAGTGATAGTGTGCTTTTCATCTCCATCGAATGTCCAAGTTCCCATTTGTTCGTAGGGTTCGTCTGCCATAGGCCCTATTATTGCTACCTTGTTCAGTGGGGCTGATAATGGTAAAATATCGTTTTTGTTTTTGAGTAGCACAATAGATTGTGTTGCTATTTCCTTAGCTATTTTTTTGTAATCATCGTTCACCAATTGCGGGTATTTTTTCACATCAGTTTGTGCATCGTCAAACAATCCCAATTGAAACTTAACTTTTAGTATACGCCTTACAGCATCGTCAACAAATTTTTCTGATATTTTACCTTCTTTTATCAGTTCTTCCAAATGGTCGTTGTAGGTGGTACCTGTCATTTCCATATCTGTTTGGGCAAGTGCCGAGCGGTAAGCCACTTCTTTGTTGTCTTTGCAAAAGCCGTGTACTATCATTTGGTTCATAGACTCCCAGTCGCTTACTACGAAGCCTTTAAAGCCCCATTCGTCTTTCAATATAGTTTTTAGAGTATGTACATTTCCTGAAGCAGGTATGCCGTCTATATCGTTAAAAGCCGACATTATAGTAGCCACACCCGCATCCACAGCATTTTTAAATGGAGGTAGGTGTATATTTCTCAATTCATTCTCTGGTATGTTGGTGGTATTATAATCTTTGCCACTTTCAGAGGCTCCATAGCCTACATAATGTTTAGCACAGGCTGCTATGGTATTGTGTGCCGATAGGTCGCCTTGAAATCCTTTTACCATAGCAGCAGACAGTATACTTGTAAGATAGGTATCTTCTCCTAAGGTTTCGGCTACACGTCCCCAGCGCGGATCTCTTGTAACATCCATCATAGGAGCAAATGTCCAGTTAATTCCTGCAGAGGCTGCTTCTTCTGCGGCAATAGCTGCGGCTTGTTCTATTAAGTTAGGATTCCAAGAAGATGCTTGCCCTAAGGGTATTGGAAATACTGTTTTATAGCCGTGAATGACATCTCTACCAATAATAAGAGGTATTTTCATTCGGCTTTCTTCAGTAGCCACTCGTTGGAATTCGTTAGCAGCATCTACATCACTTACATTTAGGATTGAGCCCAACTCTCCATTTTTTATTCTTTTGATAATTATTTTTTTGTCTATTCCTGCATCTATTTGTTGCATTTGCCCTAATTTTTCTTGCAGGGTCATCTGAGATAGCACTTGCTCAACTTTTTTGTTTATTGCTTTGTCTTTTTCGGTTTGATTTTTTGTAACACTATTGTTGCACGAATGCAAAAACAATATACTTAGTGCTATTTTTACTGTTAATAAAGTGGTTTTCATATTTTTATTTTTTATTTAAATAAGATTAATATATATTTTTAAGGGTAGTTTATTTAATTTATATACAAGTCTTTTGAAACTTTAACTTTAAATAGAATTTCTCTATTATCTTCTATTTTTTGCCCTCCATTTTGAGTTATAGCATTTTCTGTTATTCTCAAAATTCTGTCGATTATGTCTGTAATTAATGTTACATTGGGTAGTCCATCGCGAGAATAGTTAATGTATTGATTATTGAAAGGTTCCGTCCATTTCTCATTTAGGCCTACTTCGTGGGTTAAGTGTTTAGGAATAGATTTAGAGCCATTTAAAACACCAATTAAACCACCACAAGTTGCGGCTTGATTGTCGCAATCATAACCAGCAGATACTGCTATTCCTGTTGTTTTTATAAAATCGCCTTCTCCATATAAAATTGCCATAGCTCCAAGTAGTCCATTTATAATAGAAGATACTTGAAGAAACCATTCATTATTGTCAGGAGTAGTTTTAGGATAGTTTAAATAGTGTTTTTGTATTAACCCTCGCGTAATTCTCCAATCGTCATATTCTGTATGCCATTTTCTTACATCTTCTAATCCTTTTTTAAATGGGCTAGATATTGGAATATAGGACATCCCAATATTGTATAGTTTATTAATATCTGTTTCAAAGAATGCAGCACTGTATAAAGCAGCATAAAAAATAGTAGGATGTGTTCCCCAATCTTCACTTGTTATTTTAGCACCCCATTCAGCTTTATAAACAGCTTTTTCTACCATCCCCGGGTAAAATACACTCCATATTTCGTTAACAAGTTGAGGGTCGATGGCAAACCAATATGGATTGTTTTCTTTCTTCCCTGTTTCAGGTGGAAGTAGTCCTTTGTCCATAAGGTCTCTCGCCTTTCTATTGCTCACCCAAATAAATCTGTTGATATGTTTTTTCCAAAATTCTGTAATCTCAGGGTAAGTTATATCCAAGCCATATTTTTCTACGGCGTGAAGGGTAACAAATTCAATATCGGTATCATCATCGCTCCATGCTCCTCCTAGTGCATCGGCCATTATATTTATATAGCCTCTTCTGTCGTTACGGTTTATCTCTATGGAGGGAGTATCAGTTACATTGTAGTATCTATCAATAAATAATGGGATAGGCTCATCGCTATAAACAAATTCGAATGGAAAGCCCATATAATTGCCTACTAATTGCCCTATCCAGTATCCTGCTATTTTATCTCGAAGCTCAGTTTCGGATATTGTATAAAACTGCTGGCCATAGTTTATCAAATAGAGATTGAAAAGAAATAGAAACCAAATTATTCTTTTTAATGAATTTTTATAGCAACCCCCTTTTGTTTTATACATTCTTTATGCTTTAAACTATATTCAAACTTAATTGTAATTCCCTTTTTACTCTTTAAAACCCAATGCTTTGATATAGCCCTTTTGGGGAACACAATTTTCAAACTTGCTGTTTTCTATAAATTCATCTAATATTTTTTTTGCTACTTTACTATTTACTTTATAAGGTCTTCGTTGAAACGATTGTCCATCTGTTTCTACATACTTAATGATAGCATCCCATTTCGCAGGACGAGAAAAACTAATTATGCCTCTTGGGTTGTCTAATTTTTTGTAAGGCCAAAAAGCCCATGATATTTGCTCTTTATCTAATGTAGTTCTCATACTATCGCACCAAGAATCTGTGTTTTCTCCTGTTTCGCTCATATAGATAGGCACTTGATACTTGTCTGAAAAGTCGATATATTCTTGTATTTCTTCTTTCACAGGCGGCATCCAATATCTGTGAAAAGCATAAGCTAGTTTATCGTCAAAAGGTTTTCCAAAAACCTTAAAATTCGTGTTCCACTGTGCTCCTCCTAATATGATAATATGGTTAGCATCTATTTTTCGTATTTCTGCTGTAATATCTTTATACAAAGGCTCTAGTTTTTTATTCAATTCTTTTTTGTTATCAAAAAAGTGTGCAATAGGTTCGTTGAGCAATTCATAAGCAATGATGGTAGGTTCGTTTTTGTAACGTTTGGCAATTTCCACCCACAAATCTATTGTTTGTCGTTGAGCTTGTTTACTTTCGAAAAGCCAAGGATAACCATAACTATTATCTATGTTATCTCCAGTTTGTCCGCCTGGAGCAGCGTGCATATCAAGTACCACACCCATTCCCACTTGCTTTGCCCATTGTATAGCTCTGTCTAAGTACTCGTAACCGTGAAAATCTCTACCAAGAAAATCATCGTGAGTCAATAGCCTGTAATCAAAAGAGAGACGTATATGATTCATCCCTATTTTTTTCATATACTCTATATCTTTTAAGGTGATATAGTTTTCTAAAAAAGCATCCCAAAACTTTGTTGCTTGCTCTTCTCCTATCAACTCTGTAAATGCTTCGTTAATCAAACGAGGCGAAGAAGCCCTTTTGAAATGGAACATATATCCTTCGGGCAAAAGCCAATTGCCAATACCTATGCCTTTTAGTTGTATTGCTTGTCCTTCGGGATTGATAAATTCTGTGCCTTTTACCGTCCAATATTTCACGGGTTCTCTTTCATTGCTGCACGAATAAAAAAGAAAACTACCTGCCACTAATACAATTGATAAAATAATATTTTTCATTTTTTTCAACTAATAGCCGGGATTTTGAGTAATCACACCATTAGTTCTGTCTATCTCATTTTGTGGAATAGGCAAAAGCTCGTGTTTCCCTTTAGCAAATCCTTTGTATTCGAGAACGGTAGAAGCATCGTCCCATCTTACTAAATCAAAAAAGCGAATACCTTCAAGTGCTAATTCTAATCTACGTTCTTTTTTTATTTCAGGTAACGAGACCACTGGTGGAGTAGCAGCTTCTCCTCTTGCTCTTTTGTATACAGCATCGAAATACTGTTGTGCATCACCTCCATCACCACCATTTACAACAGCTTCGGCATACATTAAATAGACATCTGCCAAGCGCATTAAAATTTTATTGGTTGGATAATTTAAAAATGGATCTCCACCATCTATTGCTTTGTCTTTGAGTAAAGGAGCATATTTTTGCGTATAGTATCCTGTATGCTGATTACTCTTTGTATAATCATCATCATTTATTGTATCCGTAGAAATAATAGAGGCAGCTAACCTAACATCTCCCGCTTCAAAAGCATCTACTAAGTCTTGAGTGGGTAGATTAAACCCCCAACCCTCAGCATATGTATCGCCTTTGTAATCTCTTATTCCTGCAAAGGTGGTAAACATATTTCCTTTGGGACTTCCCCAATCGTTTGTAGCCTCTTTTGAAGTATGCTGTACTGCAAATAAGGTCTCTTTATTGTTTTGATTCTCGGAGGAGAAAATATCCTCAAAATTTTCTTCAAGTTCAAAGCCGGCAGGAGAATTTATGGCATCTTTTAAATACTTAGCTGCGTCTGTAAAATTTTCGTTGAATAAATGCACTTTGCCTAATAAAGCCTGAGCAGTTCCTTGTGTTACCCTTCCTTCGTATCTTGTATCGTGAGTAGTTTCTAAGTTAGGTATAGCTGCTTCTAAGTCAGGTATGATCACCTTCTCATATATGATATTCTTGTTTACACGTTCCTGTATAATTTCATTTTCTGTTAAGATTTTTGTAATCATAGGCACATCACCAAAATAAAGAACCAAATTGAAATAATAAAATGCTCGCAAAAACTTTGCTTCTGCTATAATGTTATCCTTTTCATCTTCATCTTCAAATGCTATATCTGGCACTTTCTCTATTACAATATTAGCTCTGCTAATACCTGTAAAATTTTTAGACCATATATCTTTAACCTTAGGATTGGTTGAAGTAGCTCTAAATTGCTCTAATTCTCTTATATCCCATCCGTCAGTGGCATTTGCTGCACCTGTTACAGAATTATCAGACATTACTTCCTGATTTATCAAATCTGTCCAATCACCGTAAAGTAGACTATAAGCAGCCACTAAGGCCTCCATAGCATCTTTTTCTGTTTTGTAAAACGTTTCTTCATCAATCTTTCCCAGTGCTTCTTTTTCTAAGAAATCTTTACTACAAGCTACTATACTTGTAAGAAGAATAGCTATGTATATTACATTTATATATTTTTTCATTTTCAATTGTATTTATGTTGTTAAAAAGTAAGGTTTATTCCTGTTAAAAACATCCTTGGTTGAGGATAAAAACCCCTGTCTATACCTAAATCTAAGGTTGATCCATTAGTACCTATTTCAGGGTCAAAACCGCTGTAATTAGTAATTGTAAATAAGTTTTGAGCAGATACATATATCCGTAACTTTCTAACATTTATTTTCTCTGTTATGTTTTTAGGTAATGAATAACCCAGTTGAATGTTTTTCAGCCTCATAAATGAACCATCTTCAACAAATCGGTCAGAAACTCTTGAATTTTTATTATTATCTTTTGTTGTTACTCTAGGCTCGCTATTGCTTGTACCTTCACTAGTCCATCTATTAAGTGAACTAGTTGCTTTATTTACATTTTGCAAATCTTCCCTTATAGTTCCATTGTAGATGTCGTTTCCTTGCGAACCTTGTATGAAAACACTTAAATCAAAGTTTTGGTAATCCAAAGAAAAATTAATACCATATAAAAAATCAGGATGAGGATTACCTATCATAGTTCTGTCTTTGTCGTCTATTACCCCATCATTGTTTATATCTTGAAATCTAATATCTCCGGGTTGAGCATCAGGCTGTAAAAGCTCACCACTTTCATTTGCGTGGGCATTTATTTCTGCTTGGTTTTGAAATATACCATCAGTAACATAGCCATAAAAGTATCCAATAGGGTACCCTACTTCTGCTCTTGATATTAAATGTGTGCCACCAGGTCCCCAAGTAGCTCCATCTAATATGCCATTATCTGTTCCCAAATATGTAACCTTATTTCTGTAAGTAGAAATATTACCTCCAATACTATAAGAAAGTTTTCCCACCTTATCTCTATAAGTAAAGTCTAATTCGAAACCTCTATTTTCTACATCGCCTGCATTGCCAGTAGCCCAGCCCATTCCCAAGTAATCAGGCACGGGTATATCTACCAACAAGTCCTTTGTTTTTTTCAGATAAAAATCAACATTTAACTCTATTTTGTTGCCTAAGAATCTCATATCTAAGCCAATGTCTGTCTGTTCGCTTGTTTCCCATTTTATATCAGGGTTGCTAAGACCCGCAGGCGAGGAGCCATTATAGATAATGTCTCCCCATACATAATTTCTCCCTCCTTCTACTAATGCAGCATATCTATTATCTCCTATTTCTTGGTTTCCATTTTGTCCCCAACTTAATCTAAGTTTTAAAAAATCTAAGAAATCTACATCGTACATAAAGTTCTCTCTGGATAAAACCCATCCTGCTGAAAATGATGGGAATACTGCATACTTGTTGTTTGTGCCAAATCTTGATGAACCATCAACTCTAACAGTAGAGGAAAACAAATACTTTTTGTTGAACGAATAGTTCAATCTTGTAAAATAAGATGCCAGAGAATTATGCGATGCACTTCCAGATACTCTGTCTGAATTAGCAATAGTTGTTGAACTAAGAAATGCAAAGCTTATATCATCATTGGGGACACCCTCTCTAAATCCATATAAATTTTCCCATCGAGATGCTTGAGCAGTAGTACCTCCCAAAATTAAAAAATCATGTTTATCGATTTGTGTGTTGTATGTAAGAACATTTTCCCACAACCACGTTTCCCATTTGTTAAATTCTTTACTTACATTACTTATGTCATTCCTGTATGCAGGAGTCAAGTTGTATACGGGGGAGAAAATATCAACAACCTGATAGGCCAAATCTATATTAAAGTTAGTTGTAAAATTAAGCCCTTTCATTAAGTTAAATTCTGCTATAATACCTCCCAAAAGTTTATCCAATATGGAAGTATTGTTTGTATAGTCTATCTTCGCTACTGGATTCACAATTTCGCTTCCTACATAATTACTCTTCCCATAGTCTCCATTCTCGTCCCTTACCGGAGTTATGGGATCCATATTTATAGCACTACTTAAAATAGAGCCGAACTCATTATTTTCATCCAAACTATTTTTAGTAGCGTGACTAAAAGAAATATTGGTAGTCAAGTTGAACCATTTAAGTATTTCTCTTTTAGAGTTGAACCTTGTCGTTAATCTTTCGTAGTCTGATTTGTCTTTCCCTCCTATTATCCCATCTTGTTTGAAGTAGGAACCTGTTATAGCGTATGTTTTTTTATTATCTCCTCCTCTAATTGTTAGCTGGTGATTTTGGATAGGAGCAGTTGTAAATACTTCATCTTGCCAATTTGTTCCCGTTCCCACCCTATTTACAATGTCTTGAACATCAAAAATAGGAGCTTCTCCTCCATTGACGTGGGCTTCGTTTACTATAGTGGCATATTGTTCTGCATTTAACAGGTCTAATTGTTTCCACGCTGTTTGTATTCCATAATAGGACTCAAAACTGATTTCTGCCTTCTCCATTTGCCGTCCTTGTTTCGTTGTAATAATTACTACACCATTAGCTCCTCTTGCTCCATATATTGCTGATGAGGCAGCATCTTTTAATATTTCCATCGACTCAATATCTCCTGGGTTAAGAAAATCAATACCTCCTGTAGGCATCCCATCTACTACCCACAAGGGGTCGCTATTGCCAGTAGTTCCTGTTCCTCTGATTCTGACAGTCAAGCCAGCCCCTGGAGAACCTGAGTTTTGCACTACTTGTACTCCGGCTGTTCTTCCTTGTAACGATTGCTCTACTCTCAACACAGGAGTACTGGTAATTTCTTCTGCGTTAATCTTTGAAATAGAACCTGTAACAAGACTTTTTTCTTGCACTCCGTAGCCAATAGCAACAATTTCGTCTAAACTTACTGCACCAGATTGTAATACAACATCTATTTTAATGCGTCCGTCAATAGGACTTTCTTGTGTTTCCATTCCTACAAAGGAAAATACAAGAGTTTGGTTATCATCTGGGGTTTTTATAGTGTATCTACCATCTATATCAGTTATTGTTCCTGTGGTACTTCCTTTTACTAAAACAGTAGCTCCGGGTAAAGGCTCATTGTCTGGGTCAAAAACTTGTCCTGTTATTATAAAATCCTGTGCTTTTAGAAAAGAGCAAAGTGCTACAAATAATAGTAAAGATGAAATTGCTTTTTTTATCATTTTGACATAAATTTTTTGATAATATGAAACTCAATAAGTTATAAGCTGTTTAATATGTTTTTGAGGGGTAAATGTATATGAAGAGAGTAGCTTAATGCAAATATTCTACCATAACAAAAACCTAATAGATGGAGATTTTACCTTAACAAAAACTTAACAAAAGAAATGATAAAGTGCAGATTATCAGACAAATAATATTTATATTTTATTTAAAAGCACCATACAACAAATAAACTCTTTTTTTAAGAGAAAATTAATGAGTTAGGCTAAAAATGGCTATTATATGTTTGCTTCAATCAACAAATATTATTAGAAACTCTGTTCATTTTTAATAATAGAAATATTATAGGTAAGGTTTATTTTTACTTCCCATTATTTATATATCCATAATGTATTTTACTAAATTTGTTTTGCTTTCCAATTTCATCTTTTTTCGTATTCTACTGCGAATAACTTCTACACTTTTGGTAGATATATTTCTAAGGGAAGAAATTTTTTTGTTAGAGAGGTTCATTCTTAAATAAGTACATATTCTTATTTCAGCGGGAGATAAATTAGGATGTTTTTCATTGAGTTTTTTTAAAAAATCTTCGTGAACTTGGTTAAAGCATTCTTCAAAGACTTTCTCTTCTTTTTTATTTTTAATATTATTCTCTATTTTTCGGACAATAGTTCTCAAATTAAGGTTGGCATTTATAGTATTTTTCTTAATTTCATTTTTTATTGTATTTAAAAATTCGTTTTTTAAAACTATTCCTTTTGCAAAATTTGCCAACTCCCTTGTTTTGTAGTTGATTTCTGTTTTCAGTTGCTCATTTTTTAATAGTGTCAGTTTTTGTTCTAATATTTTTTTCTTTTTAAGCTCTAACCTATGTTTCCTTTTGTAAGTCCAAATAGATAGATAATAAATTGAAAGACATAAAAATAGTGCGTATAAAGCATAAGAAAACCAATTGTTGTACCAAGAGGGTAGCACAACGAGCTTTATCTCCGTTACACTTGTCTCGTAATTGTAAATGTCCATTGCCTTAACTTTAAAAGTGTAAGTTTTTGGGGATAGGTTGAAGTACTCTTTAAAAGTATTTTCAGTGTGTTTCCACTCATCATCAACCCCCTCTAACTTAGAGTAATATTGCACCTCCTTTTTATAACCATAAAAAGGAGTACTGTAATAAAATCGGATATTGTTACAGCTTGTTCTTACAGGAAATTGCCAATTGCTATCAGAGTAATGACCTGAGAATAATACAGAGTTTGAATTGCTCAAAGCCTCTATTTTATTAATAAATGTGTTGTATTTTACTTTATTTTTCTTTTCATATTTTGCGTCATAGTGTAAAAAACCATATGCAGTTCCTACAATTATGTTATTATCATCTAGTGCATAGAGATATTTAAAATTATCTATCAAACCATCTTTCAGTTCAAAATTTTCTTTTACATAGTTTTTTGTTTCTATATCATTTCTCGAAATAAAGCCTAATTGCTCATTTTCTATAAACCATACATCTCCACTGGGTAGTTCTGTTAAGTAATTTACTGTATGCTTATTAAACATATTACTTAAATACTTGTTTCTTTTTAACTTGCCTTGCTGGTAGTTAAAAAAATTACTACCATCATAAAAAACAGTACCAAACCCGTAAAAAATATTTGTCAAACTATCACAAGTTTCTATATTTACAACACTATCGAAAGTATTATTCATTTCAAGTATTTTTACTCTTCCTGTGTTTAGTATTATTTTATCTCCAAATCTTGTTATATTTCTTCCTCCTTCTTTATACCCTTTAACCTTACATTTTGTTTCCCATATGTCATTCTTTTTCTGTAAGAGAAAAAGGTCTTCGTAGGTGCTAGCTATCAATAACTTATCATCTAATTTTGTTATTCCTTCTCCACCTGCAATATTGAAAATACGTTTTTTGTTGTTATCCTTATCTATTGTTAAAAATCCTTCGTTGTCGGAGCAAAAGAGTTTATTATCAATTACTTGCAGATCCCATACCTGTGCCTTTACCTCCTCTACAAGTAGCGTCTCGCTGTGGTCTTCGATAGGTTTTTCAAAAAGTCCTTGGTTTGTTCCTAAATAAATTTTTCCATTGAACTCTTTTGCTACATAGCCTGCTGCACCTTCAAAATATTTAGAAAAAGAAGAATTTGTTTCTACATATGTAATGCCATCATCTAAACCCACCCAAAGGTTGTTCTCTCTATCAAAAAATAACGAAAGAACAGTATTATTATAAAGCCCATTCTTATTGTTGAAATGATGAATGATATTACCTTGTAAGTCTGTAATTATTAATCCGTTTAAGATAGTCCCAAAAGATAAATAACTGCCATTCAGCACATCACAACTAAATATCCTATTTTGTATCAAAAAGTCATTGCAATTTATATTTGACAGTTTAAGACTACCGTCTTTAAAGGTAAATAAACCTTTGTTTAAAGTAGCAATCAAGATATAATCATTGACAACTATCATTTTTCTAATCTCTGAATGTTGCAACAAGCTGTTATTACATATATACTCAAATTTTACTTCATTATGTTTTTCTTGAATTATGCACTTAAATATACTTCCAAGTCCATCTAACAAATATATGTTCTTCCTATGTGAAATAATACCTGTAATACCATCAGAGAAATAAAAATGCTGCAACGTATTGTTACTATATACAAACAAAAAAGACTTAGAACGAAACAACACCTTGTCATCAACACAGGCAATAGACCAAATATTAACTGTTTTTGGCAATGAATCTATCAGATTAGAGAAAGAGGTGTACTGTATTTTCCCCAAACTATCTTTTTTCAAAACTCCAAATTCACTATCAGCTCCAACAAAGACTGCTCCATCCTTACCAGCACATAGTGAACGCACAATACTATTTTTAATAGGGTATAAGTTCCAATTAGCACCATCATACACAAGCACCCCTTTGTTGTTGGCAAAATACATAAAACCATCGTTGTCTTGAACAATATCCCAGTTTTGTCTTCCTGCTTTGTAGTCTGTTTTTGTAAAAGATGTTACGTAAGGAGTACCGACAGTTTTTATTTGTGAAAAGGAATTGAAATAAAAAAAGAGTAGTAATACAAAGAAATAAAAATATGTTTTTTCAAAGACTCTTATCATAGGATTGCCTCTTTTTTATAGAACCTGCTATAAACAAAGCTATAAAAAAAATGACGAAAAGAAAATAATAATGAAAGAATAGCCTCTCTATCTCCGAAAATAAAAGACAAAGCAGGCTTATGGGTATTTTGTTTGTTTAATTCAATCCTTTATTATGTTGGGGTATAATTACCCAAAGAACCAAGAAGCGATGCTTTGATTTTCCCTAATTTTTATTTTTCGCCTTTTTGTTCTTAAATAATCTCTTTTTGCGAAAGCAGTTCTTTTAAAGTTCCTTTATTAACAACATTGGTAAAGCCCATTTTTCGTAATGTTCGACAAGCTGATTTTGAGCGTAACCCTGATTTACAATAGACCCATAATTCTTGGTCGAAGTTAGCAGTCAAGTCCTTTATCCTATCCTTTATCTCTTTACAAGGAATGTTAATAGCACCTTCTAAATGGTGTTTTTTGTATTCTTTAATATCTCTTACATCTATCCAAATAGGTCTGTTCTCTGTGCTCATTATCTTATTTCTGCATTAAGTTGTTTTTTATAATTAGCAATAAACTGCTCCATTACTTTATTAATCTGCTTTTCCGTTAGGGTTTTATTTACATCTTGTAAAACAAAATTAATCGCATATGACTTCTTCCCTTCTTCTATTTTGTTCCCTTCGTACACATCGAATAGAGTTACTTTTTTCAACAATTTTTTCTCTGTTTCATAGGCTATTTTCTCCACTTCTGCAAAAGTGGTATGCTTATCTATGAGCAGAGCAAGATCTCGAGTTACCTCCGGATATTTGGAAATAGGCTTATACTTGACACCATTAGGGTTGATATTTTCTAATAATCTATCCCAATAAATATTAGCCCAAGATACCTCTGTTTTAATATCAAATTTTTCAAGAATAGTATTTTGTACATAACCTATTTCTGCAATGGTTACATTGTCTTTAGTGGTGTAATTGAGTCCTAGACTAAATATATCATTAGAAAATACTTTTTTGTCAATTTCTTCAACATTCACATTGAGATAGTTAAACAGACTTTCGAATCGGACTTTAATATCAAAAAAGGGGTCTTGTTGTTGTTTACTTGCTTGCCAATGTTTAGAAATGTTTGTTCCTGTAAGTAGTAAACTTAAATACTGTTGTTCCGTATAATTTCTAACGGAGTTACTGCTATCTATTTTTCTAAGATGATAAGTTTTTCCAAATTCATATAGTTTTAAGTTTGTATTTTGGTGGTTGATGTTGTAAGCAATAGCTTCTAACCCATTGAACAATAATGTTTGCCTTAAAATATTTAATTCTAAACTTAATGGATTGAGAATATTTACAAGCCCTTCCTCTGGGAAGAGTTTTTTATTGTCATAGTAGTTTTTTGTAGTTAATGAATTAGTCATTATCTCATTAAACCCCCTGCTTGCAAGCATATTTCCTACATTGTTTTTCAGTTGATTATCATCAATAGTAGCACTATACTGTAAAGTAGATTTTAAAAAAGTAGTATATTTTATATTGTTGTAACCATATATCCGTAGTATTTCCTCTATTACGTCCACTTCTCTTTGTACATCTACTCTGTAAGGAGGTATGCTAAGTTGTAGCTTTTCATCAGTTTCTTGAATAATTTCTATTTCAAGAGCCACAAGTATATTTTTGATTGTGTCCTTCTTTATAGTGTTGCCCAATAGCCTATTTACAGTGTCATAACGAAGCACTACTTCAAAATGTGGAGTAGGCTGAGGATACATATCTACTATTTCTGAGGATATTTCACCGCCTGCTATTTCCTGTATAAGCAATGCGGCTCTTTTAAGGGCATACAATGTGATGTTGGGGTCTACACCTCTCTCAAAGCGATACGAAGCGTCAGTATTTAACCCGTGTCGTTTAGCTGTTTTTCTTACGGATACAGAATTGAAATAAGCACTTTCTAAGAAAATGTTTTGTGTAATATTTGTTACTCCAGATTTAATACCCCCTAACACTCCTGCAATACACATTGGCTCTTTGGAATTACATATCATTAGGTCATCAGTGTGTAGTTTCCTTTCTTCTCCATCCAAAGTAATAAAAAGACTATCTTTTGGTAGTGTTTTTACTATTATTTCCCCGCCTTCTATCTTGTCAGCATCAAAGGCGTGAAGTGGTTGTCCTAATTCGAGAAGAACATAATTAGTAGCATCTACTATATTGTTGATAGGATTTAGCCCAATGGCTTTTAGCCTATTTTGCAGCCACGTAGGCGAAGGTTTCACCTTTACATTAAAGATAGTTACTCCTGCATATCGTGGGCAAAGTTGCGAATCTTTTACTGTTACTTGTATAGGATTGTCTGTATTGTTCACTTTAAAACTCTCCACAGAAGGCAATGTATATCCAACCATTTCTGTCTGTTTCAAGTAGGCAGCTACATCGCGGGCTACACCCACGTGAGAGGCAGCATCTATGCGATTGGGTGTTAGGTCTATTTCTATTACCACATCCCTCTCCACATCGAAATAATCTTTTGCCAATGTTCCTATCTTTACATCTGGAGGCAATGCCATTATACCCGAATCATTTGTGCCTACACCTATTTCTTTTTCACTGCATATCATTCCTTGCGATAATTCGCCACGTATTTTTGACTTTTTTATTTTAAAAGACTCATTCCCATCGTACAGTATTGTGCCTACGGTAGCCACTACTACCTTTTGACCAGCAGCTACATTAGATGCTCCACAGACTATTTGTAAATCTTCATCAGCATCAATATTTACAGTAGTAATACTTAGTTTGTCTGCATTAGGATGTTTTTCTTTGGTCTTTACCAACCCTACTACCAAGCCTCCCAAGCTCCCTTTGATACTTTCGTACTGCTCTACGTTCGCTACTTCTAGACCTATATCTGTTAATATAGTGGTAAGTCTATCTATTTCAATATCTGCGTTTAAATACTCCTTTAGCCAATTATATGATATCTTCATTACAAAATATGTCTATTTTTAAGTACAAAGGTAGTAAAAAGAGTTAAAAAAGGAGAGTTGAGAATCACAAGTAATATTTTTTGATTATATAGAGTTTATTTCCTGCTTTTGCATTTTTTAGATTTTCTATTGACAATTGCCATCTGTTGTGTCCTTTATTTTTATAATTTTGTCCTTGATGAAGAGGACGATTTTTATAGTATTTTTATGTTTTGTAGTTATATCTCAAGCCTTATCACAGCAGAGGAAGTGGAATGCAAGGGGGGGTGAGGTAGATACAACTACGGCTCATCAACGTCATACTTGGAAGTTAGAAGATAACTTTTTACGTATTGTCTCTGTCGATTTGGATACTTCGTTTTTGAATGTTCATAACTATAATCCTTTGTATCAGAAGAGTATTTCTAACAATTATCTTGGAAATCCCGGCTCAGCAAGCCTTTCTAATATCTATTTTAATAGAGAGTATAATTCAGAGTTTATATTTTTTCATCCTTGGGAGATATATTGGAGTTCGCCTAACGATCAACTATATTATAATACAACTACCCCTTACACTAATTTATACTATGTGCAAGCAGGGGATAGAAATAATCAGGAAAGTAAAGTTGAAGTGGTTCACTCTCAAAATATTAATCCGTTCTGGAATGTTACATTTAATTATGACCTTTGGACTGCTATTGGACAATATCAGAACCAGAAAACTAAAAATAGAACTTTTGATATGTCTACTTCTTATTTGAAAAGAAGATATAAAGGACATCTGTATTTGGGGTGGTCAAAAGTAGAACAACAAGAAAATGCAGGTGTGGTAGATGAAGATAATATAAGAAACCCAACGATGAATACGGGAGCGGGTGATTTTTCCAAACCATTGAATGTTCCTGTGAAGTTTGGTACTGGTGTCGAAACTAATTTTGAAACTCAAAATATAGTACTCAACCAAAGAATAGCTGTGGACAAAGGAAAACTAATAACAGAGGATACAGCTTATACAGACAACTTGTTTAATAGAGAATATTTTATTTACATAGGACATACTTTAACGTATGGAAGATATAGCAAAAATTATGCGGAGAACAATGCACCTACTACTTATTTGTTTGACGAACAGAGTAACTCTGATGGAATATATAAGAACCTGTATAGACCCAATCAAGATAAAGTACTTGATTCCATTAACTATAAAGACCTAGAAAATATTTTGTTTATAGAGCTTTTAGAAAGTAAGGTGCAAAAATTAAAATTTGCCAGCAAGTTTTTTATGTCCTATCAATTACAGAAATATTCACACCTCAATCCTGTTTGGACTACAAAACAAGACACTTCTTATGTTTTGGATGAAACACAAGTTCCTCCGGATACTATAAACGTTTTGGTAAGTACTGTTCCGTATATAGATACTGCCTATATTGATCCTATGCAAGATAATTTTTCAGTAGGTTTTTGGGCTAATACAAATTTTGATTCACGAGTGGGTTTGACAGTTTCTGGAGAATATTATTTAGCAGGTTACAAAAAGAATAATATTGACTTTGAGGTACAGGGTGATTATAGTATTTTTGGACAACAAGACACTTCTTTTGTAACGGCTAAGGTGTCTTATTCAAGCGAAATACCTGACTATTATTATCAAAATTACTTTTCTACTTATTTCAAATGGGAGAATAATTTTAAACATCAAAAAGAAACCCGATTTTCTTTTGCTTTCAACAAGCCTAAGCAGAATTTGAGGCTGGGTATTGATGCTGCTACAATTAATAATTATATGTATTACGACTTAGAAGCTCTGCCCGTTCAAGATAATTCTACTATTAATGTATTTGCATTTTCATTGAGAAAATTATTTAAGTTTAAAAACCTCTATTTTGACAATAAGGCTGTGTATCAATATACGAATTCTCCTAATATACTACCTCTCCCAGAATTGTCATATTATGGAACGGTGTATTATAGAAATATTTTATTTAACAAAGTTTTACCTTTTCAATTAGGTTCAGAAGTTTATTATAATACAGAGTTTTATGCACAAAAGTATAATCCTGCATTGGGAGTATTTCATTTACAGCAAGATAGCAAGTATGGAAACTACCCTATTTTTAGTGCTTATCTTGATTTTATGCTGAAAAGAGCGAAAATATTTTTTTTATATGAACATATGATATTTGATAATTTTTTATCAAGAGATTTTTTTACCTCACCTCATTATCCTTTGCAGCAAAGAAGGTTTAAATTTGGAGTTTCTTGGATGTTCTTTGATTGAGGTTTGTGGAGATTATAGTATATTTTTCTTCTTATAAATTCAAGAACATTAAGCACAAGACAGTTTAATAAGGAAAGGGCAGTTGTGGGAAGAAATTATTGCTATATCTAAATAAGAAAATGTAACTTACCATTCTGCTCGTTCTATTGCTTTTTCAGTTAAAAAAGACTAATTTTGTAATCTTATTAAAAGCAATTATTTAGATAGATAAAATGAGTAAGTTTCCTGAATATAAGGGTTTAAGCCTTGCAGATATAAATAAAAAGGTTTTGCAGAGATGGAAAGAGGAGAATACTTTTGAGCAGAGCTTGGAGTTAAGGAAAGGCTGTGAACCTTTTGTGTTTTTTGAAGGGCCACCTTCTGCTAATGGTGTGCCGGGCATTCATCACGTAATGGCTCGTACTATTAAAGATGTGGTATGTAGGTATAAGACTTTGCAAGGCTATTTGGTGGAGCGCAAGGCAGGATGGGATACTCACGGGCTGCCTGTGGAGTTGGCAGTGGAAAAAAAGCTGGGCATCACAAAAGAGGATATTGGAGAGAAGATTTCTGTTAAAGAGTATAATGATGAGTGCAGAAGGGAGGTGATGAAATATACTGACCTCTGGGCAAAGCTGACGGAAGAGATGGGATATTGGGTGAATATGGAAGAGCCTTATATTACTTATGAAAACAAGTATATTGAGACTTTGTGGCATTTATTGCAACGGCTGTATGAAAAAGGTTTGCTCTACAAAGGATATTCCATTCAACCTTATTCGCCAGCAGCCGGTACGGGACTTAGCACACACGAGTTGAATCAGCCGGGATGTTATCGCGATGTTACTGATACTACTATTGTAGCACAGTTTAAGGTAGTGAAAGACAAGACATCAGAAAAATTATTTGAGGGAGTAGATACTGACCTTTACTTTTTGGCTTGGACAACTACGCCTTGGACTTTACCTTCTAATACAGCTTTGGCAGTAGGCAAGGGTATTGCTTATGTGAGGGTAAGAACCTTTAATGTGTATACAGGTGAGCCTATTACGGTTGTTCTGGCTAAGGACTTGATGGCTAAGTATTTCCCTGAAAAGAACAAGAACCTTGTTTTAAAAGATTATAAAAAGGGGGATAAGACTGCCCCTTACAAAGTGTTGGATGAGTATAAAGGGAAAGATTTGGTAGGTGTGAGATATGAACAACTAATGCCTTTTCAACAACCTAAGGAGGGAGATGCTTTTAAAGTGGTAGTGGGCGATTTTGTAACTACGGAAGATGGAACTGGTGTGGTGCATATTGCTCCTTCGTTTGGAGCAGATGATTACCGTGTAGCGAAAGAGAATGGCTTGGGTTCATTGTTATTGGTAGATAAACAAGGGAAATTTGTTGAGGACTGCGGGTATCTGTCAAGTAGATATGTGAAAAATGCTTACGACCCCCTGCTAACAGACAAAGATGAGACAGTAGATATAAGTATTGCAGTTAATCTGAAAAAGGAGAATAAAGCTTTCAAAGTAGAAAAATATGTTCATTCGTATCCACATTGTTGGCGAACGGATAAGCCAGTTTTGTACTACCCTTTGGATTCTTGGTTTGTAAAAACTACTGCGTTTAGAGACAAGTTGGTAAAGTTGAATGAAACTATTAATTGGAAACCACAATCGACAGGCAGTGGTAGGTTTGCAAAATGGCTCGAGAATTTGCAAGATTGGAACTTGTCTCGTTCGCGTTTTTGGGGGACACCTTTGCCTGTTTGGACTACTGAAGATAAAAAAGAACAAATATGTATTGGTTCTATTGAGGAGTTGAAGACGGAAGTAGAGAAAGCAGTAGAGGCAGGTGTAATGAAAAATAATCCATTAGAAAAGTTTGTAGTGAATGATTTTTCTACGCAAAACTATGAAACAATAGATTTACATCGCCCATTTGTAGATGATATTATCTTGATATCGCCAGATGGAAAAGAAATGAAGAGAGAGCGTGCTTTAATTGATGTGTGGTTCGATTCTGGTGCTATGCCTTATGCTCAAATGCATTATCCTTTTGAGAATGAGGAGAGATTAAAAAATAAATTTCCAGCTGATTTTATTGCAGAGGGGGTTGACCAAACCCGTGGTTGGTTTTTTACCTTGCATACCTTAGCGACTATGCTTTTCGACAGTGTAGCATTTAAGAATATTATTTCTAACGGCTTGGTACTAGACAAAGGGGGAAATAAGATGTCTAAACGCTTAGGGAATGCTATTGATCCTTTTGAAACCATTGAGGAGTATGGTGCTGATACTGTGCGATGGTATATGATTACAAATGCTCAGCCTTGGGAGAACCAAAAGTTTGATATTGAGGGAGTGGATGAGGTGAAACGTAAGTTTTTTGGCACCCTGTATAATACTTATTCTTTCTTTGCTTTGTATGCTAATGTAGATGGATTTGAGAATAAGGATGAAGAAATAAGTTATAAGAATAGGCCTGAAATTGATAGATGGATTATTTCATTGTTAAATACGTTGATTAGGGAAGTAGGCGAGCATTACGGCAATTATGAACCTACAAGGGCAGGGCGTGCTATTCAGAGATTTGTAATTGAAGATTTGAGCAATTGGTATGTACGGTTGAGTAGGAAACGATATTGGATTGGTGATTATACCAAAGATAAGATTTCGGCTTATCAAACTTTGCATAAATGCTTAGAAATTGTAGCCTTGTTGTCTTCTCCTATTGCTCCTTTCTATACTGATGAGTTGTACGGCGATTTGAGCGGTGAAAATTCCGTGCATTTAGCAAGTTTTCCCAAGGTTGATGAGGGGGTTGTAGATAAGAATTTGGAAGAGCGAATGAGTATTGCTCAAAAGGTGTCTTCTATGGTTTTGAGTTTGCGTAGGAAAGTGAAAATTAAGGTGAGACAGCCTTTGAGTAAGGTTATTATTCCTGTGAATAATGAAATTACAGAGGAAAAAATAGAAGCGGTGAAAGGTATTATTTTGGCGGAAGTGAATGTCAAGGAAATTGAGTACATAAATGATGCTAGTAGTGTATTGGTAAAGGAGATTAAACCTAATTTTAAGGTGCTAGGGCCTAAGTATGGTAAGCTGATGAAAGAAGTAACGGCAGCTATTTCTAAAATAAATCAAGAAGAGATTTTTAGATTTGAACAAAATAAAACACATAATATAAACGTTGGTAATAAAAATATTTCGTTATCTTTGGAGGATGTTGAAATAGTTTCCAAGGACATTGAGGGATGGTTGGTTGCTAATGAGGGGGCTATAACTACAGCTTTGGATGTAAATATTACTGATGATTTGAAAAACGAGGGGATTGCCCGTGAATTTGTGAATAGAATTCAAAATATGAGAAAAGAGCAGGGGTACGATGTTACGGACAAAATATACATAAAGGTGCAAAGACATAGTGATATAGATAGAGCTGTAGAAAAGCATAAAGATTATATTAGTTCCCAAACCTTGGCAGAGGAGTTGGCATTGGTGGATAGATTAGAGGGCAAGGAGGTAGAAATAGATAAAGGGGTGAAAACACTTTTAAATATTGAAAGAGTATAGTGGGGAAAGATATAATTAATTTATTAAAAAAACAGATTGTTATGACGGAGAAAAATAAATATTCAAATCAAGAGCTTCAAGAGTTTAAAGAGATTATTCAAAAAAAACTAGACAAAGCACAAAAAGATTTTGAAGAGTTAAAATCATCTATGGATCAAGGAGCAGGTAATAATGATAAGGATACCTCGCCTTCTTTTAAGATAATGGAAGAAGGAGCGAATGTCCTATCTAAAGAGGAAACAGGCCGTCTTGCAGGTAGGCAACAGAAATTTATTCAGCATTTGCAAGCAGCTCTTGTAAGAATTGAGAATAGAACATATGGCGTTTGTCGTGCTACGGGTAAGTTAATTTCAAAAGAAAGACTAAGGGCTGTTCCTCATACTACTTTAAGCGTTGAAGCTAAAGAAAACAGGATAGGAAATAAGTTTATGTAAATAGTTTTCTTATGTCTATTGTTGTGAAATCTTGGTTGATAATAGTTTTGGTGGTTTTAGTAGATCAAGCCAGTAAGATTTGGGTTAAAACTACTATGTATTTGGGGGAAAGTCATAAGGTTTTGGGTGATTGGTTTTTAATATATTTTACTGAAAATAATGGGATGGCTTTTGGGTTTGAATTTGGGGGTGATACAGGCAAGCTACTTTTAAGTGTTCTTAGGATTTTAGCAATTTTAGGAATTACTTATTATTTGTATTTGAATATTAAAAAAGACGCTCATTTTGGATTTATTGCCTCCTTGTCTTTAATATTGGGAGGGGCTGTAGGTAATATGATTGACGGAATGTTTTATGGGCTGATATTTAATGAAAGTGGCTATTGGCCAGCAGAAGTTTCGGTGCTTTTACCGGAAGGGGGTGGATATGCTCCATTTTTGTTTGGCAGGGTGGTGGATATGCTGTATTTCCCTTTGATAACTACTGTTCTCCCTAATTGGGTGCCTTTTTGGGGAGGAGAGTCGTTTATTTTCTTTCGTCCCGTGTTTAATATAGCTGATTCTTGTATTACAGTAGGTGTTTTTATTATTCTTATTTTCCAGAAAAGATTTTTCAAAGAATCTCTTCGTTAGTACATTCTCTAGTGTTTTTATTAGCTCTCAGGGGCAGGTAAATTGGTTGCCTGTTTTTGTTCTTTTTTTAATGAGGCTTGGGTTTTTTTTAAGGTGTTTTTATTGCAGTTGTGTCTTTGGTTTCTTTGTGGAATAATTTCCCTACTCTCTTCCAATACGATTGGAAAAGCTCCCCAAATGTGTCAAACTCTTTGGTGTATGTTATTCCCACTCCTTGCGTAGTGGGGGATGTTTCTTCATTTAAATTGTCATTGGAGTGTGAATATGCTTTGAGTTTTAGGTTTCCTTTCTCATTTATGTCTATGACTACATCTACGTCTCCTGTAAGGGTATTTTCTTCTTCTTGTTGATTATTTTTTGTGCCTGCACTTCCACTTATTTGAATTCTCTCATTGAGTATTTGTGTTGATATTTCTACTTCTATGTCTTCTTTGTCTTGCTCATATTGCTTGGGAGTATAACTTACCCCTACATCAAACCTGTCACTTGTGCTTGAGAGCCAGCTGCTGAGTTGGACGGCGAGTAGTTCCATTGTAGTGATAGATCCTATGTTACCACTAGTGCTCTCATTGCTACTTTCTGTATAGAAAGTGTTTAGTAACAGTAATGATAGTGCCTGCCTATTTAGTTCTTCTGGTTCTGCAAGGTAGTTTTGAAATAAAGCTCTGGTATTGTCGTCAGCATTGGGTAGGTCTATGATAAACGCTATGTTAGGGTTGGGGAGCTTTTCAGTAATTTGTATTCCAAGATTAACGGGAACTTTCTTATTGGTTTTTATTATTTCTGGAGCCAAAATGTAGGGGTTGGCTCGTAGTCGGTAATTGGCTGTTAGTTCTATGTCTGACCTGAACGGGTCTCCATCCCACTTTATGGTTCCTCCATATTCTATGGAAAACTTCTTTTTTACTATGTTTTCAAATGAAAAAATATAGTCTCCTTTGGATATATCGTAGTCTCCGTACATATTAAATCCTTCTGTGGGTGTGATTAATAATTTTAGATCTCCATTGCCTGTTCCTTTTATTTCGCTTTGTGTTTCAGGGTCTATTATGAGGTTTACTTTGGCACTAGGTGTCATTTTTAAATCAAAATTTAGATTTATACCCGCGAAGTTGATAGTGTTTTGTTCTGGTGTTTGTTCTGGTGCTTGAATAAATGTTATGAAACTTGTTTCTGCGGTTGCTTTTTCTGAAAAGAGAGGAATATATATATCTGTTCCTTTTTCAGTTTTTGCACTGAGATTAAAGTTGAGTTTAGTAGGTGTGCCTGTTATATG
>JAQGDQ010001622.1:0-32225 GCA_030141605.1 Tubiluchus corallicola | reverse complement strand
AGCAATACGTAGCTTGCGTACTTCGTTCAGTTGCAAAAAGAAAAATTATAGCATTTTTGAAATAATCATTCAACAGTAAGCTTCTTACGAACGAATAACAAATGGTGTCTACACTTCTTTGAAATTAAAGTGCTAGTCTTTGAGCTTTAAGGTCACTTTTGCACGTTTCTTACAAATTGAAAAATCCTCATAAAAATTCCTTGTATGTAATGTTTTTATGAGTGCAGGATATTGCAAGATAAGTACTTCACTACTGATTCATGATTAAACCCTGTCAACATATGACAGATATTTACTAATGCCTCTTGTCCTTGTTATTTAAAAAATATTAAATCCCATGTGAATAAAAAACTCAAAGGCTGAAAATGTGTTTTTGCCAAAATCAAGATAGCTGCTACTTTAACAAGGATCCTACATCGAAGGTAGGGCGAACATTCTTTTAAATTCAAATAAATCCTCGTGATCTGAAGAATTTTGTATCATCGTTTTGTCAACCATGTTGGAGCAACGTTACTGTTAAGGACTAAACCTAAAACAAAATAGTAGATTTTGATGAGAATGGCAAATGTGAATTCAAGTGTCATCAATAGCATCTGCAAAAATTGGTTTGAGACAGACAGAGAGAGAGAGAGAGAGAGAGAGAGAGAGAGAGAGAGAGAGAGAGAGGGGAGAGAAACAGAGAAAATAGAGCAAGAGACAGCCAGGAAAGAGAGAGTGAGAAGGAACAGAAAAAAGCAAATACGTTAACAACATTTTTAGGTACAAGTTCTGGTTGTAATGGTCAAGTGCTTACGCTAACAGAAGAAGGCACTCTTACGTCACCAGGATACCCCAATGAATACATGAACGATGCAGATTGCAAATGGCTCATCACTGCTCCAAGTGGAAAGGTTAGTGAGAATTTGCAAAGATGAAAACCTGACAGTACCACAAAGATTTTAGTTTGTACCATCACATATACAAACTTGCAATTGTTTTATACTCATGTTGTCTAAGCTGTCGTTACACTTTAAACAGGAACTGAATTGTCAGTTTGTTAATAAGTTTTCAATGATTTTATGCTTAATTTTGTTTCTGTTCTAACGCTAGCAAAACAATGATTAGAATCTCATTAACAGATGCAATTCATGTTGCTTTTCTTTCAGGAAGCCAGAATCAGTTTCAAGTCATTTGATGTTGAGTATGAATATAACTGTAGCTATGATGCACTTTCCATCTACGACGACTACTATGTTAGCAATTACACCATGTTGGCCAATCTCTGTGGAAATTATACTCCACCAGACTACCAGTCATCCTGTCAGGCACTTTTCCTAGAGTTCACAACTGATGGATCAGTAACAGATAAGGGTTTTGAAATTGAAATTGCTTTTATTGATTCTCCTCCTCTCACCCCAAGTGATGCTTTTCAAAATGTTCCCTTGAATGCAGACATTTTAAGTGGTGAAGATGTTATACTAGATTGTCTGACCACACTGAAGTTTTTGGACTGTTACTATGGAAACTACTCTTGTATCTGGATGCAGAACAATGAAATAATTTCAATAGTCCAAACTGACAAAGTGGAATATTTAGTGGAAACAGAAGAAGATCGAAGATACCATGGAAATTACAGTATCGTCATTGAAGATGTGGACGTCGGTCAACGAGATGGTTTCTATAAATGTGGCTGCAGAAAAGATTCCACGCATGGTAACAACTTGTCTTTTTTTTAAATGTGACAAGTAAATTAAAAGAATAACTAGTAAATAATCAAAAAACTAATTAGCAAATAAGTGGATAAACGCTTGAAACCGTAAACTAATAACATCAAAAGGGAAACTTGAAAGATGATATAAAGACATTTATTTAAGTGGCGTTGTAACCTACTGTAATATCACTCACATTCCATGCAAGTCTTTGGGGCTCATTAATGCAGCAAGGTCTTGCCACAGATTTTAAATACTGATCTTGTTATTTATTTCCGTATCGCGTGCAATGTTTGTCAACAACACTGGACTACTAATGATGTATTGAAAATAGCTGGTGTTTGTAAAATTTGCCTCTTTTTTGCAGTTGTGTGATATATATAATTATTATATTGCAGTAAATCCAATTATTATCTCGTTTTCAGATTATACTTATACGGAAGAAGCACATGTCAATGTTGTTGGTAAGAACTTTTTAATTTTTACCACTAATCTTCACCTTTATAATCTGCGTACGGCGATGCATGTAGCACACTACTTTTGGATTTTGTTTGGAAATTAAGTGACAGATATCATCTCAGAAGGAAGGTTTCAGCACCACCTTTTAATAATCAACATACGATCAGAATTTGATTAGGAATCAATGGCTTCACCGAAAACATGCGCTGCTTTCAAGAGGTCTAAGACACACTTGATAAAGATGCAAAATGTGATTTCTGTAAGAAAACCGTTTGAGTTTTTACGTCATTTGTGGATTTTCATCCGTAATTAAAAACCTGAACAAATTGCTTGTACGCAACATTTTTAGCAGTAAGACGTATATTGCACTACTGATTCCTTACAAGCTATCTACATAATACAGAAATTTACTAGTGCCTCCTGTTTTTCTGCTTTTAAAAGTACGAAATCCCGTGTGAATAAAAAACTCAAAGTTTGAAGATATCTGTAGCCAAAATTAAGATCAACATAGCTGCTACTTTAACAACGCTCACAATTTCAGGGATCTGAGATTTTCCAAAAATTAAAGCGAATCCTTGAGATTTGGGGCAAATCTCTAGCAACATGTTGCCTACTAAGTTGGAACCATGTTGTTAAATATTAAACCTACAGCTAGAATTCTCACGGTACAAACAAAGTTATTTAATATCTTTGTAAAAATCGATTTTGATGACAACGCCAAACATGAATTCAATCGTGCTGAATAGCTATCTGCAAAATCAGTTTGAGAGAAAGAGAAAGGGGGGATGAAGCAGGGAGAGAGATGGAGGGAGAGAAAAAGTGGGAGGGAAAACAGGAAAAGCAAATATATTAACAGCATTTTAATAGGAACAAGTTCTGTTTGTAATGGTCAAGAGCTTACGATAACAGAAGAAGGTACTCTCAAGTCACCTGGATACCCTAATGAGTATATGGACAACACAGACTGCAAGTGGCTCATTATTGCTCCAGATGAAAAGGTTTGTGAGAATTTGCAAAGACAAAAATGTTACAGTAACACACATATTTTGCACATTTATTTCTGTCTGATTATATTTTGTGTTTATACCCACGTTGTCTTGGTAGACATTGCGCATTGACCTTGATTGTCAGTTTTCTAACGTTAGCTTTTGTGATTTCAGATTAATTTTTGTTGTTATCTAATACTTATCGGTATACTCAGACTCATACTAATTGGTATCTTATTAACATGTGATTCGCATTTTTTTCCAATTAGGAAGTCAAAATCAGTTTCAAGTCATTTGATGTTGAGTACGAAAATAACTGTAGCTATGATGCACTTTCCATCTATGACGATTACTATGATAACAATTACACCATGTTGGCCAATCTCTGTGGAAATTATACTCCACCAGACTACCAGTCATCCTGTCAGGCACTTTTCCTAGAGTTCACAACGGATGGATCAGTAACAGATAAGGGTTTTGAAATCAAAATTGCTTTTATTGATTCTCCTCCTCTTGTGCCAAGTGACGTTTTTGACGAAGTTCCTTCAAGTGTAGATGTTCAGGCAAGCGTAGAAAGCACCTGGTTAGAATGCTCAACAACAATAAAGTTTTTAAGATGCCACATAACTGACTATTCTTGCATCTGGATGCACAACAATGAAATAATTTCCATTAATGAAACTGACAACATTGAATATCTCATGGAAGTGGAAGAAGATCGAATAATGTCTGGAAATTATAGTATCCTGATTACAGAAGTAAACACAGGTCAAGAAGATGGTTTCTATAAGTGTGGCTGCAAAAAAGATTTTTCACAAGGTAACAAATTGTCTTTTTTTTAAATTTGATGCCTTTTCTTGTTACTAAAATACCTAGTAACTGGCTTCCTTAAGACTTTTGACAATTTGCGTGAATCTTAGTTTGGAAATTCAACAACGACGTGACAAGTCTTGTTACCCAATTGTAATTGAACAACTATAGCTTTGCATAGCAATAAACCGAGTTCTACCTAGATAGGGTTTTACTATTTGTAACTATTTAGCATTATATATATATATGGACAGCTTTGCATCAATTCTGCATTCACTTTTAGGTTATACATATACGGAAGAAGCGGAAGTAAGAGTTAATGGTAAGACTTTGTTAATTTACGAATGCTCTTTGTTATTATATTGGCATGGCAATACACAAACCACTATTTTTAGAAACCGCCTCATCTTATACGATAGATGGCCAACAAAAAGAAAAATTATAGCATTTTTGAAATAATCATTCCACAGTCTGAAGTTGCTTACAAACGAATAACAAATGGTGTCTGCACTTCATTGAAATTAAAGTGTTAGTTCTTGAGCTTTAAGGTCACTTTTGCACGTTTCTCACAAATTGAAAAATGGACCATCCTCATAAGAATTCCTTGTATGTAATGTTTTTATGAGTGCAGGATATTGGAAGATAAGTACTTCACTACTGATTTATGATTAAACCCTGTCAACAGATATTTACTAATGCCTCATGTCCTTGTTATTTCAAAACTATTATATCCCATGTGAATAAAAAACCCAAAGGCTGAAAATGTTTTTTTCACCAAAAATCAAGATAGCTGCTACTTTAACAAGGATCCTACATCGAAGGTGCGGTGAACATTCTTTTAAATTCAAGTAAATCCTCGTGATCTGAAGAATTTTGTACCAGCATTCACCTAAAACAAAAAAGTAAATTTTGATGACAATGGCAAAAGTGAATTTAAGCATCATCAATAGCATCTGCAAAAGTTGGTTTGAGAGAGAAAGAGAGAGAGAAAGAGAGAGAGAGAGAGAAAAAAAAAAGAGAGAGAGAGAGAGAGAGAGAGAGAGAGAGAGACAGACAGACAGACAGAGAAAATAAAGCAAAAGAGAGAGAAGGAACAGAAAAAAGCAAATATATTAACAACATTTTAATAGGTACAAGTCCTGGTTGTAATGGTCAAGTGCTTACGATAACAGAAGAAGTCACTCTCACGTCACCAGGATACCCCAATGAATACATGAACGATGCAGATTGCAAATGGCTCATCACTGCTCCAAGTGGAAAGGTTAGTGAGAATTTGCAAAGATGAAAACCTGACAGTAGCACAAAGATTTTAGTTTGTACATCACTTATACAAACTTGCAATTGTTTTATACTCTTGTTGTCTAAGCTGTCGTTACACTTTCAACAGTAACTGAATTGTCAGTTTGTTAATAAGTTTTCAATGATTTTATGCTTAATTTTGTTTCTATTCTAAACGCTAGCAAAACAATGACTATTAGAATCTCGTCAACAGATGCAATTCATGTTACTTTTCTTTCAGGAAGCCAGAATCAGTTTCAAGTCATTTGATGTTGAGTATGAATATAACTGTAGCTATGATGCACTTTCCATCTACGATGACTACTATGTTAGCAATTACACCATGTTGGCTAATCTCTGTGGAAATTATACTCCACCAGACTACCAGTCATCCTGTCAGGCACTTTTCCTAGAGTTCACAACGGATGGATCAGTAACAGATAAGGGTTTTGAAATTGAAATTGCTTTTATTGATTCTCCTCCTCTCACAACAAGTGATGCTTTTCAAAATGTTCCCTTGAATACAGACATTTCAAGCGGTGAAGATGTTATACTAGATTGTCTGACCAAACTGAAGTTTTTGGACTGTTACTATGGAAATTACTCTTGTATCTGGATGCAGAACAATGAAATAATTTCCATTAATGAAACTGACAAAGTGGAATATTTAGTGGAAACAGAAGAAGATCGAAGATACCATGGAAACTACAGTATCGTCATTGAAGATGTGGACGTCGGTCAACGAGATGGTTTCTATAAATGTGGCTGCAGAAAAGATTCCACACAAGGTAACAACTTGTCTTTTTTTAAATTTGATGCCCTTTCTTGTTACTAAAATACCTAGTAACTGGCTTCCTTAAGACTTCTGACAATTTGCATGAATCTTAGTTTGGAAATTCAACAACGATGTGACAAGTCTTGTTACCCAATTGTAATTGAACAACTATAGCTTTGCATAGCAATAAACCGAGTTCTACCTAAATAGGGTTCTACTATTTGTAACTATTTAGCATTATATGTATATATATATATTGACAGCTTTGCATCAATTCTGCGTTCACTTTTAGGTTATACATATACAGAAGAAGCGGAAGTAAGAGTTAATGGTAAGACTTTGTTAATTTACTAGTGCCCATTGTTATTATATTGGCATGGCAATACACAAACCACTATTTTTGAAAACCGCCTCATCTTATACGATAGATGGCCAACAAAAAGAAGAATTATAGCATTTTTGAAATAATCATTCCACAGTCTGAAGTTGCTTACAAACGAATAACAAATGGTGTCTGCACTTCTTTGAAATTAGAGTGTTAGTCCTTGAGCTTTGAGGTCACTTTTGCACGTTTCTCACAAATTGAAAAATGGACCATCCTCATAAGAATTCCTTGTATGTAATGTTTTTATGAGTGCAGGATATTGCAAGATAAGTACTTCACTACTGATTTATGATTAAACCCTGTCAACAGATATTTACTAATGCCTCATGTCCTTGTTATTTCAAAACTATTATATCCCATGTGAATAAAAAACCCAAAGGCTGAAAATGTTTTTTTCACCAAAAATCAAGATAGCTGCTACTTTAACAAGGATCCTACATCGAAGGTGCGGTGAACATTCTTTTAAATTCAAGTAAATCCTCGTGATCTGAAGAATTTTGTACCAGCATTCACCTAAAACAAAAAAGTAAATTTTGATGACAATGGCAAATGTGAATTTAAGCATCATCAATAGCATCTGCAAAAGTTGGTTTGAGAGAGAAAGAGAGAGAGAAAGAGAGAGAGAGAGAGAAAAAAAAAGAGAGAGAGAGAGAGAGAGAGAGAGAGAGAGAGAGAGAGAGAGACAGACAGACAGAGAAAATAAAGCAAAAGAGAGAGAAGGAACAGAAAAAAGCAAATATATTAACAACATTTTAATAGGTACAAGTCCTGGTTGTAATGGTCAAGTGCTTACGATAACAGAAGAAGTCACTCTCACGTCACCAGGATACCCCAATGAATACATGAACGATGCAGATTGCAAATGGCTCATCACTGCTCCAAGTGGAAAGGTTAGTGAGAATTTGCAAAGATGAAAACCTGACAGTAGCACAAAGATTTTAGTTTGTACATCACTTATACAAACTTGCAATTGTTTTATACTCTTGTTGTCTAAGCTGTCGTTACACTTTCAACAGTAACTGAATTGTCAGTTTGTTAATAAGTTTTCAATGATTTTATGCTTAATTTTGTTTCTATTCTAAACGCTAGCAAAACAATGACTATTAGAATCTCATTAACAGATGCAATTCATGTTACTTTTCTTTCAGGAAGCCAGAATCAGTTTCAAGTCATTTGATGTTGAGTATGAATATAACTGTAGCTATGATGCACTTTCCATCTACGATGACTACTATGTTAGCAATTACACCATGTTGGCTAATCTCTGTGGAAATTATACTCCACCAGACTACCAGTCATCCTGTCAGGCACTTTTCCTAGAGTTCACAACGGATGGATCAGTAACAGATAAGGGTTTTGAAATTGAAATTGCTTTTATTGATTCTCCTCCTCTCACAACAAGTGATGCTTTTCAAAATGTTCCCTTGAATACAGACATTTCAAGCGGTGAAGATGTTATACTAGATTGTCTGACCAAACTGAAGTTTTTGGACTGTTACTATGGAAATTACTCTTGTATCTGGATGCAGAACAATGAAATAATTTCCATTAATGAAACTGACAAAGTGGAATATTTAGTGGAAACAGAAGAAGATCGAAGATACCATGGAAACTACAGTATCGTCATTGAAGATGTGGACGTCGGTCAACGAGATGGTTTCTATAAATGTGGCTGCAGAAAAGATTCCACACAAGGTAACAACTTGTCTTTTTTTAAATTTGATGCCCTTTCTTGTTACTAAAATACCTAGTAACTGGCTTCCTTAAGACTTCTGACAATTTGCATGAATCTTAGTTTGGAAATTCAACAACGATGTGACAAGTCTTGTTACCCAATTGTAATTGAACAACTATAGCTTTGCATAGCAATAAACCGAGTTCTACCTAAATAGGGTTCTACTATTTGTAACTATTTAGCATTATATGTATATATATATATTGACAGCTTTGCATCAATTCTGCGTTCACTTTTAGGTTATACATATACAGAAGAAGCGGAAGTAAGAGTTAATGGTAAGACTTTGTTAATTTACTAGTGCCCATTGTTATTATATTGGCATGGCAATACACAAACCACTATTTTTGAAAACCGCCTCATCTTATACGATAGATGGCCAACAAAAAGAAGAATTATAGCATTTTTGAAATAATCATTCCACAGTCTGAAGTTGCTTACAAACGAATAACAAATGGTGTCTGCACTTCTTTGAAATTAGAGTGTTAGTCCTTGAGCTTTGAGGTCACTTTTGCACGTTTCTCACAAATTGAAAAATGGACCATCCTCATAAGAATTCCTTGTATGTAATGTTTTTATGAGTGCAGGATATTGCAAGATAAGTACTTCACTACTGATTCATGATTAAACCCTGTCAACAGATATTTACTAATGCCCCATGTCCTTGTTATTTCAAAACTATTAAATCCCATGTGAATAAAAACCCAAAGGCTGAAAATGTCTTTTTACCGAAAATCAAGATAGCTGCTACTTTAACAAGGATCCTACATCGAAGGTGTGGCGAACATTCTTTTAAATTCAAATAAATCCTCGTAATCTGAAGAATTTTGTACCAGCATTCACCTAAAACAAAAAAGTAAATTTTGATGACAATGGCAAATGTGAATTTAAGCATCATCAATAGCATCTGCAAAAGTTGGTTTGAGAGAGAAAGAGAGAGAGAAAGAGAGAGAGAGAGAGAGAGAGAGAGAGAGAGAGAGAGAGAGAGAGAGAAAGAGATTGAGAGAGAGAGAGAAAGAGAGAGGGGGGAGGGAAGGAGGGAGAGAGAGGAGAGAGAGGAGGAGAGAGAGAGAGAGAGAGAGAGGGGAGAGAGAGAGAGAGAGAGAGGAGAGAGAGAGAGAGAGAGAGAGGAGAGAGAGAGAGAGAGAGAGGGAGTGAGAGAGTGAGAAAGAGAGAGAGAGAGATAGAGAGAGAGAGAGAGAGAGAATAAAGCAAAAGAGAGCGAGCAGAGAGTGAGAGAGAGTGAGAAGGAACAGAAAAAAGCAAATACGTTAACAACATTTTTAGGTACAAGTTCTGGTTGTAATGGTCAAGTGCTTACGATAACAGAAGAAGTCACTCTCACGTCACCAGGATACCCCAATGAATACATGAACGATGCAGATTGCAAATGGCTCATCACTGCTCCAAGTGGAAAGGTTAGTGAGAATTTGCAAAGATGAAAACCTGACAGTACCACAAAGATTTTAGTTTGTACCATCACATATACAAACTTGCAATTGTTTTATACTCATGTTGTCTAAGCTGTCGTTACACTTTAAACAGGAACTGAATTGTCAGTTTGTTAATAAGTTTTCAAAGATTTTATGCTTAATTTTGTTTCTATTCTAACGCTAGCAAAACAATGATTAGAATCTCATTAACAGATGCAATTCATGTTGCTTTTCTTTCAGGAAGCCAGAATCAGTTTCAAGTCATTTGATGTTGAGTATGAATATAACTGTAGCTATGATGCACTTTCCATCTACGATGACTACTATAATAGCAATGACACCATGTTGGCCAATCTCTGTGGAAATTATACTCCACCAGACTATCAGTCATCCTGTCAGGCACTTTTCCTAGAGTTCACTACCGATGGATCAGTAACAGATAAGGGTTTTGAAATTGAAATCGCTTTTATTGATTCTTCTCCTCTTACGCCAAGTGACGTTTTTGATGAAGTTCCTTCAAGTGTAGATGTACAGGCAGGCGTAGAAGGCACCCGGTTAGAATGCTCAACAACACAAAAGTTTTTAAGATGTCACATAACTGACTATTCTTGCATCTGGATGCACAACAATGAAATAATTTCCTTTAATGAAACTGAAAACATTGAATATCTTGTGGAAGTGGAAGAAAATCGAATAATCTCTGGAAATTATAGTATCCTGATTAGAGAAGTAAACACAGGTCAAGAAGATGGTTTCTATAAGTGTGGTTGCAAAAAAGATTTCTCACAAGGTAACAACTTGTCTTTTTTTTTAAATTTGATGCCCTTTCTTGTTACTAAAATACCTGGTAACTGGCTTCCTTAAGACTTTTGACAATTTGCGTGAATCTTAGTTTAGAAATTCAACAACGACGTGACAAGTCTTGTTACCCAATTGTAATTGAACAACTATAGCTTTGCATAGCAATAAACCGAGTTCTACCTAGATAGGGTTTTGCTATTTGTAACTATTTAGCATTATATGTATATATATATATTGACAGCTTTGCATCAATTCTGCGTTCACTTTTAGGTTATACATATACGGAAGAAGCGGAAGTAAGAGTTAATGGTAAGACTTTGTTAATTTACTAATGCTCTTTGTTATTATATTGGCATGGCAATACACAAACCACTATTTTTAGAAACCGCCTCATCTTATACGATAGATGGCCAACAAAAAGAAAAATTATAGCATTTTTGAAATAATCATTCCACAGTTTGAAGTTGCTTACAAACGAATAAGAAATGGTGTCTGCACTTCTTTGAAATTAAAGTGTTAGTCCTTGAGCTTTAAGGTCACTTTTCCACGTTTCTTACAAATTGAAAAATGGACCATCCTCATAAAAATTCCTTGTATGTAATGTTTTTATGAGTGCAGGATATTGCAAGATAAGTACTTCACTACTGATTCATGATTAAACCCCGTCAACAGATATTTACTAATGCCTCATGTCCTTGTTATTTCAAAAAATATTAAATCCCATGTGAATAAAAAACCCAAAGGCTGAAAATGTCTTTTTACCGAAAATCAAGATAGCTGCTACTTTAACAAGGATCCTACATCGAAGGTGTGGCGAACATTCTTTTAAATTCAAATAAATCCTCGTGATCTGAAGAATTTTGTACCAGCATTCGCCTAGAACAAAAATTAAATTTTGATGACAATGGCAAATGTGAATTTAAGCATCATCAATAGCATCTGCAAAAGTTGGTTTGAGAGAGAGAGAGAGAGAGAGAGAGAGAGAGAGAGAGAGAGAGAGAGAGAGAGAGAGAGAGAGAGAGAGAGAGAGAGAGAGAGAGAGAGAGAGACAGACAGAGAAAATAAAGCAAAAGTGAGAGAAGGAACAGAAAAAAGCAAATACGTTAACAACATTTTTAGGTACAAGTTCTGGTTGTAATGGTCAAGTGCTTACGATAACAGAAGAAGTCACTCTCACGTCACCAGGATACCCCAATGAATACATGAACGATGCAGATTGCAAATGGCTCATCACTGCTCCAAGTGGAAAGGATAGTGAGAATTTGCAAAGATGAAAACCTGACAGTACCACAAAGATTTTAGTTTGTACCATCACATATACAAACTTGCAATTGTTTTATACTCATGTTGTCTAAGCTGTCGTTACACTTTAAACAGTAACTTAATTAACAGTTTGTTAATAAGTTTTCAATGATTTTATGCTTAATTTTGTTTCTATTCTAACGCTAGCAAAACAATGACTATTAGAATCTCATTAACAGATGCAATTCATGTTGCTTTTCTTTCAGGAAGCCAGAATCAGTTTCAAGTCATTTGATGTTGAGTACGAAAATAACTGTAGCTATGATGCACTTTCCATCTATGACGACTACTATGATAGCAATTACACCATGTTGGCCAATCTCTGTGGAAATTCTACTCCACCAGACTACCAGTCATCCTGTCAGGCACTTTTCCTAGAGTTCACTACCGATGGATCAGTAACAGATAAGGGTTTTGAAATTGAAATTGCTTTTATTGATTCTCCTCCTCTTATGCCAAGTGATGTTTTTGACGAAGTTCCTTCAAGTGTAGATGTTCAGGCAGGCGCAGAAAGCACCTGGTTAGAATGCTCAACAACACAAAAGTTTTTAAGATGCCACGAAACTGACTACTCTTGCATCTGGATGCACAACAATGAAATAATTTCCTTTAATGAAACTGACAACATTGAATATCTCATGGAAGTGGAAGAAGATCGAATAATGTCTGGAAATTATAGTATCCTGATTAGAGAAGTAAACATAGGTCAAGAAGATGGATTCTATAAGTGTGGCTGCAGAAAAGATTCCACACAAGGTAAAAACTTGTCTTTTTTTAAATTTGATGCCCTTTCTTGTTACTAAAATACCTAGTAACTGGCTTCCTTAGGACTTCTGACAATTTGCGTGAATCTTAGTTTGGAAATTCAACGACGATGTGACAAGTCTTGTTACCCAATTGTAATTGAACAACTATAGCTTTGCATAGCAATAAACCGAGTTCTACCTAGATAGGGTTTTACTATTTGTAACTATTTAGCATTATATGTATATATATATTGACAGCTTTGCATCAATTCTGCATTCACTTTTAGGTTATACATATACGGAAGAAGCGGAAGTAAGAGTTAATGGTAAGACTTTGTTAATTTACGAATGCTCTTTGTTATTATATTGGCATGGCAATACACAAACCACTATTTTTAGAAACCGCCTCATCTTATAGGATAGATGGCCAACAAAAAGAAAAATTATAGCATTTTTGAAATAATCATTCCACAGTCTGAAGTTGCTTACGAACAAATAACAAATTGTGTCTGCACTTCTTTGAAATTAAAGTGTTAGTCCTTGAGCTTTAAGGTCACTTTTCCACGTTTCTTACAAATTGAAAAATGGACCATCCTCATAAAAATTCCTTGTATGTAATGTTTTTATGAGTGCAGGATATTGCAAGATAAGTACTTCATTACTGATTCGTGATTAAACCCTGTCAACATATGACAGATATTTACTAATGCCTCTTGTTTTTGTTATTTAAAAAATATTAAATCCCGTGTGAATAAAAACCCAAAGGCTGAAAATATCTTTTTACCAAAAATCAAGATAGCTGCTACTTTAATAAGGATCCTACATTGAAGGTGCGGCGAACATTCTTTTAAATTCAAATAAATCCTCGTGATCTGAAGAATTTTGTATCAGCGTTTTGTCAACCATGTTGGAGCAACGTTATTGTTAAGGACTAAACCTAAAACAAAATAGTAGATTTTGATGACAATGGCAAATGTGAATTCAAGTGTCATCAATAGCATCTGCAAAAATTGATTTGAGACAGACAGAGAGAGAGAGAGAGAGAGAGAGAGAGAGAGAAAGAGAGAGAGAGAGGGGGGGAGAAACAGAGAAAATAGAGCAAGAGACAGCCAGGAAAGGGAGAGTGAGAAGGAACAGAAAAAAGCAAATACGTTAACAACATTTTTAGGTACAAGTTCTGGTTGTAATGGTCAAGTGCTTACGCTAACAGAAGAAGGCACTCTCACGTCACCAGGATACCCCAATGAATACATGAACGATGCAGATTGCAAATGGCTCATCACTGCTCCAAGTGGAAAGGTTAGTGAGAATTTGCAAAGATGAAAACCTGACAGTACCACAAAGATTTTAGTTTGTACCATCACATATACAAACTTGCAATTGTTTTATACTCTTGTTGTCTAAGCTGTCGTTACACTTTAAACAGTAACTTAATTAACAGTTTGTTAATAAGTTTTCTACGATTTCATGCTTAGTTTTGTTTCTATTCTAACGCTAGCAAAACAATGACTATTAGAATCTCATTAACAGACGCAATTCATTTTTGCTTTTCTTTCAGGAAGCCAGAATCAGTTTCAAGTCATTTGATGTTGAGGATGAATATAACTGTAGCTATGATGCACTTTCCATCTACGATGACTACTATGATAACAATTACACCATGTTGGCCAATCTCTGTGGAAATTCTACTCCACCAGACTACCAGTCATCCTGTCAGGCACTTTTCCTAGAGTTCACAACCGATGGATCAGTAACAGATAAGGGTTTTGAAATTGAAATTGCTTTTATTGATTCTCCTCCTCTTATGCCAAGTGATGTTTTTGACGAAGTTCCTTCAAGTGTAGATGTTCAGGCAGGCGTAGAAAGCACCTGGTTAGAATGCTCAACAACACAAAAGTTTTTAAGATGTCACGTAAATGACTATTCTTGCATTTGGATGCACAACAATGAAATAATTTCCATTAATGAAACTGACAACATTGAATATCTCATGGAAGTGGAAGAAGATCGAATAATGTCTGGAAATTATAGTATCCTGATTAGAGAAGTAAACATAGGTCAAGAAGATGGTTTCTATAAGTGTGGCTGCAAAAAAGATTTTTCACAAGGTAACAACTTGTTTTTTTTAAATTTGATGCCCTTTCTTGTTACTAAATTACCTGGTAACTGGCTTCCTTAAGACTTCTGACAATTTGCGTGAATCTTAGTTTGGAAATTCAACAACGATGTGACAAGTCTTGTTACCCAATTGTAATTGAACAACTATAGCTTTGCATAGCAATAAACCGAGTTCTACCTAGATAGGGTTTTACTATTTGTAACTATTTAGCAGTATATGTATAATGGACAGCTTGGCATCAATTCTGCGTTCACTTTTAGGTTATACATATACGGAAGAAGCGGAAGTATTAGTTAATGGTAAGACTTTGTTAATTTACTAATGCTCTTTGTTATTATATTGGCATGGCAATACACAAACCACTATTTTTAGAAACCGCCTCATCTTATAGGATAGATGGCCAACAAAAAGAAAAATTATAGCATTTTTGAAATAATCATTCCACAGTTTGAAGTTGCTTACAAACGAATAACAAATGGTGTCTGCACTTCTTTTAAATTAAAGTGTTAGTCCTTGAGCTTTAAGGTCACTTTTGCACGTTTCTCACAAATTGAAAAATGGACCATACTCATAAGAATTCCTTGTATGTAATGTTTTTATAAGAGTAGGATATTGCAAGATAAGTACTTCACTACTGATTCATGATTAAACCCTGTCAACAGGTATTTACTAATGCCTCATATCCTTGTTATTTCAAAAAATATTAAATCCCATGTGAATAAAAACCCCAAAGGCTGAAAATGTCTTTTTACCGAAAATCAAGATAACTGCTACTTTAACAAGGATCCTACATCGAAGGTGTGGCGAACATTCTTTTAAATTCAAATAAATCCTCGTGATCTGAAGAATTTTGTATCAGCGTTTTGTCAACCATGTTGGAGCAACGTTACTGTTAAGGACTAAACCTAAAACAAAATAGTAGATTTTGATGACAATGGCAAATGTGAATTCAAGTGTCATCAATAGCATCTGCAAAAATTGGTTTGAGAGAGAGAGAGAGAGAGAGAGAGAGAGAGAGAGAGAGAGAGGGGAGAGAAACAGAGAAAATAGAGCAAGAGACAGCCAGGAAAGAGAGAGTGAGAAGGAACAGAAAAAAGCAAATACGTTAACAACATTTTTAGGTACAAGTTCTGGTTGTAATGGTCAAGTGCTTACGCTAACAGAAGAAGGCACTCTCACGTCACCAGGATACCCCAATGAATACATGAACGATGCAGATTGCAAATGGCTCATCACTGCTCCAAGTGGAAAGGTTAGTGAGAATTTGCAAAGATGAAAACCTGACAGTACCACAAAGATTTTAGTTTGTACCATCACATATACAAACTTGCAATTGTTTTATACTCTTGTTGTCTAAGCTGTCGTTACACTTTAAACAGGAACTTAATTAACAGTTTGTTAATAAGTTTTTTACGATTTCATGCTTAATTTTGTTTCTATTCTAACGCTAGCAAAACAATGACTATTAGAATCTCATTAACAGATGCAATTCATGTTGCTTTTCTTTCAGGAAGCCAGAATCAGTTTCAAGTCATTTGATGTTGAGTATGAATATAACTGTAGCTATGATGCACTTTCCATCTATGATGACTACTATGATAGCAATTACACCATGTTGGCCAATCTCTGTGGAAATTATACTCCACCAGACTACCAGTCATCCTGTCAGGCACTTTTCCTAGAGTTCATGACCGATGGATCAGTAACAGATAAAGGTTTTGAAATTGAAATCGCTTTTATTGATTCTCCTCCTCTTACACCAAGTGACGTTTTTGATGAAGTTCCTTCAAGTGTAGATGTTCAGGCAGGCGTAGAAGGCACCCGGTTAGAATGCTCAACAACACAAAAGTTTTTAAGATGCCACGAAAATGACTACTCTTGCATCTGGATGCACAATAACGAAATAATTTCCATTGATGAAACTGAAAACATTGAATATCTTGTGGAAGTGGAAGAAGATCGAATAATGTCTGGAAATTATAGTATCCTGATTACAGAAGTAAACACAGGTCAAGAAGATGGTTTCTATAAGTGTGGCTGCAAAAAAGATTTCTCACAAGGTAACAAGTTGCATTTGCTAAATTTTATATATAAATTAACGTACTATTAGATTAATAATCGAAGATACAGTGAATGAATAAACTATGAAATAATTTAATGAATAAAAAGTTGAAACTTAACTTGATAAAAAGAAACAAATAAGCAGACAGAAGCACAAAGAAGAGAGACCAACAAGTACTTACGATGAGGTATATGAGCTATCTTTTCATTTGAAATGTTACTACTTTGCAAATTTACTTCAGAATTAAAGATGTTTCTTCTGTTGTTTACAGCTTGCTGTTTCTTTACCAGAAATGTGCCATTATCAGAGCAAACACAGGGGAAACAGTTCACAAAAGCTACAAGTTTGGTGGCCTTTGGTTAATGCATATGCAGAATATGGCAATAGTAATGGCACTAAAAAAATCATTCTCATCTTGGCCTAAAGGTCTTTCTCTTGTTGAATATTTTCCTTGATTTTGATGGGTTGCCCAGTGTTTTTGAGAATTATCGTTTGCAAAAAACCAAGCTGATACTTTTTCGTTACTGTAAAAGCCGTGTTACATATAATAAATTTTGATGTCCTTTCTTGTTACTAAAATACTTGTGGCTTACTACTTGTTACACAATCGTAATTGAACAACTATAGCTTTTCATAGAAATAAACCGAGTAATACCTAGATGGGGTTTGCTGTTTGTAGCTACTTAGTAGTACATGTGTCACAATGATGGACAGTTTTCTATTAATGTTAATTTCACTTTTAGGTTATACATATACAGAAGAGGCAGAAGTAAGAGTTATTGGTAAGACGTTGTTAATTTACTAATGCCCATTGTTATTATATTGCCATGGTGATGCACAAACCACTAGTCTTGTAAACCGCCTCAACGTATATGATAGACACCACCAAAAGAAAAATTGCAGCACTTTGTATAATCAAACCACAGTCAACGTTGGTTAAGCTTCAGTATCACCTCTGTGTCCAAAATGAAAATACCAGTCAAGATTGAAACAAAATGATTTAATAAAATGAAGAATAGAGTTGAACATAGAGAAGAATAGAAAGAGAAAGAAGGAGAGGAGGGAACGAAATGATTACCAACTGTTTTAAAGTGGCATCAGCTAGACACATAACATATGCATACATTTCTAACAGGTATCCCATCTACCATCAGCCCTGATTGTAATGGTGAAGTGTCTGACATAACATATGCATACATTTCTAACAGGTATCCCATCTACCATCAGCCCTGATTGTAATGGTGAAGTGTCTGACATAACATATGCATACATTTCTAACAGGTATCCCATCTACCATCAGCCCTGATTGTGATGGTGAAGTGTCTGACATAACATATGCATACATTTCTAACAGGTATCCCATCTACCATCAGCCCTGATTGTAATGGTGAAGTGTCCGACATAACAGGAGAAGGCATCCTGACATCACCAGGATACCCCAATGAATATATGAATAATGCAGATTGCAAATGGCTCATCACTGCTCCAAGTGGAAAGGTTAGTGACGTATAGAATTCGTAGAGTTGAGCCTAAATATATTTCAGTTTGTACACAGGCAGTTATAATTATTACTAATAAAGTTGGTCTGAACGCATATAACTTACTGGCTCCTAATATGTCAGGTAAGGCAGTTAGTTTAGGTTTATTGCCATAAAAACATTACTTTCATGCACATAATAATACAGAATTTACATTAGTAAATATAAACAAATATAAAAGAGTTAATTGAATACTTTAGTAAATAATGATATTTACATAAAAATACAGTTCTGATAAATGAAATACCATTTTATGATATTATGGCGGGTCATGAAATCGCCAGACTTATAAAGCCACATTCACTAAAATAAATAAAAAAAAGTTCTAGTCATGAAAGTAAAAGAGTTATACAATAAAAGTTATATAGCATTGTAAAAAAAACTATAGTATTATAATTCTGAATTTCTTTTTAAAAGTTTCAGTACACTTGTGGGACAATATCATGCTGGTGTCATCTGCAAACACCATAAAATTTTTTTTGACACATTTGGCAAGCCATTTATTTACACTAAAAGCAACAACGGTCCCAAAATAGACCCCTGAGCGACTCCTCACACAATGTCAAGTTTTTTCAGATGTAGCATCATTGTAATTAACACATTGTTTTTTGTTAATTTGCAAACCACTTTAAACATATACCTCAATCTATGTATTTTTAAGCAAGGAAAATAGCCGAGAGGTTATGGTATGTGCTTACTGATTGAAGTTAAGCAACACTGTGCCTACTCAATTAATAAATGAATGATCACCATGCTCAAAACTGACTGCTGGCTAGTTTCTACTTCCCTCTGATATTAATTTTATCAAACTATCATATATGCATACTTCGTGGCCCAATATCAAAATTTCAAATTACTGTCCTTGATAAAATACAGACCCGATACAAGTTAAGCAGTCTATCGTTAAGGATGAACAATGGATGGTTATTCTAAAACAATACTCAACTGATTTGTCATTGCAATTTTAATTTTAACTGGAAAATGCATCATGCTAATTGTTTATGATTTTCATTTTCATTTTAGGTCGTCAGCATCTCTTTCAAATCATTTGAGATACAACATGATAATTCCTGTCGTTACGATGCACTTCGAATCTATGATGGCGAAGACAATGACAATTCCAGCATGATAGCCAATCTATGTGGAAATTCTATTCCACAGGATTATCATTCAACCTGCAATTCACTTTTTCTCCAGTTTACAACCGACGGATCAGTTACGAAAAAAGGCTTTGAAATTGAAGTTGCCTTTGTTGCACTTCCACTGACCGACATTTATCAACATGTCCCTTCGAGTGTCGAGATATTTGGGGGTGAAGATGTTGTTCTGAATTGTGTCACTACATTTAAGTTTTTAGACTGCTACAGGGAAGACTTCTCCTGCATCTGGATGCGCAATAATGAAATAATCTCCATAACTGAAACCGACAACATTGATTATTTCGAAGAAGCAGACGAACGAAGAGAATTTGGAGATTTTAGCATTTTCATAACAGGAGCAGACGTGGATCAGCGAGATGGATTCTACAAATGTGGTTGTGGAAAAGGCTCCATAAATGGTAATAAATTGGGTTACTAATTTTCACTGCAACTAAGAAAAGAAATATACAAAATGTGCTAGGAACGAGCAAAGAAGCTTCAAAAAACACAATAAAACAAAAGTATTAGTAAATAAACCACTAAATTGATTAAAGAGTCAAGTAGGCAGACAAGAAAGTAGTAAAGGCAGATAGTTAGTCAGACATGTAGCAGTCTGACTTTTTCTTTAGCATCCTATTCAAACAAAAAGTAAATAATAACTTGTTTATATAGTTTTCATGCAAAATCACAACAGGACTGGCTCTGAAGTAAGTGAAATAGCAAGTTTGCTTTCCATATAAGAACTTGTGGATTTACTTCTGTCCCATCAAAAAATTTGAAAATTGTGTTTGGTGTTACTTTGACAACAGTAGTCATTCACAAAGTTTTCCTTTGCACAAGGCTTTTATCGAGTTTGAAGTGTTATCCATCATCAATGAATCTAAAGTCCAGGGACATGATTCTGCTCACCTCCCTATGCCAGGACTCCCAGCATGCTGCAATGCCCCAAGTGGATTTATTTCTAAGGATCAATGCTGAAGTGTTTAAATCTTTCTGTGCAAAATCTAAGTATATTAACATTTGTCCTCCTGCAGGTTTTTTAGCTGGTTCTATGGCTTGTTGAAGAGCTATCTTCACTGGAATATCATCAGGTAGTCTAAGTATATGCCCAATCCATCTTAAACGGTGTATTTTTATTTTTATTGTCCAAGGTTCTTCTTTTATTTTTTCATATAGATCTTTGTTTGAAATTTTCTTTGGCCATCTAATACCCGAAATGTTTCTGTAATTTCGCCTTTGAAACGCATCGATTTCAGCTTTATAGTTTGCTTTTAATGTCCAGAGCTCAGAGTTGTACAGAAATACAGTTTCAACTAACGCTGAAAGTTTCAACTAAGTATTATCCACTATATTTAGAATAATTACTAAAGTTTTGCGAAATAAGCTTTTTTTAAAAAAAGCCAATGGCTAAAATGAGAAATTCATTTCCTTTCCCGAAGAATAGAATATTTGAAGATTGGCATGCTTGAAATTTCTAACAGTATATGTGCTCCTCAGCACATAACTTATGAGATGCGATGCATTTTACATCTGATAATAGAGACATTTGGAGAAAAATCCTTTATGCAGGCGATTTGTTATGTATTTGCCAAATTTATGTGTATTTTACATTTTTTTGTAATATGTGTTACATGTAATGTGTGTTGCAAATTTTTATATAAATTTTGTTCATATAAATCAAATTAAATCTAATCAAATTAAATCAAATCAAAATCAGCTTATGAGTTAACTAACATACAGTGCGAACAGCCTTACGAAGACAAAACTCTAGCTGTATACAACTTGTACATAATGTTGTCTTAGACCCAGTTATACCAAAATAATACGATTTCTGTTTTCTTATTTAATTGCCTGCGTTTCATTTTTCTACAAGTCACAACTTGCAGCCATGTTGACTTTATTAATGTAGTTTATTAATATCTACTGAATTATGCAATCGATAAAATGTTTCATTATTTCGTAGAGCTTTTACAAAAGCCAAGTTGTTTTGACTGTAGTTTTTGTTGTTTCTGTCTATGCTGTTGTTACATTGTTGTTGTTGACATTGTCATTACCGTTGCCATGGCGACGTTGTTGAAATGTCGAAAGTGATAGTTTCGTCGTTTATTAATATATACTGAATTTGCAATCGATAAAATGTTTCATTATTTCGTAAAGCTTTTACAAAAGCTAAGTTGTTTTGACTGTTGTTGTTGTTTCTGTCTACGCTGTTGCTACATTGTTGTTGTTGACATTGTCATTACCGTTGCCATAGCGACGTTGTTGAAATGTCGAAAGTGATGGTCTTGTCGCCACTGTGCTGTGGCCAAGAGCTCAAAATTAGCAGATTAATTTCAAGCAAACATCAATTTTCAATTCAGCAATTTAATACAGGATAATCAAGTTGTAGGTCAATGAATGCTATATAGCATTCTTCTTCTGCTTCCCAGCTTTTCCGTATGCGGAGTCGCCGTTGTGAATGAGTCTTCTCCACGCATTCCTGTTGATGACCATCTCTTCACTTCTGTTCTTCTCTCTAAGGCCTCCCTCCTCACATGATCTTCACCGACTCTTCTTTCCAGATGTCCCTCCATCTCAACATCCTCATCTCCACCACATCCATTTTCTTCTCTTCGGTCTTCTTTAGAGAAGCTGCTTCCAGCCCATAAATTAGAGCGGGTCTGACCACTTATTTGTGGACTTTCCCTTTAAGTCACACCGACTCATTCATAGAAGGTGTTGGCGCAGTTCTTACAGGCGGATGCCCTTCCTGACCCTAACCCTCCCTATTTATCCGGGCTTGGGACCGGCACTGAGTTGGGCTGGCTTGTCCTCCCCAGTGGCTAGGTTCTGCATCTGCTGCATATAAATAGTTTCAAATATGTAGCTGATAAGTTTACAAACATAACTATGTGATTTCCCATATTGCTTTCAGATTATACATTCACAGAAGAAGCAGAAGTAAAAGTTGTTGGTGGTAAGTACAAAACTACTTATATAGTATTTTGATATTCAATATAATATCATCTATCGTAAATAAATAAGCAATCATTTCTATCAAAAAAGAGTATTGAAAACAAATATAGGTGCATACATTTTAAAAGGCTACATTTTAAAATACGTTTCAAAAAATTATATTGCTTAAATGTTTGAAAGAAGTATATATGAAATTGTGAAACAAAATATGTAAAAATTTAAAATGTAGTACCAACTGGTAAACATCACTGGCTCACCATCCCAGTGTGCATCACTGGCTCACAAAATAACACATTATTGATCTTATTAACAATATGAATCAATTTATACTTTTGTTTAGTCAGCGAAGTGTGTGGTACAAATGCTTTGCTTATTTCTTTTCTAAATTTACGCAGTATTGTTTAAACTTGTTTCAAACTTACCATTAAAATAGCTGCACCTAACGGTCATTGCACGAATTAAATTTTGCACACCGTTACTGTTAACCCAAGCTCTGTGCTCAATAAGACAGCATGCAAGAAATACAAAATTTGAAAATAAATTTCTTGAGCTTTATTATGAAATGTTGTCTTTCCCTTTAAAAAGCAAAACGATAGGGGCCATTTTTGATGAAAATATTTTAACCTAAATGAAAACCCTAGCGGCAGTACCAGAAACTACCCAAAAGACGTGACAGAAAACGCGAGAAGAGAATGCGTTGAAAGAGGGAGAAGAGAAAAGAAAGAAAGGAGAGGGAAAATAAGAAAGAAAGAAAGAGATAGGATGAGCGGTGTGGTTTTGCCTACTAAGCATCTTTACTTAGAGCATATTAAGTGATAACTTCATCTTGTGACGTGTCATATGATCAAAGATACAAAATTACATTTATAATAGGTGTCCAGCAACCAGCAGCCGTGTAATCCCTTATTCTGTAATCACGTGTTTTAGTATAGAAACTTGTATTTTTTAAACTGATAACTCTGCTTCTGTACCAATTGTAAAAATAATTTCTCTAAACCTTTAATGTACTTTAAACCAGGGGTGTGCAAATTGCGGCCCGCCGAGAGAATTTGTGCGGCCCGCAAAGAGATTTGTCAACCTAATGAAAGTTCAGCCCGGGTGATTAATTGAGTGTATCCAGCTGAAGTCCGTGCCACGATCCCAAAGATAGTGCGGGTAGTTTTTTTCTACTAGATCGGATGCCATTAACCCTTACAAGATGGTTGTAGCTTAATGTCACTGTACTACACAGACTGTGTGATACACATTACTAATATGCATTGTAATGAAATTACCACTATCTGTCCTGAAAGTAGAAATACATGGTTTGTAATATAAATTTTAATAACTTCTAAAATAGTTTCTTGAGTGCAGTAGTAATGATGTACGCAGGTCGGATGCAAAAAATCATTATTAGGCCTTTCTGTACTTGGCTCCTTGATCAAATGCCTGTGGCCCGCAGGAATTGCGGGTAAGTTTAATGTGGCCCGGCTAGTCAGATAATTTGCACACCCCTGGTTTAGTTCATTCAGTAAATTTTAACACTTTAATATTGAATAAACTGTTAAACAGTCGTCTTGTGAATATATACAAATGGATAAAACATTGCACTTTACTAGATCTTGCACCCACAACGGTAAGCCCTGAACCGGGCTGTGATGGTGAAGTGTTTAAGATAACAGAAGAAGCTACTCTCACGTCGCCAGAATATCCCTATGAGTATCTAAATAGTGCAGACTGCAAGTGGCTCATTACGGCCCCAATTGGAAAGGTTAGTGAAAATTTATAGGGAAAAGGGATTATAATTTTGATCCTGTATACAAATACTGCAATTTTAATTTCATTCTAATTGGATTATTATTATTATTTACTATTATTTATCGCTGTTCTTGTTGGAGTGGCTGTTGTTGTTATTGTTGTTGCTGGTGGTGGTGGTGTTGTTACTGCTGCTGCTGTTGTTGTTGTTGTTGTTGTTGTTGTTGTTGTTGTTGTTGTTGGTGGTGGTGGTGGTGGTGTTACTGCTGCTGTTGTTGTTGTTGTTGTTGTTGTTGTTGGTGGTGGTGGTGGTGGTGGTGTTCGTATTGATGTTGTTGTTATTGTTGTTGTTATTATTATTATTATTATTATTATTATTATTATTGTTGTTGTTGTTGTTGTTGTTATTATTATTATTATTATTATTATTATTATTATTATTATTATTATTATTATGGCAATTTGATGCTAAATATGTTTCTGATCAGTTGCCAAAGAATGTTGCAGAACGACTTTTTAAAAACATTTTTTTGTTGTTTTAGAAAGTCAGCCTCGCTTTTAAATCGTTTGACATTGAATATCACGATGACTGTGGCTACGACGCACTTTCCATCTATGACATCAATTCAACCGAGTTGGCGGCTAAACTGTGTGGAAATTCCATTCCACAGGATGTGGATTCCACCTGCAATTCACTTCTGCTCCAGTTTACAACCGATGAAGCGATAGCGGGAAAAGGTTTTGAAATTGAGATTTCCTTTATCGATGCACCTCCTCTTTCACTGGCTGACATTTTTGAAACTGTCCCATCCAGCGCAGTGACATCTAGTGGTGGGGATGTCACACTAGATTGTGTTACCACAGATACATTTCTAGACTGCTATGTAAACGACTACTCTTGTACTTGGCTGCGCAACAATGAAACAATTTCTGTAGATGAAACTGACAACATAGAATATCTCGTGGATACAGAACCTACTCGAAGATACAGTGGATATCACAGCATTCTCATTAGAGATGTGGACGTTGGTCAGCGAGATGGACACTACAAATGCGGTTGCAAGGAGACTTCCGCCCAGGGTGATTATTTGCTTTGAAAATATTTGTAAACTAGCCAAACCCTACAAGAAACTCACAGCAACAAGCCACAGCTCAGCACCCATGCCACACCCACCCGCCACTCCATGCACAACACCACACCACACACACACCCTGCCACCCCATCCACAGCGCACCATCCACACCACAACACCCATAGCACACTCACCACACCACATTGTGATCATGATGTTGATGGCGACGATGATGATGATGATGATGACGAAAATGATGACAACACATACAGCACCAACAAAAAACTGCATAGCATCATAACGAAGTAAAACCATTCAAAACATTTTGCACAATATCAAATCAGTATGCTATAATAAATGATCTTAGTCTGTCTACCAATGATCAATAATGCACAGACACTCTACACAGTTTTTGTTTACTGTTTCTCGGATGATATAAGGATAGATTTCTCGGATGGGCTAAGAGATATAATTACTTGTAAAACCCATTACACAATAGAACGGTGGGTGAAGACAATGCTTGGAACAGCTGCATGGTTTCTCAAACTCAAAGGCAGGCTGTTTCAAATATCATGCAGCACTGGGGGTTAAGAAGGAACTTTCAAATACCCCCTTCCTGTTTCGTCCTGTACACATCTCTTCTAGTAAAACCAGCAGCATTTTGTAGACTATTTCGTCCTCTTTCCACGAGTGTGCTTATTTTTTTCCAACCTGCCCAAACGGTTGCACAAATCAAGCTTTTCTGAACGTTATTTGTGCAGTTTTCTACAAAATTTGTATGGTTGTATCCGGGAAAATGCCCCAAGCGGGAAACTGCCCGTAAATTCTAAATACACCTACTACACCCACCGTTAAAAGGGCTATTCAGCCATCACCAGCACCCCCCCCTGGCACGTTCCCGTTCTCCAGAAATAAGAGGTGTAAGTTTTGCAAGTCAAATCTTATAACGGTCACAAAAGGGCGTTTTTGGAGGTTTTTCGCTCCCCTGGTGGCCCCGTTTCGAAAAGTAAAACACCAATGGCAAATCTGTGGGTCCCGACCTTTCGTTTGACCAATGGCAAATCTGTGGGTCCCGACCTCTCGTCTGACATACAGATCGCCGAAAGTGGTGCCGTCGTCGGAGCTGTAGCTCTCCTCAAAACTCTGGAAGCCTATAAATGGCGGGCATTTAAAGGAAAAGTCAACCATTTTGGCTCTTATATAATACGTGTTATGCACACACAGTACAGCATTTTGACATATAACGCGCATGTGCATACCCGAATTACTTATTTTCTGTGATCCTCTCAACCAATATGACACCTGCACGTATGGGTCTCACAAAAGTTGGAATCTCACATTCCAGAACTGCCATATTACCTCTTATAAAATCTTTATCATTGACTGTGACATCGTACGATTGTCTCGTTACTGAAAAAAATATTTTTGAAAAAATAAATAAAAAGTTTAGTTTTGCACTGTAAAAGTTTTAGTATTATGAAATTATTTGCACAAAAGCATAATTGCGAGCATGCTTATGATCGTGAAAATTTAAATTGAAATAAAATTTTATAAAACATTAATCTTAGTGATTGGTAACTTACACTTTGGTATGTATAAGCTAGTAGCAATAAAAATTACATGTTGAAGTTGCTTAGCACATTTTTTTGTAATTTTGGCAATTTTTCATTTTAGATTATACGTACAGCGAGTTGGCAGAAATAACAGTGAATGGTAAGTTGTCAACAAATATCTATCGTAACACTTTTTCACGGTAACTTAAATCTTTGAAAATATATGTGGAAGTTGGAATTGTACATTGTAGTTAGGTGCTGCCATCTATGTGCTAATCTTGTTACATTCTACCAGCTGACTTACCTTCAGTATAATTGTATGGTCCAGTGACTACATACACACTGGTCCTCTCCCTATCTAAAATTAATGGTTGTTGTGAAGCCTGTGCAACTCTGCATAGGTCAAGTTCTATACCTGTATTCTGGCTGTGAAACAGGTTTTATTGACTGTTTTTGCTTCCTAGTTTTTGCTCAATGTTCAGTGCAGCAGTTTTGCTACTCTTAGTTTAACTCTGTAACTCTTCTTACTCTGTAGTTTAATAAACACTTTTCTGTTGTGTGCAGTGCAAATATTTTTTATAGATTTTTGGTTCCTATTCATACTTCTCCGTCCTAAACTCAATCATAGCAAAGTGACTGAACAACAACTTCAAAAATGACTTTCACAATGTACTTCCTCTTTGCTTTACTTCATCAATATTTGCGCAAGTATAAGTAGTAAAACTACCAACTGTAGTCACAGAAAACACTGTAAACAGAGGTTCATACCACTGAATGCTTTATTAACATAATTAGTATGTCCAACATAACATAAATGTTATAGGTGTGTAATAACAGACAGGTGACTAGCAGGTAACAAACAGAAAAACTGGCCAAAACCAAAAGCTTTACATTCTCTTCACAGATGGCGCCTCGTGCACTATAAGTAAGATTAACAAAAAAAAGCTAAGTCTGCTACACCAACGTTTGTGACTACTTTGAACTACTCAAATTCAGTATATGCAGTTATCTAGATTTAATGACGTCACTACTGTCACGTTATTTACAGTCTATTCGTGAGCTAACAGACTGAACCTGATTCTAAACTATCAAACGTGAAGGCAAAAACTAAATTTAAATACACTGAAAACTGTTTGCGATAAGTTTGCACATTGGTTCCTTATATACGCACGACTAGTGGATTGTATTAAAGTCGCTCAAAATGGCCTCAACTCGTATTTTGTTTTTATGTACCAGTCTAATTATAATGAAACCTTAGCCACCAACAGGGGTGAGCACCGTACGTTCAAATTCCAACGTTCGAATCGAATTCCAACGTTCGAACTCAATTCGAACAAGTTTATTTACTTCAAATTTGATTCGAACATAATACTATACATTCGAATAATTCAGACATCTTATTAATGTACTTTCTTTATCATTAAAACGCTTTAAACATCATGCAATCAGTATAATTTACCTGTGATTTCTGTGCAAAATTTTAAACGAATTATTAGTGATTTTAGTGCAGAACAAAATGATCTTTGTAGGACTAATTTTTACCGGTGGTTAGAAAACTTGTTCGAAAATCTTTCGATCCCAACTCGAATTCGATTCGAAATACCGAAGTTCGGTTCGATTCGAATTCGAAAGTCACAGATTCGATTTGATTCGAATTCGCTTTCTATTAGAGAATCCAATAACAGTAATGCTAAAAACACAAAACATGTTGATGTAAAAATGTAAAAAAATTAAAGTAATGATACGGGTTAGATTATTCTGCTATTTTGCCTACTACAGAAAGTTAAAAAATGTATTCCCTACTAGTTTTGCAATGACAAGTTCCTCTTTTGCAGTTACAGGTACTGAGAATTTCTGCTCATCAAACCCATGTTCTAATGGTGCTACCTGTTTTGACGGAGTCGACCGATATTATTGCTTCTGCACAGAATTGTGGACCGGAGTCAATTGTGATATCAGACATCCCTGCTACCCTGACCCATGTGACTCTGGTGGTGTCTGTTTCTTCAGCAAAAGTAGTCCCGGTGGCTACATATGTCAGTACGAGGAAGAGTAGAGCAACAACTCTGTGGTTTTGGCTACACATTAGCAGTAGAATTCAGATTAAATGTTTTACCACTCAGATGCTAAAAAGCATTTTCTATGTATCCGAAAGAGAGATTGAAAATCATCCATCTGTTTATTTATATAAACTTGGTTTCTTTTATATAATTTGTTGTCAGAAATTCATTCTCAATGCTTAGGCTCTATTACCTGTATGTTGTTGGTAATGTTATTATAGTCTTGGTTTCTTTTATATAATTTATGTCAAAAATTCATTCTCAATGCTTAGGCTCTATTACCTGTATGTTGTGGGTAATGTTATTATAGTCTTGGTTTCTTTTATATAATTTATGTCAAAAATTCATTCTCAATGCTTAGGCTCTATTACCTGTATGTTGTCGGTAATGTTATTATAGTCTTGGTTTCTTTTATATAATTTATGTCAAAAATTCATTCTCAATGCTTAGGCTCTATTACCTGTATGTTGTCGGTAATGTTATTATAGTCTTGGTTTCTTTTATATAATTTATGTCAAAAATTCATTCTCAATGCTTAGGCTCTATTACCTGTATGTTGTCGGTAATGTTATTATAGTCTTGGTTTCTTTTATATAATTTATGTCAAAAATTCATTCTCAATGCTTAGGCTCTATTACCTGTATGTTGTCGGTAATGTTATTATAGTCTTGGTTTCTTTTATATAATTTATGTCAAAAATTCATTCTCAATGCTTAGGCTCTATTACCTGTATGTTGTCGGTAATGTTATTATAGTCTTGGTTTCTTTTATATAATTTGTTGTCAGAAATTCATTCTCAATGCTTAGGGTCTATTACCTGTATGTTCTGGGTAATGTTATTATAGTCTTGGTTTCTTTTATATAATTTATGTCAAAAATTCATTCTCAATGCTTAGGGTCTATTACATGTATGTTGTTGGTAATGTTATTATAGTCTTGGTTTCTTTTATATAATTTATTGTCAAAAATTCATTCTCAATGCTTAGGGTCTATTACCTGTATGTTGTGGGTAATGTTATTATAGTCTTGGTTTCTTTTATATAATTTATTGTCAAAAATTCATTCTCAATGCTTAGGCTCTATTACCTGTATGTTGTCAGTAATGTTATTATAGTCTTGGTTTGTTTTATATAATTTATTGTCAAAAATTCATTCTCAATGCTTAGGGTCTATTACCTGTATGTTGTGGGTAATGTTATTATAGTCTTGGTTTGTTTTATATAATTTATTGTCAAAAATTCATTCTCAATGCTTAGGGTCTATTACCTGTATGTTGTCGGTAATGTTATTATAGTCTTAGTTTCTTTTATATAATTTATTGTCAAAAATTCATTCTCAATGCTTAGGGTCTATTACCTGTATGTTGTCAGTAATGTTATTATAGTCTTGGTTTGTTTTATATAATTTATTGTCAAAAATTCATTCTCAATGCTTAGGGTCTATTACCTGTATGTTGTGGGTAATGTTATTATAGTCTTGGTTTGTTTTATATAATTTATTGTCAAAAATTCATTCTCAATGCTTAGGGTCTATTACCTGTATGTTGTCGGTAATGTTATTATAGTCTTAGTTTCTTTTATATAATTTATTGTCAAAAATTCATTCTCAATGCTTAGGGTCTATTACCTGTATGTTGTCAGTAATGTTATTATAGTCTTGGTTTGTTTTATATAATTTATGTCAAAAATTCATTCTCAATGCTTAGGGTCTATTACCTGTATGTTGTCGGTAATGTTATTATAGTCGGTTTGCGAAATGTGATTCTAGTCACAATTTGTATAGTACTGCTAAAAACAAGAAATAGGCTGGTTTTTAATCAAATCTTAATCTATTCTAATTTAATCTAATTTAATCTAAACTAGTTTATATTTTATTTTTTGAATTTCTAGTTGCACATATAGTTTAGCTTGCACCAGACGCATTTGCCAAGAACAGTGTAAGTTTTTTATATGAACTAACACTGATTGTCTGTCTTTTAATATGATGGTCAATGTTTTAAAATGGCAAATAAAGATTTTACTACTACTACCACAACTACTACTACTACTACTACTACTACTACTACTACTACTACTACTACTACTACTACTACTACTACTACTACTACTACTACTGCTTCTACTACTACTACTACTACTACTACTACTACTACTACTACTACTACTACTTCTACTACTACTACTACTACTTCTACTACTACTTCTACTACTACTACTTCTACTACTACTACTTCTACTACTACTACTACTACTACTACTACTACTGCTTCTACTACTACTACTACTACTACTACTACTACTACTACTACTACTACTACTACTTCTACTACTACTACTACTTCTACTACTACTACTACTTCTACTACTACTACTACTACTACTACTACTACTACTACTACTACTACTACTACTACTACTTCTACTACTACGAAATCTGTTTCGCTGTAATAACTGATATAATTGGTGCTGGTGTGGCTTTAATTAAAGTAACAAAAACCCCGTGAACACTACTTTCACTAATTTAGTTATTATTATCAACACTTAATAAAATATGTGCATTACAATTAAAAATTGCTTTTGACTGAATTTCTTCTTTTATGTAATTCAGCTACTGTAGATAGGTTGAACAACAAAACTTAATAAAATCAATATTAAACTTAAACTGTCACATCTTATGCATTGTGTGACAATTTTTGCGAGTGAAACTTATATGTAGCTAAAGATCCAAAAAAACGAATACAGAAATTGTACAGTACTAATACAGAATATATATAAGTACAGTAATTGTTGGTCTTTGACAGAAGTGGTTTTGATCTAAATAAATAATTGCTCCAAGTTACCCAGACTATTTTTGTTTCTAGGCAGGTGTCTATGGGAGATTATCCAAAAATTACAAGTAATTATTCGTAATAATATCGTCATCATCACCATAACTATCATCATCACCATTATCATCAAAATGAAATTTATTGCCGACCGCTTTCAGACAAACTGGTCGTTGTCAAGGCAAGTTATAAGTAACAATGAACAATCAAATTTCTAGCATTCCTAAAACAATGACACGTTAAACGTCACACTTGCGATCTGTTATAAATAACAATGAACAATCAAATTTCTAGCATTCCTAAAACAATCACACGTTAATACATCACACTTGCGATCTGTTATAAATAACAATGAACAATCAAATTTCTAGCATTCCTACAACAATCACACGTTAATACATCACACTTGCGATCTGTTATAAATAACAATGAACAATCAAATTTCTAGCATTCCTAAAACAATCACACGTTAATACATCACACTTGCGATCTGTTATAAATAACAATGAACAATCAAATTTCTAGCATTCCTAAAACAATCACACGTTAATACATCACACTTGCGATCTGTTATAAATAACAATGAACAATCAAATTTCTAGCATTCCTAAAACAATCACACGTTAATACATCACACTTGCGATCTGTTATAAATAACAATGAACAATCAAATTTCTAGCATTCCTAAAACAATCACACGTTAATACATCACACTTGCGATCTGTTATAAATAACAATGAACAATCAAATTTCTAGCATTCCTAAAACAA
>JAQGDQ010001373.1:2500-43998 GCA_030141605.1 Tubiluchus corallicola | reverse complement strand
CATTTTCAAACTGTAAAACAGGAGACCTTACAAATGTGTGCCATTTTCAAACTGTAAAACAGGCGACCTTACAAATGTGTGCCATTTTCAAACTGTAAAACAGGAGATCTTACAAATGTGTGCCTTTTTCAAACTGTAAAACAGGAGACCTTACAAATGTGTGCCTTTTTCAAACTGTAAAACAGGATACCTTACAAATGTGTGCCTTTTTCAAACTGTAAAACAGGATACCTTATAAATGTGTGCCATTTTCAATTTTTTACATCGTAGTCTACACGACAGTAAAAGAAGTAAAATGATTTTTTTAATTTTTAGATTTTTCATTTACAAAATCATTTCTATCATTTACACGTCTGCGTTGTTTATAATAGTTCCAAGTCTTATTTACTTCTCTGTTTAATTTTTACTTTTCGTCTCCTGTGATCAAACTGTTTAGTGACCTGACACCCCCCCCCCCCCCCACTACCACACACACTTGTTTCACTTGCAATTAATCAGTAGACCTATGCTAGCTAAGGTTTACTTATTATATCTGCTGCACTAATTTATGCAAGACAGTTTGAGTTGAAAACGTAATCATTAAGTTACTGTAGTGCAGACATTTTCTATGATCCAGTTCTGAAAGCAAAATTTGTTGAAAATCCGCTTACTTGAGCAATTTTAAGACTTCCATGTTGTTTTAATTTCAAAAATGTTAGAAAAATATTCATAAACAATCATCGGAAAATTTGATGTGTCACATGTTCAAGCTGCAGCAGTTTTAGCAATAGTTAGAGATAGTTAGTGATAATTAGTGATAATTAGTTTTAGTTTTAGTTAGTAACAGGGCGGTAGGTAAGGAGCGTAGGGTCTCATCAATTAAAACTATAAAACTTGTTTTTATCAAGTGGTTTTTTATGTTTATATGATATGCAAATCATTTAAAAGGTCCTACTCTCCTTGCCACGTTAGAGCCGTTAATTAATTTATTAATTAAAGAATAGATTATTTTATTCAAAGCCTTACAAAGTCTTCCAAAATTTACGAGATAAATAAGAAACAGTGAGACACGGCTTTTACTTTGTAAAACTTTGAATATCTTGCAGTTAGATCTGCACTAATTAGGATTACGTTAATTAATAGGCTCTGAATCATCAAGAGCGACTGCAGCGCTGCCGGCAGCTGCTGCAGTAACTGTAGCAACTTGAACACTGCGGCGTTGTGTGTTGAAGATGTTATGATTAAAATTTGGGCTAAAAACCATCTTGTAATCTTGCCTTTAGTCCTGAGGTAGAACTTGTTTTTACTGCAGTAATTTAACTGAAATTACAGCAATTAAACTTACTTCTCAATAAAGTGATATTAGATTGGGAAAAACTCTTTTAGCAGCAGATATAATTTTAATGATAAGTTGCAAGTGATGTGTTTTTTTGTAAAAAAGCAGGCACATTTTATCATATTGTATCACTGGCTACGTCATTATTGGTCACTCAACGTAGTTCTGTTAACTGTCTTTTATAGAGAGTTGAGTTGTCACTGAATTTAAACCACAAACTAAAGTCACCTATAGAGAGTTGAGTTGTCACTGAATTTAAACCACAAGCTAAAGTCACCTATAGAGAGTTTGAGTTGTCACTGAATTTAAACCACAAGCTAAAGTCACCTATAGAGAGTTGAGTTGTCACTGAATTTAAACCACAAACTAAAGTCACCTATAGAGAGTTGAGTTGTCACTGAATTTAAACCACAAACTAAAGTCACCTATAGAGAGTTGAGTTGTCACTGAATTTAAACCACAAGCTAAAGTCACCTATAGAGAGCTGAGTTGTCACTGAATTTAAACCACAAGCTAAAGTCACCTATAGAGAGTTGAGTTGTCACTGAATTTAAACCACAAGCTAAAGTCACCTATAGAGAGTTGAGTTGTCACTGAATTTAAACCACAAACTAAAGTCACCTATAGAGAGTTGAGTTGTCACTGAATTTAAACCACAAACTAAAGTCACCTATAGAGAGCTGAGTTGTCACTGAATTTAAACCACAAACTAAAGTCACCTATAGAGAGCTGAGTTGTCACTGAATTTAAACCACAAACTAAAGTCACCTATAGAGAGTTGAGTTGTCACTGAATTTAAACCACAAACTAAAGTCACCTATAGAGAGCTTGAGTTGTCACTGAATTTAAACCACAAACTAAAGTCACCTATAGAGAGCTGAGTTGTCACTGAATTTAAACCACAAACTAAAGTCACCTATAGAGAGCTTGAGTTGTCACTGAATTTAAACCACAAACTAAAGTCACCTATAGAGAGCTGAGTTGTCACTGAATTTAAACCACAAACTAAAGTCACCTATAGAGAGTTGAGTTGTCACTGAATTTAAACCACAAGCTAAAGTCACCTATAGAGAGCTTGAGTTGTCACTGAATTTAAACCACAAGCTAAAGTCACCTATAGAGAGTTGAGTTGTCACTGAATTTAAACCACAAACTAAAGTCACCTATAGAGAGCTGAGTTGTCACTGAATTTAAACCACAAACTAAAGTCACCTATAGAGAGCTTGAGTTGTCACTGAATTTAAACCACAAACTAAAGTCACCTATAGAGAGCTGAGTTGTCACTGAATTTAAACCACAAGCTAAAGTCACCTATAGAGAGCTTGAGTTGTCACTGAATTTAAACCACAAGCTAAAGTCACCTATAGAGAGCTTGAGTTGTCACTGAATTTAAACCACAAACTAAAGTCAACTATAGAGAATTTGAGTTGTCACTGAATTTAAACCACAAACTAAAGTCACCTATGTCACTGAATTTAAACCACAAGCTAAAGTCACTTATAGAGAATCTGAGTTGTCACTGAATTTAAACCACAAACTAAAGTCACCTATAGAAAGCTGAGTTTTCACTGAATTTAAACCACAAACTAAAGTCACCAACGTTCTTTGCCCCACCAGTACAATGCGTTGTAAGCTTCTGCTTTCCTAACTCCTTGTCGTTTTGGAACGACAGCCTGTCATCTTAAACACCCACATTTTGAAATTGTTGTGACTTTTGACCTTCAACCGTATAAGTTGCATCAGTTCAGGCACACAACTCCCGCTTACCATTTTAATGCAATTGTCTCTTATAATTGTTTCTAAATCGTAGCATCCTTTCCTCTTCCACCACTAATCTAAAGTCATTGATTACTTCATCGATCTCCTTCTCCACCTGGTACAGTAAGTTATCTACCTTTCCTTTCCGAATTCTTTGCCGTTGTGCTTTTGATGTCACCTTTACCTGTGAACCACCCACTCAAAGTCACTGAATACCCCATCTTAGTTACTCATCTACCTCTTGTTATGAGTTGCATAATGTTTGTCAATGAGCTCCTTGCAGTTTTGTAACCTCCTTTCTCTAGTAGTTTTTAAACTTTCATCTCCTTTGACTTTAATCCACCCACTCAAGGTCACTGACCACTTCTCCAATGTCACTTCCTCACTTGGTACAGTAAGAGGAGTACCTTTGTTTGTCCAGCCGCTCATAGTCCTTACTTGTTGTAAACTTTGACCTTATACTGCCCTCCCCCATGTCACCACTTACCCAACAACAATTTCTCTCCCATCTCTTGTTATGACCTGCTTAAGTTTGATGACTTAGCTCCTTAACAATTCTAGAGTTCTAAGACACAGTTGAAGTGACAGTTACATAAGTAATCCAAATAATAAATAAATAATCTCTGGGTTGGAAAGTTGTGTTTTGACTATTCAATGAGTTTTGCTATTTTTAAACTGTGCTGCACTTTCGTATTCGTCCCCTGCCTGCTTACTCTCTAAACCACTAGGTGAGATGTTTGCACATTATTTGTCCCTGGTGGTCAGTGTAATTTACAACATGCAGCATTTGAATGTTTTCGTCTGAAGAAGAAACAATGGCAAAGTTTTATAAAACGTGATCTTGAGTCTACCAACACCTCCGTTGGTTTGTTCTTGAGGTCTTTTAGGGGTGGTTAAACTCACTGGTTGGTCCGAGATTACAGCCTCGCTGTCAACTTACGCTGACTTAATTTGGCATTTACAGCAGTACAATAACGCAAGGCACTATATAGTAAATTTATTATAATTTATAGTGTTAGTACTTTTTATAGTAACTCAAGTCGCAAAAAAACTTCCCTCTCAAGTTATACGTTACCATTACGCCTAACTACTTCAAAGACTTGGACACTTAGTTTCTTAACAATTGTTGATTTGTAAGACTATCACTTACACTGGGTTTATTATGGACAACTTCCAGAAGTGGTCGAGCTTTGTTTACTCCACGTATCTCTCTTGTCTGTTTCCTTTATACTTAACAGGATAGTCTATAGTGTTCCAGTGTGTCCTACTTAAATTTAGTGTTTATATTCTGTTTTGTGACTGTATAAAAATGTAACACGGTCAGGGACGGCTCTAGGCAAATTGGGGTGCTCTAAGCAAACACTTTTTAACGCCTTCTCTTCCAGGTAGAATTTTTAGCGCCCACTTTTCCACGTAGAGTTTTTAGCGCCCTCTCTTCAACGCTCAATCCCTTCTCCCGCTGCCGCCTCCACCATACCCCCCAAAATTGAATTTGTAGTGACAATATTATAAAGTATAACGGTAGCGTATAATTGGTGCATGTTCTAGCCCTCTTGGTTTATTAAGCACAATTGTTCATAATTGTTATCACTTATGCTAAACTTAAAAATTAGAGACTTCTAAAATTTGTTGCCCCAGCTAACTGCTTAGCTTGTTTAGTGGTACAGTCTGCTCTGAACATGGTATAAACAGTAAACAAGCACCTTGTATAGAGTGGTACAGTCTGCTCTGAACATGGTATAAACAGTAAACAAGCACCTTGTATAGAGTGGTACAGTCTGCTCTGAACATGGTATAAACAGTAAACAAGCACCTTGTATAGAGTGGTACAGTCTGCTCTGAACATGGTATAAACAGTAAACAAGCACCTTGTATAGTTCTAATCTAGTGAATTTGGTGATTAACTGACACTGGTTTGGGCTTGTTCTGGACAACTACTAATGTTGGTTGAGCGCTTAAAGGACAAGAAAAGGGGCACCTGAAGTAGGTTTCAGAAAAATCACCTTGAAAAATTATACTACTTTACAGTAATTTTATGTAAATATCGTATTCACGTCGAAAAGAATTTTCGTTTGTTTTCATTTTAAATCTCCCGCAATACTGTTCCGACGCCACGTAAATCAGGGGAAGAAAAGGAAATGTTAAATTATGATCTAAAAAACTTTCCATGCAAAACTATATTACTTAGCATTTCACTTAACGTGCTGGAATGACCTAAATAACTAGACTAATAATTTAAAATGTTTGTGCCAATTGGTAAAATGTCACTGATTCACCCTCCAGGGTGCGCCACTCACTAGCCAAGAACGTATTTTTAATCTTATTGACAAGATTCAGTAATTTAAAAGTTTACTTAGTTAGCACGTTCATGCTACGAATACTCTGATTATTTTTTCAAACTTTATTTAATGTTATCAAAACTTTTTTCAAACGACCTACGATTAAAATGGCCTCACCTAACGGTCATCTGGAGTTCAAATTTACACGTTTTATACAGCGTTACTTCCGACGCAAGCAATGCATACGAAAATGTAGAATGTAAGTGGTATAAAATCTCCATGGACATTACCCCTCCCCACTGATAATTTGGCAGCAAAAATTCTCTAGTTATCTTGCATGAAGTTTTGAGCAAATATTTATGAATATCTGTGAAGATCTTGCAGCTGTAATCTTGGCTCGGTGCCAGCAATAATTTATCTTTCTCTTCCATCCTCGTACTTTGTAAGGACAAGATTTTGTCCTGTGTTTCCTATACCCAGCATTCACGATCCCCAATCCGTTATTATTGTGATTAAAGAAATTTTACAACTAATTTAATAGTCTGATTTATAGTACCAGTTTAACCTATTCGTGGTAAAATAATGATTAAAATCATTAGATGTCACATCACTGTGGGCTTTTGTAATGCACATTGTAAAATTTAAATGTTTTTCGGTTGACGAACAAACGAATTTGCGTGTTCTAGATTTCTGTAGATTTCTTGTAGATTTCTCACAGTTGAATCAGGTAATCACTGAATGCAGAAACGTTTTTTCTTCCTCGACTGGGAACCATTCACATTTCTATGTAGAACTGGGCTATTTTACAAACAAGCATTGTATTATTTTGTTTCAGTATTGTCATGATCGTCTTCGCTATCATCATCATCATCGTCATCTCCACTACAACTAGCTTCTTCGTAAAGAAACCACAAGACTGCCAGCAATTATTTTCGTCGTCATTGTTGTTGCCGCCGCCATTATTTGTCTTTTTTAACAGTTTTTGTTTTTATGTTGATTTTTGCAGATTTCTTTTCATTCGAGAAACAACATTTCCTTTTGTAAACACATTTAAGAATGCTAAAGTACGTTTTCTTTTCGATTATTATTTCCCTTTGGTTTTTAAACAATCACAGCAACAGGTTCCATGGCGAAGCAGTCCAGCAGACATCATTCTAATTTTTGCCTTAAGTGCTGTTGTTCTATCAAGTTGCTTGTAAATTTTGACCATTGATGATTATGGAAAATTGCTCCCATTCTCTAAATTTCATTTGGTTCCTAGTTACTGCTATAGGGTGTTTGACAAAGTTGTGCAAGCAGATGATTCCAGTTTTTTCCCAAGAACTTGTTGTTCTGTTGAGTGGCTATTAGTTACTGCTATAGGGTGTTTGACAAAGTTGTGCAAGCAGATGATTCCAGTTTTTTCCCAAGAACTTGTTGTTCTGTTGAGTGGCTATTAGTTACTGCTATAAGGTGTTTGACAAAGTTGTGCAAGCAGATGATTCCAGTTTTTTCCCAAGAACTTGTTGTTCTGTCGAGTGGCTATTAGTTACTGCTATAAGGTGTTTGACAAAGTTGTGCAAGCAGATGATTCCAGTTTTTTCCCAAGAACTTGTTGTTCTGTCGAGTGGCTATTAGTAACTGCTATAAGGTGTTTGACAAAGTTGTGCAAGCAGATGATTCCAGTTTTTTCCCAAGAACTTGTTGTTCTGTCGAGTGGCTATTAGTTACTGCTATAAGGTGTTTGACAAAGTTGTGCAAGCAGATGATTCCAGTTTTTTCCCCAAGAACTTGTTGTTCTGTCGAGTGGCTATTAGTTACTGCTATAAGGTGTTTGACAAAGTTGTGCAAGCAGATGATTCCAGTTTTTTCCCAAGAACTTGTTGTTCTGTCGAGTGGCTATTAGTTACTGCTATAAGGTGTTTGACAAAGTTGTGCAAGCAGATGATTCCAGTTTTTTCCCAAGAACTTGTTGTTCTGTCGAGTGGCTATTAGTTACTGCTATAAGGTGTTTGACAAAGTTGTGCAAGCAGATGATTCCAGTTTTTTCCCAAGAACTTGTTGTTCTGTCGAGTGGCTATTAGTTACTGCTATAGGGTGTTTGACAAAGTTGTGCAAGCAGATGATTCCAGTTTTTTCCCAAGAACTTGTTGTTCTGTCGAGTGGCTATTAGTTACTGCTATAAGGTGTTTGACAAAGTTGTGCAAGCAGATGATTCTAGTTGTTTTCCCAAGAACTTGTTGTTCTGTCGAGTGGCTATTAGTTACTGCTATAAGGTGTTTGACAAAGTTGTGCAAGCAGATGATTCCAGTTTTTTCCCAAGAACTTGTTGTTCTGTCGAGTGGCTATTAGTTACTGCTATAAGGTGTTTGACAAAGTTGTGCAAGCAGATGATTCCAGTTTTTTCCCAAGAACTTGTTGTTCTGTCGAGTGGCTATTAGTTACTGCTATAAGGTGTTTGACAAAGTTGTGCAAGCAGATGATTCCAGTTTTTTCCCAAGAACTTGTTGTTCTGTCGAGTGGCTATTAGTTACTGCTATAAGGTGTTTGACAAAGTTGTGCAAGCAGATGATTCCAGTTTTTTCCCAAGAACTTGTTGTTCTGTCGAGTGGCTATTAGTTACTGCTATAAGGTGTTTGACAAAGTTGTGCAAGCAGATGATTCCAGTTTTTTCCCAAGAACTTGTTGTTCTGTCGAGTGGCTATTAGTTACTGCTATAAGGTGTTTGACAAAGTTGTGCAAGCAGATGATTCCAGTTTTTTCCCCAAGAACTTGTTGTTCTGTCGAGTGGCTATTAGTTACTGCTATAAGGTGTTTGACAAAGTTGTGCAAGCAGATGATTCCAGTTTTTCCCGAAGAACTTGTTGTTCTGTCGAGTGGCTATTAGTTACTGCTATAAGGTGTTTGACAAAGTTGTGCAAGCAGATGATTCCAGTTTTTTCCCAAGAACTTGTTGTTCTGTCGAGTGGCTATTAGTTACTGCTATAAGGTGTTTGACAAAGTTGTGCAAGCAGATGATTCCAGTTTTTTCCCAAGAACTTGTTGTTCTGTCGAGTGGCTATTAGTTACTGCTATAGGTGTTTGACAAAGTTGTGCAAGCAGATGATTCCAGTTTTTTCCCAAGAACTTGTTGTTCTGTCGAGTGGCTATTAGTTACTGCTATAAGGTGTTTGACAAAGTTGTGCAAGCAGATGATTCCAGTTTTTCCCAAGAACTTGTTGTTCTGTCGAGTGGCTATTAGTTACTGCTATAAGGTGTTTGACAAAGTTGTGCAAGCAGATGATTCCAGTTTTTTCCCAAGAACTTGTTGTTCTGTCGAGTGGCTATTAGTTACTGCTATAAGGTGTTTGACAAAGTTGTGCAAGCAGATGATTCCAGTTTTTTCCCAAGAACTTGTTGTTCTGTCGAGTGGCTATTAGTTACTGCTATAGGGTGCTAGACAAAGTTGTGCAAGCAGATGATTCCAGTTTTTTCCCAAGAACTTGTTGTTCTGTCGAGTGGCTATTGACTACTGCTAATTATGGGTCAATGGCATTTTAATGATCAACACCTGCAATCTTTCTTGTAACATTAACTTGAGTAGATAATTGTTGCATCAGTTGTGTTATTTAGGTAAGGTAATGTTACATTAATGAGCTGCATAATTATCATTAACTTTTCATGGCTTCTTTGCAGAACTATCGATTGAGGTTTTTCTTACCTAGACTGTAATCTCACTGTGTTTTAATAGTTTGCTGTCCCAAATAAAAAACAGGTTCGTGTCTCATAAGTTCTCTCTTCATTTTCAGTCACGGAAAGTTTACAAACGAGATTAGGCAGCACTGAAGTGTGGCTACCATTATCCGTTGGATAAGCTTTAAAAATAGTTGTATAACAAACATGTAAAAGCAGTCAGGAGGCTTCAATGCCTCTAAAGTCGTTAAAATAGTCAATCCATTTCCCCTATAAAATCGTGCGTGTGTCATAATAAAGTAACAAAACAGAGTAACAATTTGGGACTATTCTGTCCCATTAGCAGCAATTCTTTTAATATGACGTCTTGCATATGAATGCGGTCCGAAGTTTGCAGGCCTTTGCCGACAGACGGGTAGAGGTTGACCATCACCGGTTGGATAAGCTCGGAAAAATAAATCTTTGTAAGCCTCTAAAAAGTCGTTAATATGGCCTCCTTCATTTTTTCAATAAAATTGGGGGTGGGGTGTTGTCGGGGAGATGCTGTAAAACTCATAGCAAAATAAAAACTGCTTTGGTGGCTATTTGCGTCGTCACGTGGGCCGATTATTATGCTGACATTTGGCATGTTATAAAGTCATATAAAACCTATGTAAAGTATCAGTTAATACGTTAATACGTCCATTCACTGTTTCTGCATAAAAAGCAAAAGACGTTTGTGCATTACTGAACATTGGGAGCGGTTAAACTGACAAGTTGCAATGCCTTTGCTAGTTTATAATGCCAGTCATTATTAGTAAACAAAAGTTTCTTCCGCTAAATTTTGTCATTTCTTAGAGATGTCTAACAGCATGTTTTTGCATATTAGGCCTGTATTAGGCCTCTAACGCGTTTAGAGACAAAGTTTAACCAGCTTTGTGCTTTTATACATAATAATAAAAAGTTGAAATTTAAGGGTTGAAAGTCAGTTCTAACTGTGTCAGTAAAATTAAGATTTCCTTTTTGTCAGGTTTAAATTATAAAAAAATCCGCTTACCAGGTCACACGCAAGGCCGGGACAGGCACCGCCTCCTGCTCCAGCGGACAGTTTGCCATTACGTAATGCCTGCCCCGACCCTCAATGGCATTGCCCTGACCTCCGCAGTGTTCGTAATTTCGGCACCTTCGCCTAAAAGAGACAAAAATAATTTTCATTTTTCTACAAAACGTGCTGTCATTTTGTCAAACAGCAAAAAAGACTACAAAACTTATATGATGGGAAGATGCACTTCCGGTTTAATAACTTTATGGATAAACCTATTTGCTGGTATAAAATCGGGATTGCGTATCCCAATTTTTCCACTCCAAAAAAAATCTCTGAAAAATCTGCATGTTAGAAGTTAATAAAACTACATGAGAAATTGTTGGAACTAAATGACTCCTATTTGCTGGCAATTTGTTAAGCATGTGTTTGAAGAACTGATCACTCTTAACGCACAAGTTCAACTCTGGTAGGTTTATTATAAACATTGACACACAAGCTGACATATTGGACATCTCCAAATGGAAAGAAAACTAAATCAAATGTCAATTTTCTAGTGTAGAAAGCACAAATTTGCACATCGAACTGAAAAGAAACAGCAAATATTTTGTTGCTATGCGTTATTCAAGAGTAAAAGTTTCGGGGGTTAGCTCAATTGTAATGTGTTCGTTTCCCATCCTGGAGGTCGCGGGTTCAATTCCTGACACGTAAGAGTAAAGTTTTAATTACCGCTCGTTCTGCCAAGCGGGTTCTATCAAGACTACTTTGAAAATAAGCTGTTATCATTGTACTATTAGTGTCCTAAACATTATTAAGGACAATTATAAATATTATTATTTATATAGCCATAGATTATTCATGTCTAAAACGTTTTAACCAAAAATAGATTAAATCATATTCAAGTTACCCATGACTTCTTGGACAAAAATTGCTAAGTTGGTAGGTCAGTTGTTCAGTTACGGTTCACAACTACTCGAGTAAATCTTGTGCTCAATTAAGAAACAGCAGAATTTAGCAAACCGTCTCTTACAGCAGCTAAATGAACTACTGCAACCAACATAGTAAAAGACTTGCTATGACGGTAGAAAACCACAATTATTATGAATGTTGATACACATTAAACTCCAGAAGACAAGAAAGTAAATAGCTGGAACTCAGTCTGGTTTTGAAACAGAGACATTTGAATTACAAAAACAATTTCATAACCACTAGGTCATCATGTTTCCTGATGACTATGACATTCGCTTTTCCTTCTTCCTTCCATGCCTCTCTCTCTCCCATCTCTCTCTCTCTCTCTCTCTCTCCCCCATCTCTCTCTCTAAATGATTACCATTACCATCACCAACATCATCACCATCACCACCATCATCATCATCATCACCATCATTATCATCATCACCATCATTATCACCATTGTCATCATCACCATCATTATCATCATCAGCATCATTATCACCATCGTCATCATCATTCTTATCATTATCATTATACTACGATACAAAAAATAGTGATGTAACTTTAAATGATTCTTGATGTCATTTGCTATAATCATTTTTCCTTTTGGTACAATAATTAACTATCGAAAAATCAGTAATATCTCGGATGGAATGAAATGTCCAGAGACAACGTTCCAGTTCGTGTCGATTAAGACGATATGAAAACTCCATGAAATGATTGTAATAAGCTAGCTGTTAACAAGCTAGCTTTGCTTCACAAAGACTAAACGGTAAAGTTTTGTGTAAAGTAAACAAAAACGAAAACTATAGCCACGAGGGGGCAAAATGAACGGTTCTACTACTGAAAAAGCTAATTTGTAATTATAATCGTGTCTACTTACACTGGCTTTGGCTTGCTCTGGCGTTCTTCCAGGGGTGGCCGAGCCACCACCCCTGCCTGGAGCTCGCGTCGTCGCTGCTCCTGGTACCTCCACGCACAGGCAGACGTAGACCTGTGCGTGGCGTACCGGGGGTTGATGTTGCCCCGCCCCCCCGCACTGGGTGAACCAATGACATCTGAAAAAAGAAGAAAAACGTCATTTCATTTTACTAGTTTAACAGTAAAAGTAAACAACAGCGGTTAATACAAGACAGTAATATTATAAGAGAATACATATATATAAAGTCTATGATAAAATAAATAAGTTATTAAGTTGTTGTGTAAACTAGGGTATGTAGTAAATTTGATTTGACTCTTTTATCACTGTAATAACTATTTTATATTGTTTAAAGTTTTGTTGCAAGAAAAACGATGTTCTGTTTACTGGCAGCAAAGTCTTCAGGTTATTGAGAATGTAGAAATTTTAATGATTGCAAACACAACAGACGTGGGGCTGGCTTGTTAACTTAAAATGTTTCAAAAATAAATTGTAAGATGATCCTGTAAAAAGTCATATAAATAAAGAATAATCTTACACCACACGAGACTATTAACAGCAGAAAAATATTTCTGTATGTTTGGACAACGGTACATATGCAGAAGATAAAAAAGTAAATGGAAAGGTTTTCTGGCTAAAAAGCAAAATTTCTTTACTTACCGCTTAGGCATATCCAATAATCCAGAAAAAAATCGTGACTCTTCAATCTGAAATAAGCAAAAAAATGAAGTGTTATTTACGGCTCGGTCAGCTAAAACCATTTTAGCAATGTCAAGATTCTAACTGCACAGGATCTAGAGTTCGAATCGCACGAGTTTCATGACGATCCGATCATTTGTTACAGAAATACAAGAGAAAAACCTATTGTGGACAGTGGACGAATAGACACACGGACACAGTAGGGTCATTTAAAATTTAAAAATTCAACAAGAAAATAGTCAAACTTACCAAATTAAATTTCGCAGCTAATACACGTGTATTTGAAAAAATAACAACTTTTAATTACATGCAATAAACGTTAACTTTCTTATAATTTTATAGCAGCTCTAATGTTAATATACAGGGTCAAAATAAGTAATAACGAATATGAAGGCTTGATGAACAAAAGGGGAATCCATCTTTATCCATTCACTGTTTCTAGTTTTAGGCAGGCCTAATTTTGTCAAACCCTTGTACAAATATACAGTTATCTTTCGCTTATCAATAAACTAAGGTTTGTTACAAGTTTTTTTTACTTATAATAGTAAATTCCCTATTATTTTAATTATGTCTAACCTCCACAACCACTTCCGGAAGAGGTAGTACTTTAACAAAAACTAAAAGACAGTCGTGCTCTAGAACTCTTACTGTGGAATGAGAGACAGCTACTTCCTTGAAAATCATTTGAGGGTTTTTTAGTTTTGCCGTCTCCCAGGAAACGAGAGATAGCCACGTTCTAGATAAGTGAAATGAAAGTTGTTCATACTTTAGAAACAAACCCATATCCTCCCATGCCCTCTTTGTAATGAAAGTCAGTCATGCTTTTAGAAGGAAGCCATGTCCTCCCATGCCCTCTGTGTAATGAAATTCAGTCATGCTTTTAGAAGAGAGCCATGTCCTCCCATCCCCTCTGTGTAATGAAATTCAGTCATGATTTTAGAAGGAAGCCATGTCCTCCCATCCCCTCTGTGTAATGATAGTCAGTCATGATTTTAGAAGAGAGCCATGTCCTCCCATCCCCTCTGTGTAATGAAAGTCAGTCATGATTTTAGAAGAGAGCCATGTCCTCCCATCCCCTCTGTGTAATGAAAGTCAGTCATGCTTTTAGAAGGAAGCCATGTCCTCCCATCCCCTCTGTGTAATGAAAGTCAGTCATGATTTTAGAAGAGAGCCATGTCCTCCCATCCCCTCTGTGAAATGAAATTCAGTCATGCCTTAGAAAGCCATGTCTGCCCATCCCCTGTGTGAAAGGGAAAACAGTTATCCCAACAAAGTATATGTTAAAGGGAAAGTCTACATTTTTCGTGAAACTTCCATTGTATATAAATACATTTTTTTTACTGGTTGAATCAATGTTAATAGTTCGTAAAATAAGGAGGAAACAAGGTTGGAGTGGGATGGACAACCTGCAGTCTCCTCCCGGCCCATCTTTCCTTTCCTTGACGAGAGCCTGAAGTTCCTTCATTTCCTTTTAAATGTTCCCGTTATCTTTAAAAGAAATATTTCGTAGAATTTGCTAAACTCCACGCTGTACTGAAAAAGTTCTAACCAGAAATTTGTTACCACAAGTCACGATTTTGTTAACTTAAAATGCTTCCCAAAAGTACACCGAGTTCTGACATTGAGCTATTAACCTCTGATTCTATTTACGAACTAATATGGTACAGAACCTTAGTGGTATACATTCTGTACATGCAGATTTATACTTCTATGCATAGCGCGCGTGTATAGAAGTATGTACATGTACAGTGTATGTCGCTACTGTACAGAACAAACTTTCAGTAAAGACGGACAAGTCCTAGGCATTAACTGACTGACAGTTTCTTTCTACTAACATACTACTGTAAGTACTTGAGGGAAGCATATATTATTATGCAGTTTAAAGAACTGTACAAAAAGTTATGCGGTTTAAAGAACTACAGAAAGCTATGCAGCTTAAAGAACTGTACAGAAAGTTATGCAGCTTAAAAGAACTGTACAAAAAGTTATGCGGTTTAAAGAACTGTACAGAAAATTATGCAGTTTAAAGAACTGTACAAAAAGTTATGCGGTTTAAAGAACTGTACAGAAAATTGTGCAGTTTAAAGAACTGTACAAAAAGTTCTGCGGTTTAAAGAACTACAGAAAGCTATGCAGTTGAAAGAACTGTACAGTGATTTCAAATTTTTATGCAGATCATTTAGATCCCTGTTCAAAAGTAACTTCCCATATTTTGTCCATTACCTTACGAATAATTCAAAACCTGATTCACCCCCCAGCCTAACCTTGTTAATTGCAGGCCTTTCACAAATTATTTAATAATACTTTAGTCTAATATTTGCAAAATCCATCTTTATTTTTGTAAAGCATTTCATTTATAAGCTTTTTAGGCTGTGACTAGCAAGTGTTTTGCTAACTGGTTGTGCCGCCTGGTGTTTGCTTTTTGTTGAACTAGCTTTAGGGCGAAATTAGTAATCTTGGCAATTGAAGTGAAGTTAACCAGAGCTAAGACTAGAAAGTAGTTAGATGAGTGACCACTACTAAAATCACATACGCTAAAATATGGCTGACTTTGTTTAGGAATCGAAATTTTATACAGTAAAGACTAGATAGCACACGGATTAGTCGTCGTTACTAAAATCATATTAGCCAAAACATGGCTGACCTAGTTTAGCAATCGAAGCTAGAGACCCGATAGTAAATGGATGGGTGACCATATCAAAATCACAGTTCACCTTCCTGGTCCAATGTCTACTCTTAGATGATTAGTTTTCATAAAGAGTCTAGTTGCAGTCCCTCCACAACAACGTGACCTTGCAGTTGAATGCAAAAATATCCCTAATCTTAAACTCCTGTCTCTTAAGCAGCAGAACAAATCTGGCAAAGCCATTTGAAGTTAATTTCTTGTCAGGTTTCAGTGTTGATTATTTTCAATTTAATCAATTCAATTTTGATCCTACAATCGTTAATGAAGCTTTTTTCTGTAATTTTTTCTATAATTGTTGGTATGAGTTCAATACCGATAACTTTCAATTTTATCCACTGCAATTTCAATCGTTCAATCTTTAATGGAGTTTTTGTATGTGCTATAATTGTTAGTACGAGTTCAATACCGATAACTTTCAATTTTATCCACTGCAATTTCAATCGTTCAATCTTTAATGGAGTTTTTGTATGTGCTATAATTGTTGGCACGAGTTCAATGCCGATAACTTCCAATTTTATCCACTGCAATTTCAATCGTTCAATCTTTAATAGAGTTTTTGTATGTGCTATAATTGTTAGTACGAGTTCAATGCCGATAACTTCCAATTTTGTTCACTGCAATTTCAATCGTTTTATCTTTAATGGAGTTCTTATATGTGCTATAATTGTTGGCACGAGTTCAATACCGATAACTTCCAATTTTGTTCACTGCAATTTCAATCGTTTTATCTTTAATGGAGTTTTTGTATGTGCTATAATTGTTGGCACGAGTTCAATGCCGATAACTTCCAATTTTGTTCATTGCAATTTCAATCGTTTAATCTTTAATGGAGTTTTTGTATGTGCTATAATTGTTGGCACGAGTTCAATACCGATAACTTCCAATTTTATTCACTGCAATTTCAATCGTTCAATCTTTAATAGAGTTTTTGTATGTGCTATAATTGTTAGTACGAGTTCAATGCCGATAACTTCCAATTTTGTTCACTGCAATTTCAATCGTTTAATCTTTAATGGAGTTCTTATATGTGCTATAATTGTTGGTGCGAGTTCAATACCGATAACTTCCAATTTTGTCCACAATCGTTCATCTTTAATGGAGTTTTTTCGATGCTGTAATTGTTGGTACAGTTTCATTGATGATTACTTTCAGTTTTTTGCTCGAGTTTTAAATGTGCAATCTTTAAGGAACCTTCTTTCGTACTGTATTTTTCAATGATTATGTTCAGTTTCAACAAGGGCATTTTGATCATGTAATCTTTAAATAGCGGCTGTTTTCTGTACCGTTATTGTTGGTACAGTTTCAATGCCGACTGTTACGTTCAACTTTATCAAGCAGTTTTAACAGTGCAATGTTTAATAACGTGCATTTCTCCATATGTCATGACAGGAGTATTTCCCTGATGGCTCAATATTTTTTGAAATATTCTAGTTTCGGTGCTGTGTCATGCCACTTTATGTGATATATTAGCAGTAGTTGCCACCACTGTTATCAGTTTTACTTGTTTACTGCTTTAGTACTGATTAATAATCAGTGATTCTGTTCAATTTCATCAAGAGAATTTTTTAAAATATTCCGTTTCTCTCTTATAAGGCATTTGTCGCATCACGTTATCATGTCTCTTCATTTGTCGCTTTGATGGCAGTTTTTTTCGTTACTATCACATCATTTTATGCGACTCGTTGATGATGGTACTTTCCATCACTGTTCTATAACATCCATCACTATACTGTGACATGGCTATGTATCATGTTACTCGATGAAAACATTAATAGTGACTCGCATCACGTTATCATGTCTCTTCATTTGATGCCTTGATGGCAGTTTTTTTCGTTACTATCACATTTTATGTGACTCGTTTATGATGGTAGTTTCCATCACTGTTCTATAACATCCATCACTATACTGTGACATGGCTATGTATCATGTTACTCGATGAAAACATTAATAGTGACTCGCATCACGTTATCATGTCTCTTCATTTGATGCCTTGATGGCAGTTTTTTTCGTTACTATCACATCATTTTATGTGACTCGTTTATGATGGTAGTTTCCATCACTGTTCTATAACATCCATCACTATACTGTGACATGGCTATGTATCATGTTACTCGATGAAAACATTAATAGTGACTCGCATCACGTTATCATGTCTCTTCATTTGATGCCTTGACGGCAGTTTTTTTCGTTACTATCACATCATTTTATGTGACTCGTTTATGATGGTAGTTTCCATCACTGTTCTATAACATCCATCACTATACTGTGACATGGCTATGTATCATGTTACTCGATGAAAACATTAATAGTGACTCGCATCACGTTATCATGTCTCTTCATTTGATGCCTTGATGGCAGTTTTTTTCGTTACTATCACATTTTATGTGACTCGTTTATGATGGTAGTTTCCATCACTGTTCTATAACATCCATCACTATACTGTGACATGGCTATAACATACATCACTATACTGTGACATGGCTATAACATCCATCACTATACTGTGACATGGCTGTGTATATTGTTACTCGATGAATCTGTAATGTGATCTTTATCGCTCTACTACAATCTCATTTCATATGGAATCTATCACTACATTTTTTTCATGAACCAGTAATGTTAATTTCCATCATTTTGTCATACAAAGATTTGTCCATCCTTTTCCAGCATATGAGGAATAATGGCTGAATGTTTCTTCTATGAAAATAATTACTATTATGACACACAACCTTGTATATAGTCAAGCTGTTATTTTGACTATAGGCATCAAGTTTGCCACGTTGCATAATTTAAACCTTGTATATAGTCAAGCTGTTATTTTGACTATAGGCATCAAGTTTGCCACCTTGCATAAATTAAAGATGTTGCCTAATATCGTAACCATGGCTGTCCATGTATAGATAACGTTTGAATGTACAATCAATTAAATATGGCTGAAATATGTGTCGCCATGTTGTTAAAAATTAGCTTCCCACCGCCTGGTCACTATCGGCATGGGAGGGGGATCAATTCTATTATGAACACTTTTGACGCTTCGAATCATTAAAACGTTTTAAGCGTTCTTTGAACAATTACGCTTCTTAATTAACAATAATTAAAGCAACATTGGTGCTTCAAATCTTTAAAATGTTTTGAGCGTACTTTGAACAATTACGCTTCTTAATTAAAGCACCAGAAATAGAAATTATTATTAATGATTATTGTTTTCAATCCCCCTCCCCCTGCTCTTCAGAAAATTCCTCCTCATCGGCTCGGTAACTGCCGCCTCACAAACATCCAGCATCATCAGCATCATGGTCACTCTATCTTATAAATAGTTAGTTTTTATGCACAACTTGTATACGATACAGTGCAACTTACTTAACATACTGTAGCTTAATAAATAGTTTTTATGCACAACTTGTATACGATACAGTGCAACTAACTTAACATACTGTAGCTTATACAATATACTGCAGTTTTTAGAAATACTACAGCTTAAAGGACATGTAAAAATTAATAGAATATATTGCAGTTTGCATGATATATTGCAGTTTCTAAAAATACATCGTCTTATAGGGGATACGTTAACAATTAATAGAATATAGTGCAGCTTGTATGGTATATTGTAGTTTGTTGAAGGTTGCAGTTTCTAGAAATATTGCAGCTTATAGGATATGTTACAATTAATAGAATATACTGCAGTTGCTACGATATATTGCAGTTAACAGAATATTGCAGCATATAGGATATGTTACCATTAATAGAATGTACTGCAGCTGCTGTGATGCATTGCAGTTAACAGAATATTGCAGCATATAGTGTATGTTACCATTAATAGAATATATACTGCTGTTGCTACGATATATTGCAGTTAATAGAATATTGTAACAGAATATTGCAGCTTATAGGACGTGTTACCATTAATAGAATATACTGCAGTTGCTACGATATATTGCAGTTAACAGAATATTGCAGCATATAGTGTATGTTACCATTAATAGAATATACTACAGTTGCTACGATATATTGCAGTTAATAGAATATTGCAGCTTATTGGATATGTGACAATTAATAGAATATATTGCAGCATATATTGCACTTTAGAATACAATGCACTGCAGAAAATTTGTGTTGAATGTCAACTTTAAATATTATGCGAAATATGTAAGCACTTTTATATTTTTATATTAAAAAATCCGAGAAACTGTAATGTATCCGCTGATGATGCTGAAGCTCTAAATTGCAAATAGCAATTAACGTTCAAATTGAAACGTAATTCTCCAAGCTTAAGGAGAGAAGTTTGGGTCATCTTGCACTGGCTTTTGACTTGGCACATCCTCACAGTACAAAGCTGTCTTGCACTGGCTTTTAACGTGCCAACATTGAAATAACCTCCAAAGAGAAACTGTGTTAGCTTTTTGCTGACATTAAAATGAATATTTTTGCTCATAACAGGAGAAGTTGAATCTTGAACTTGTTCGCAATGTCAGAATGAGCATTTTTGAACATCAAAAAAATGTTCAGTTGAACATATTTGGAACGTTTTGAACGTTTTTTCTACATATATTTTAATGAACATAATAGTAATCATAACAAAAATACGGAGTCCTCCATGGGTCCAGTTACCGAGCCTTCATAAGTACATAATATAGCAGCTTAACTCTTAGTATAACCACTGCTATAACTACAGAATTATGTAAATATGTAAATGCAGAAGTTTTTTGAATATTGTTTGATGAAATGATACAAATTGGAGTTTTTTACTTTTTTCTCCATTGTAAATAGTTTGATGAAATCATTTGACTTGTTCTTGAAATGTAAATTGGAGTTTTTGACTTTTTTCTCCATTGTAAATAGTTTGATGAAATGATTTGACTTGTTCTTGAAATGTAAATTGGAGTTTTTTTACTTTTTTCTCCATTGTAAATAGTTTGATGAAATGATTTGACTTGTTCTTGAAATGTAAATTGGAGTTTTTTTACTTTTTTCTCCATTGTAAATAGTTTGATGAAATGATTTGACTTGTTCTTGAAATGTAAATTGGAGTTTTTTTACTTTTTTCTCCATTGTAAATAGTTTGCTGAAATGATTTGACTTGTTCTTGAAATGTAAATTGGAGTTTACTTTTTTCTCCATTGTAAATAGTTTGCTGAAATGATTTGACTTGTTCTTGAAATGCAAATTGGAGTTTTTTTACTTTTTTCTCCATTGTAAATAGTTTGATGAAATGATTTGACTTGTTCTTGAAATGTAAATTGGAGTTTACTTTTTTCTCCATTGTAAATAGTTTGCTGAAATGATTTGACTTGTTCTTGAAATGCAAATTGGAGTTTTTTACTTTTTTCTCCATTGTAAATAGTTTGATGAAATGATTTGACTTGTTCTTGAAATGTAAATTGGAGTGTTTTTATGTTTACTCATGTAATGTTAGTATGTTTGCTTAACCCTTGTAGGGTCACGATTCCCCGCCCCCCACACCATAATTGCTTATTGCTTGTAAATAAACAATTTGTATTTAAACAAATCAGATACTTTTATTCTGCTTGTATACTCCCATAAATGATGTTTAAACTAAATGTATAATTGCAGGAAAAACGTTGTATTAACGAGAACACACAACATTTTAACAACGCATTTAATGACACACCACAAGCAGTTGCTGGGTCAGCTTTTCAACAACATTTTAACAACGCATTTAATGACACACCACAAGCAGTTACTGAGTCAGCTTTCAACAACATTTTAACAACGCATTTAATAACACACCACAAGCAGTTACTGAGTCAGCTTTCAACAACATTTTAACAACGCATTTAATAACACACCACAAGCAGTTACTGAGTCAGCTTTTCAACAACATTTTAACAACGCATTTAATAACACACCACAAGCAGTTACTGGGTCAGCTTTTCAACAACATTTTAACAACGCATTTAATGACACACCACAAGCAGTTACTGGGTCAGCTTTTCAACAACATTTTAACAACGCATTTAATAACACACCGCAAGCAGTTACTGGGTCAGCTTTTCAACAACATTTTAACAACGCATTTAATAACACACCGCAAGCAGTTGCTGGGTCAGCTTTTCAACAACATTTTAACAACGCATTTAATAACACACTACAAACAGTTGCTGGGTCAGCTTTTCAACAACATTTTAACAACGCATTTAATAACACACCACAAACAGTTGCTGGGTCAGCTTTTCAACAACATTTTAACAACGCATTTAATAACACACCACAAACAGTTGCTGGGTCAGCTTTTCAACAACATTTTAACAACGCATTTAATAACACACCACAAGCAGTTACTGAGTCAGCTTCTTATAAGATCCATATTAAAAAACGAGCGATTATTACACGTTTACGGCTAAAATATTTGATAATAAAAAAGTAAACAATGACTTAGTATTGCATGTTGTGAAAATGGGTGGAGGTGGTACGTTTTGTTTGCTGTTTTCACGCTTGCTTTTTGCTTACTGGGTTGCTAGTTCGTTCATTCGCTTGTTTAGTTGCTTAACTACCTGTTTTTAACGTTTGCTTGCTTGCTCATTTGCTTGATTACCTGCTTATGTTTCTTGTTTTAATTTTACTTTTGCTTAGTTGTTTGCTCCCTTTTTGTTCTTACAAAAATATGAATTAATATATTATATTATTAATAATTTAAAATGTTCGCACAAGCTGGTAAAACGACACGGGTTAGCTGTCCCAAGGTCCACTTGCCACACATTTCATTTGCGATTCTTAATTTAAACTACTACAATAATGTGTGCTGCCACCTACATTTAAAATTATTATGGAACTGGAGTCGAAGTTTAATCCAGGTTGTGGCCTTGGCCAGTGCTGCTCAGTCACCTGTACCTGCTGGGCTTCCCATATATGGGAATGTAGATTGCCAGTAAATTTCACTAGCCAATCAGGTAAGCTCAGTGGGTGCATGTGACTTGGGTAGCTCTGCATGGGTCTTTTTTTCTTGAGCATTGCTGTTGAATGGTCTTTCACAGTTAAACACAATTTCATATTCTTTATTTTAACCACCAGATTGAGTCAGTCTACAATAGTCTACACTAACTTCAGTCTAATATACTTTAAACTCTCTACAAATTCAATCCTTCTACGCTTTTATACTTTATTTAAGCACTGGATATTCGATTGTGAATGAATGTTTGTTAACTAAAGCCAGGTTTGTGGCATTTCAAACAGGTTTGGTTTCAATCTTTCTCTGACAGTAAATTAAACCAGTTTTAAATATCCAATTGTGAGTGAGTGTGAACATAGTGCCCTCGACCTGAGACCCTCAACTAGCAACAATGCGCGTTTATTCAAGTAGTGTTCTGATCTTCAATGTTGTTCTTTTGTCTTTTGCAGTATAACCTCAGCAATCACTAACTCTGTGCCCTCGACCTGAGACCCTCAACTAGCAACAATGCGCGTTTATTCAAGTAGTGTTTTGATCTTCAATGTTGTTCTTTTACCTTTTGCAGTATAACCTCTTCCACCGTACGAAAAACTACCAGTAGTCCTACTTCCGCAGCCGGCCGCCATTGTTGTCGTGTATTTACAAATATAATTAGTTACATATTTACAATACATACATCAATATAATAACACACAAAATTATACAACGGGAAAACAAAACAATAAACAGACAGAAATGAGAATTATTAACTTAAATAATTGTACTTGAAAGTGCCAAACAATTATTTGTATATAATTAATCCTCCATCATAAACGTTGAAATTTCATTTAATTCAGTCAAGGTACAAAAAGAGAAATCTCTTGCTTTTATTGCATTTCAAATATCCACGGCCGGAGACTAGAAATTTGATCTTCAGTTAGTTTGCTTTCCTCTTTAAATATGTCGGACGGTTACGTTAATTACGTTGTGCAATTAATATTTAATTGTAATTTCTTCATTTGGTTGCATTAGGCAGATGGGCACAAAGCATTAAAATCATCATATAGTTAAGCACATACACGTGACAGTCTAACATTTCCTGTTGTTCATCTACTACGCTGCCGGCTTGTAAGATGCCTCACGTTCTTGCACGTGCTTTCGTTATTGTGCTGCCATCTGTTAGCGGCAAATATCCTCGTCGGTCCCAGAGTTTGCTGATCGTTATAAATCGATCAATTTCATAACAGAGGATACTGTTAGACTGATAACCATAATCCAATTGATCATTTTCGAAAATCTCGTCGGGAAGAGGGGGGTTTCGTTGTCCTCCTTGGGGGACACTGGGTCGCTAATTCAACAAGGCGGAAGTATTCACTTTTTAAAAAACTATGTATCTATAGATGAAATCTCAAACAAATTTACAATGATTAGATGCAAAACTGGATACATACAGTATTTTTCGATTCAGAATGCACAGCAGTGGCCTTACTGTCCTTCTGGGGGGACACTGGGTCACAAATAGAACAGAAAACTGAAACTCAACTTTATTCAGTTGAGTTTATTTTTGTGGAAATTTTCAAAACAATTCCGCGGATCAGGTTGCACGCAGAAAAATAATCCGCATTTGACACACATTATTCTGGTGTTCCGTGTACAGTTTTTCTGTCTACACCTAGCCGAATTCTTCATGTCGACCGCACGGGGTAAATGCTGCGATAAAACTTTCTTGCAGCCTTCAGTGGGTAGCGGGACACGTTTTTTCACGTCCGTAGTGTTCTCATCGCTCTCCGTGCCGCTGCTGCTGTTGTTTGTAATAAGAGGCTCTTCAGCTAACCGCATTTTAAAATTTAAGAACTACAGTTTATCCTTCTTTACGTTTTCATCAGTTTTTTCTCGTCCCATCGATACTGGATCCAAGAATTAACTGCCACTACAATTCAGTGGTACCCAACCTTTTCCTTGCCAAGTACCCCTTCTAAATGTGGCGATCTTCAGCATACCCCCACCTGATATTTTTCAACAAATCGTTTGAAAAACCAGTTTCCAGAAAACAACGATTAATATTATCGACAATACTGTGAAAAAAATGTGATACAATAGATTACATTACAATTACATTACTGGTAGGCAGTTATTAAAATGTACAGCACAAACAAAGCGACAAAATATAAGCTTTTCGTGGGCCGGTAAAAGTATTTTCTAGCGCACTGCGCAGGAATGATATTGTTTGTGAAATATTGCCTAATCTGTAGAAAGAATATCGCGATGCTGCAACTTGGTGTATTTTACCCTTTTCACCGGCTACAGAAAGAAAAAAATGTGTCGATCTGACACACCTTCTGCGTACCCCTGGCATTGCTGTTGCGTACCCCCGGTTGGGAACCACTGCACTACATCAATAAAATGCATGATAGTTCTCACAGTCCATTTCCTGGATTTAGCACCACTTCCATAAAAAGCTAGCATACGATCACACAAGTCCACTCCACCCATTTTATCATTGTACATTTATAAACGATCCCTTAGCATTTATTCCTGATACCACTTTAAACAATAGAACACACAATTTAAAGCAAATTACAGTAAACAATAAATTTGGAAATAACTCCATATCAAAACAGGCCATACATTTATGGAACTTACTACCCAGTGAAATAAAACTAATAGAATCTCTCCACCACTTTAAAAAGAAATTAAAACAATATCAATATAACAGGTTTCAACTTCCACATTGTGCATCTGATACTAATCTACACAGACTCATCTTTCATCTACCCCCGCCCCTCCCCTGACTCCATAAAACGATTAAAAATGTAAAATTAAAAAAAAATTATGCAATGTAAAACATGTTTCTGTTAATTGTGTCATATTAAATGTATATATAGTGTAAAATATGTCATGTAAAATTTAATGTACTTTTGTAATATTGTTTTGTAAAAATATTTTAATATTGTGTTTGTAAATATGTTCATTTATTGTACATAATTAGGCCTTAGTTTTGCACTTTAGTTTTTTTTAGTCTGCACTGGACGCATTTGTCTTGAACAGTGCTGTTATCTTAACATTACGCTGAGGCTTACTCAATTTTATTATAATGAGTGAACTATTTTAATGACAAATAAAGAATTTATATATATATATATATATATATATATATATATATACAATGTAAGGTCTATCCACATCAACATAATCCCTGTTTTTCTTTGACCACCTTCTACACGTGTCATTTGGCGAATCGTTGTGTGCGGTAGAAGCTAACAGTACAGGTTTATTGTCCTGCCAATTTACTATGCACATTTTTTATCATTACGCACTGAAACGATCTTACTTCTGCGTGGTCCAGTCACTATACGTGGTATGTGGGCCGTAGCAGGGACGTTTTTGCTCATGACAGCCCCCGTACTTTGTACGCCCTTTTCTAATAGTCTGTCAAGCAGTTGCACAGGTGTAAAATACCTATCAAAGTACAAACGCTGGCCAGCAACAAGTGTTTCAGCCAGTCGCAGGACAGAGAGACCACCTATGCCCAATTTAAATCGTTTTAGTCTGTTATCTTCAGCTGCACCTGGGAGACTGTCCTTCCCTTGAAATATCTGAAAATCCAACACTGTGCCTTCAGGTGATGCCAGCACAAAGACTTTCAGACCCGTCGGGTTCGGTTTTCCTTTGACATACTGGCGAAGTGAGGATTTCCCAGTAAAGGGAATCATTTGTTCGTCAATGCTCACTTCCATTGTTCGAGGCAATGTAAGGCAAGTCGCCCTGATTTTATTTAGGAAAGGTCGCAGACGCCAGAGTTTATCAGTATTTTTCTGAGCATCACTCACAGTATAGTCATTGACGAAATCTGTAGATTCTAACACGAGCATCTGCTTATACACGATTACGGCGTTGAAGATACCGGTTGTCCAAATTATGTAGATGACTCCGGTTCTCGTCTGATCACCGTAGTTAAGCGACGTAAGGGCGGGTTAGTACTTGGATGGGTGACGGACTAGGAATACCAGGTGCTGGAGGTAAATAAGTAAGTAAGTAAGTAAGTAAGTAAGTAAGTAAGTAAGTAAGTAAGTAAGTAAGTAAGTAAGTAAGTAGGTAGGTAGGTAGGTAGGTAGGTAGGTAGGTAGGTAGGTAGGTAGGTAGGTAGGTAGGTAGGTAAGTAGGTAGGTAGGTAGGTAGGTAGGTAGGTAGGTAGGTAGGTAGGTAAATAAGTAAGTAAGTAAGTAAGTAAGTAAGTAAGTAAGTAAGTAAGTAAGTCAGTCAGTCAGTCAGTGTTATGACTAAAATTAGAAACAAAACACGTAACATGATTCTTCTATTTAACAATAGCTACGTTTTGGGATAACGAGCACTGCATTTGTCTTAGATCTTCTTGTACGTATGCCATTGTCTGACACGTACTGCATGTGCCACATTTATTATGGTTTTGTTGAATATTCAGAACTCGTGTTCTGTGCATAATTTGTCAAAAAGTTATTGAAAGAATATCGTCTTAAACTGCCGAAACCCCAAACACCAAATATGACACAACAAACAAGACAAACGTACAAAAAATGTACAGAATAATTGAATTATCCATATTTGGAAAATAAGTGTAACTACATCAAATGGAATTGACCGGTTTCGAACAAACTGTTCATTATCAAAGCATCTAAAACAAGTAAGTTTACCAGAATTTAGAAACAACATCGAAATACAATTCAGTAGTTAGATAGCCAAAAGACTTATTATATACCATTATATAGATAATTTAACAATTTACCTTAAATATTACGTATTTTAATTGGTATGAAACTATGCTACATGCCACAAACAAACAGTAGTTAATAGCCAAAAGATATATGTTATAATATTATATAGATAATTTAACAATTTATCTTACAGATTACATATCTTGATTGGTACGAAACTATGCTACATGCCACAAACAAACAGTAGTTAATAGCCAAAAGATATATGATATAATATTATATAGATAATTTAACAATTTACCTTAAATATTACATATTTTAATTGGTATGAAACTATGCTATACTCCACAAACAAACAGTAGTTAATAGCCAAAAGATATATGATATAATATTATATAGATAATTTAACAATTTACCTTAAATATAACGTATCTTAATTGGTATGAAACTATGCTATACTCCACAAACAAACAGTAGTTAATAGCCAAAAGACTTATGATATACCATTATATAGATAATTTAATAATTTATTTTGCAGATTACATATCTTGATTGGTATGTATAAATGTATAGAATAGGAATTTGTTAAGACACATCACGAGGCCACTTGTATTACTTTTTTCAATCCACATCAGTTTAGCAGGAAGGCAAAATAGAAATGTAGTTAAATTAAACGTTTAGTTTAATTTCATTAATCGTTCTGAGAATGTATAGAGAGATTCACTTGCAATTTATAAGTACACAGCGCCACCTCGCAAAATAAGTGTGTTGCGAGTGACACGAGTACTCTATTCAAGATGGCCGCCAACAACACAAAGACTTGTTATCAAAACAACAGCATATAAGTGCAAAGTCTACGAGTAAAACAACAAACAACACAACAGTGATGCAAATAAATGTTGTTTGTATTTTCTTTGTGCCTGTTTGATACAAGCACTTTCCAAAAGCGTCGCATTAATTGGAACGCGTTCTGAACAGGAAATCATTTAAAATATGCTTAACTTCATTAAAAAGTTTGTGAATAAGCCATGATGTTTGCCTAGCATCGCCATTTATAAAGTTCAACAAATCGTTAAGTTGATCCTCTGTCAAGGAACAGACTCTCCTTATTTCTGGTGGCACGGCTGTGCAGCTTGATGAAGATAACTCAAGGTTTCCCATAAGTCCACTTTGTACGTCATCAACACCCCACGTGAAAATGTAGGAATCATCGGTGTATGTGCAGGACTCTCTCAGAGTATCTGGAAGGCAAACAATGTGACGGTCGTGTCATAATGAATATATACCAAGACGTTGTAGAACAAATATGGCGAAACATTTCATTAGCTATATGGGACCAGTCCTATGGAATAGACTAAGCCGCAATTCGAAATGTAGTCACTCCTTTTCAACTTTTAAAAAAACCGTCGGAAAAGAAATATTTCAAAAGTATTGAGAGTAACACAGTTTGATAATGGTAATCACCTGTATTCTTTTACCCCAGTAATCTTAATAAAACGTGACTATGCTCAACAGGTTACTGAACACTTTATAATCATGATCACAGTTTTTCTTAGTTCTCGATCCATTTCATCTTTCATTTACTACTCCCCCCCACCCCCACTTTTATGTATATATTATCATTATTTCATTATTTCAATTATTAATCATTTTTTAAAAGATTTCCACGTACAGTTTGGCCTGTCAAGCTATGCTTTTAGGCTCAAACTATATGCATCAAAATTATTCTGTAACGTAATTTGCACATGTATATGCTGCATTTTGTAATTTCTGGATAATACTGCATTTATATTTAGATTTACTTCAGTGAAATTATCTGTATTTTTATTATAATTGTTAGATGCAGTGTGGAAATAAATAAACTTATAACTTATGATGTGCAAAAATTCTAAGTAATTGTCTCAGTTTCTATAATCAACAATATTTAACGGCATTAAAACACAGCAATCAGAAGTGCTCTTCCTGGCCATTTAATCTCTTAAGAACATTTAGTCGCTATGTCCTAATGTTTTGTTTATGTTAATTAGCCTTTTCACAATTCTAACGATTGATATTGATCGTTATAAAGTTCAAAGGTTAAGTGTACCAGACAACGCATTTTTTATAAATCTCTCTACGGCTAATGCAAAATTTAATAAAGTCCACTTAAAACAACGGACGTTACTGAAGTAATGTGGACGACGAGTTTGTTTTACTAAACGTCACGTGACCATTGTAGTTAAGATGTGTTGCTGTGGTGCACTTGATCTTTGAAATGCAGCAACTGCGCATGCGCGCTGTGAAAAGGCTTATTTGTAGACCTTTCATCCAGTGAGATACGTGATGGAACAATACAAGAATTACATTTCGAAATTAAACAGTTTTAAAAATCATAATTATACTAACTTATAGCATCAATGTCTAGTTTGCTGTCAGCGATTACAACTCCAGTAATCATCCCTGCAAAACTGTATTTTGGATCAATGGTGCCGGGATTTGTTTGATCCTGCCCAACAGTCAGACATCCTCCCATTAGTATCTGCCCGGTGAAGCATTGAACTCTCCTTCTGAATAACAAAACATCTCATTTCAGTGACATAAGTGTGAGAAGAATATGGGGCGTATGAAGACTACGACACCTTAGGCCTGTCCTGTCGGCTTCTATAGTGAATTTATAGTTGTTTATGTAATGAGCTGATCAAACAATTACTTGTGGTGTATTAGAAATGAGATTAACTTAGTTTCTGTGGGGTCATTATTAATTACACTTTATTTGCATAGTGCCTATATTCAAGTATCCTGCACAACTTCTCGTTGGATAATACCTTGCTCCTGCTTGCTGTGTGGCACTTATATGAATCTGCATTCAGCAACTGCCTGCGGTGTGTTATAAAATGTGCCCTTTGCATGAACATGAAAGTATAAACATTTTCCAAGGAGAATAAGAATTTTTTCTAAAATGTGACGCCTTCAAACTGGGGCGGCCTAGGCTATAGCTTAGTTAGAATATTGAATAAATTGCCCCTGGAGAAGAAGTAAACATTTTAACAACAACAACAACAACAACAATAATATTCTTTATTTAACATCGACTTTTGGGATGAACAATTAAAAAAAGCTTCAAAGAGCGATTATCGCCAAACGTAAATAATAAACTACAGAGACTATTATTACCTCACTTTTACTTTTGATGTCATGCACCAGGCAGGGCAACAGCAGCTACCATTTTTAAAATCTTGATTGATTGTGTTAAGTGTGTACTTTCTATCGCACTTGAAAATGGGCAGTATACGAAAAATCATCCTGTCTTCCTTTAATGGCTGCCACTTTTTGTAGTTTAAATGGTTTTCCGGCAACAGTAATGTTTAGTGTGATAATCATTGTGTATTTCTGCACAGAAATACATGTGAAAACATTTTTGCTGCAATTTCTTCAATCAACATTCACAATTTGTCTAAAATGAGTCATGTCATGATTCCCATTGAGAAACTAATATCAATCGTACCCAGTCCCGGTCTTTTTGTGGCCACCAGGCCTACGAATAATGGTAGTACTAAATATTAGGATATGTGCTTCTAATTCAAAATTCTCGTGCTTCTAAATGCTGTTAAGTCCTCGTTTAACGACTCCCCGTTTAATGACGTTTTTTATTTTAACGACACCGATCACTTGAAACTCTTTTTCACTTAACGACACACGTTTCGCGTTGATGACCATTTTTTCATTTTCCTCAAGGCAAATTTTTAATTGTTTAACAAAATTTTTACCTAATTTGATGCATTACAGCAGCACCTATTGCGTTATTCTGTTCTAAAAACGCACAAAAACGCAAACTGTATAATTATTATACATGTTTCTGCTTCCCAACTGACTAATGATGCTACTACTGTGATACTAGAGATTTGTGTATCAAGTGACCATCAAGCAAGAGAAGTTTGCCTGCAACCTGTGCTGTAGCACCCAGACTAAGTTTCTGGATAAAACTCTCAAGGCTGCCCCAGGGCTTGACCTGAGGTGTTTATGGTTGACTAGGTGACTAGGCTTAAATGTTAACCAAAGAGAAACCGCTATAGCTAGGTAATGGTTGGTTGGTTGGTTGGTTGGAGTCATTGATCACATTGATGGAGCTGCAGCGTCGACTGTGGCTGAGCAGTCCGATCCTTGAACGTCTCCAGGGCGCACGCCTGGGCAAGGTGTATGGAGATCCTGAGTTGCCCAGACAACAGGAATCCCCTCTCTTCCTCGCTGGTGTAGTACAAAGGAAAGCAGAGCGATACGTTTGGCAGCAGGAGCTGTCAGAGTCAGTGAGCATGCTGCACTGGTCCGCCTTCGGGGCTCCACTCCTGATTTGGAAGGTTTACTCCTCTACACATGGCCGTTGGATCACTTGACCTCCTCCACCCGTTGGCTACCTTGTGCAGCTCCTCCGGCTAGTGTTGAGATACAGTGTGGGCATCTCGCAAGCCTACAGCACCTGGTATTCCTAGGCGGTCACCCATCCAAGTACTAACCAGGCTCTACGTTGCTTAACTGCGGCGATCAGACGAGAACCGGTGTTTTCAATGTGATTTGGCCGTAGTTAGCTAGGTATTGATAAATAAAATATATAGGTGTTTTCAGGCAAACGGGAAGACATTAATCAGTAGAAATATGAATAAAACTCATAGACTGTTTAACTTATATGATTTAAGCAGTAATGATTTTTGTCTCTGGAACGTATCTCAGTTCTTTTACATTACTTTCTATGAAAGTCTTGGCTTCGTTTAAAGACGTTTCGCTTTACGTCGCACGTTGTTTTAACGCATTAGAGTCGTTAAGCGAGGACTTACTGTCGTTAACCGAGGATTTACTGTTGTTAACCGAGGAATTACTGTCGTTAACCGAGGACTTACTGTCGTTAACCGAGGACTTACTGTTGTTAACCGAGGACTTACTGTTGTTAACCGAGGACTTACTGTTGTTAAACGAGGATTTACTGTTGTTAACCGAGGACTTACTCTACTCTTTTCGGTTCCTTCTGTACGGGCAAGACAATCGTATCTCACACTCGTTATATTCCACGCGAGTTAAACTTACAGCAGAGATACCTGTTACATGTATTTTACCTTCAAGCACGCCATCAGCAGAAATGCAGTATTCACCGTTGTTAACATTTTCATAAGAAGCACACACGTGATGCCATTGATTGTCTCTGAGATTTACGCCAAGAAAGTTTGTTGCACTAAAAACAAAAATTTTTTGTGCTTAATAAACATAGAGCCTTGACAACATTGATGAAAATTGCAATCCAAAAAAATAAACATGCAGTAGTGTTATAATAAATTTTCTGAAAGTTGGAATTGTACATTTTTAATTAGGTGCTGCCATCTATGAACTAATCCTGTTACATTCTACCAGCTAGCTTACCCCCAGTATAATTGTATGGTCCAGTGATTGCATATTCACTGGTTCTCTCCGTAATTTAAACTAATGGTTTCGTGAAGCCTGTTCAAGTCTGCATAGGTCACCTATACCTATATATACTGACTGGATTTACTTTCTAGTCACTCTAACTCTCAGTGCAGTGCAGCAGTCGTGCTACTCATGCTTCTTTAGACTCTCACTCTAACTCTCAGTGTTCAGGACTCTCACTCTCACTCTCAATGTTCAGTGCAGCAGTCATGCCACTCATGTGTCTGTAGATTTAATAAACACTTTTCTGTTGTGTGCAGTGCAAATATGTATTATAGATTTGTTATTCTTGTTCATACTTTTGTGCCTAAACTCAATCATAACACACTGAGTGATCAACAACTTCAAACATGACTTTCACAAATTTCAAAATGAATTGTCCGACTGGATCCACTTGAGTAAATTAGCTTGATATTTTTACTTATCCTAAAAAATAAACATGCAATATTGTTACAAAAAATTTCAAAATGAATTATCTGACTTCTTCGGTCTACTTGTGTAAATTAACGTTGTACTTCAGCCGTAGCTACTGGTTAACTAGACAGCCAATCACTCGTTAATTTAATCTTGCATTGCTTGCTTTTGTTATAATTTTACTAGTTCATAAAATTGAGTTTATTATGCTGTCACTGTACTACATTTAAACTCCAGAACATCAAATATGTTTAATATGCAGCAATTGTCGTTTTATCTGTAATAATAAATTACAGCAATAACTTTTCAATGAAAAAGATAAGTTTGATAAATGTACATTACTAAATTAGCTAACGTGATTATCGTCTATAATTGTACAAAAAAATTACAGCGAAATTGTTCTAATAGCATAAAGCAGTTCAATAAACATAATTAGACACTTACATGTGGTCTCCCTGAGTTTTGGCACTTATAACTTGCAAGAAAAACAATAAGAAATCAACTACAACATTCACATCGTATCAATTGAATTGTATGTCAGGTAATGTCTACCTGGCCAACCACCTGGTCACATGACTGATGACAGTTAAAGGGGCAAGACCACATTTAATAGGTAGGGTAACGTGTATGTGCTTAACAGTCACTGCTTACCTTACTTTGCCGTTGAAGACTAATTGGAGATTGTTGCCATCCAACGTAAGTATGAATTGATTCTGCATCGTCACAGCATATTCTATTAACGTCATACTGCTGGGGTTGTCCGTTTTCATCCACTGAATAATTATGCAAATACTGAACCAGAGAGGGTCTGACTAAAGAGTCTGGACATATTAGCTCCAATGATGCAAAAAATGTGATGCAGAATTTTATGTGGAGCGTTTTGGATTTGCAAACAGCCAACTAAACCCACAATAGCAAAGTAGCATGGATCTACATTAATAATAATGTAGCTAAAAAACGTAGATAAAGAAGCTTTGTTACTGATGTTCATCTATAAATCCGTCTTTTGAAAATTATAAAATATTTGAAAAATTATAAAGTATTTGGAAAATTATAAAATATTTGAAAAATTATAAAATATTTGAAAAATTCTAAAATATTTGAAAATTCTAAAATATTTGAAAAATTCTAAAATACCATTTTGAAAAATTATAAAATATTCGGAAAATTATAAAATATTTGAAAAATTATAAAATATTTGGAAAATTTTAAAATATTTGAAAAATAGTAAAATATTTGAAAAATTATAAAATATCTGGAAAATTATAAAATATTTGGAAAAGTATAAAATATTTGAAAAATTAGAAAGTATTTGGAAAATTATAAAATACTTGAAAAATTATATAATACTTGAAAAATTATAAAATATTTGGAAAATTATAAAATATTTGAAAAATTATAAAATATTTGAAAAATTATAAAATATTTGAAAAATTATAAAATATTTGAAAAAATTGCAAAATATTCGAAAAATTATAAAATATTTGGAAAATTATAAAATATTTGGAAAAGTATAAAATATTTGAAAAATTATAAAGTATTTGGAAAACTGTAAAATACTTGAAAAATTATAAAATACTTGAAAAATTATAAAATATTTGGAAAATTATAAAATATTTGAAAAATTATAAAATATTTGAAAAATTATAAAATATTTGAAAAATTGCAAAATATTTGAAAAATGTAGAGTATTTGGAAAATTATAAAATACTTGAAAAGTTATAAAATACTTGAAAAATTATAAAATTTTTGGAAAATTATAAAATATTTGAAAAATTATAATAAAATATTTGAAAAATTATAAAATATTTGAAAAATTATAAAATATTTGAAAAATTATAAAATATTTGAAAAATTATAAAATATGTGAAAAATTATAAAATATTTGAAAAATTATAAAATATGTGAAAAATTATAAAATATGTGAAAAATTATAAAATATTTGAAAAATTGCAAAATATTTGGAAAATTATAAAATATTTGAAAAATTAGCAAAAGTAAAATATTAGCACTTAATCCTAGACTCAAATGTTAGATTAATAGCACCTACCAGACACATTGTTAATTCATCCATGTCAGATGTGATGACGTTATCTAGCTTTATATAATCCATAATATTACGTGTAGGAAAATTTACCATCAACCCGTCTGGTTCTCTCGGAACTTCGACATCGTGACAAATTGGATTAAGGTCTACAATGACAAAATCAAGGTTAAATTAAACAAGTCCTTACTAGACTGATCAAAATGAAAATGCTTTATGTCATCGTAAATCCTTAAAAATATTTTCATATCTTGCCAGGAAAAAGATAATTCTTCTAAAATAGCCACAAATCCTTTCCATAAATATCAGCAAGGAAGAGCAATCTATTACAATTATTGCAAAATTGCTCTTGAGAAATTTGCTGTTTCAGATAGAGATGTACAACGTTAATATCTTCACACGATTGAACAAGTCTCCTGTGCGAATTCAAGAAGAACATTTTAAAAATTGTTGCATCTCAAACAAACCTGAGCACATGTGAAAGTTTCGTTATAATAACGAGCAACATGCATTACCGAATAACATGTTTCTTCCAGTATATAAAGCTTTTTTCTGAGCTTTTGGAACAATTACGATGTGTCTCAGAAAACTTCCAGAACTGGTGTCATAATAGATAAACTTGTGACTTTCAAACCTACAAACTTTCCCTTTCTAAATAATCCCCCTGGAATATATAACTGTGGCCTCAGCTGTCTGCAACCATTGAACTTTTGTCCACAGGCTTTTATATACACATCTTCTGTTTTAGGTCGTCGACCAATGAGCAGAGAGCAACGAACAAACATGAAGTTTCTCATCCCGTTGGATCGAAGGATCGATTTTCCATTTCGAAAGAAGCATAAATCCATATTGATTAGCAGTTTCTAAATTTAATTAATTGCTTTTAATTTGCACAAATTTCGCTCTGAACGTCTGCTGAAAAATATTTGCACTAGGCCTATATGATGTGACACTAGGCCTATATGATGTGACACTAGGCCTATATGATGTGACACTAGGCCTATATGATGTGACACTAGGCCTATATGATGTGACACTAACCCTACATGATGTGAGGAACTGGATAATGACTTTTGTCGTGCATCCTGTGTTGCGGCTTCAAACCATCCTGGGGTGATTGCTCAGACCCTGGTGGCGACGCCCCGACAACGCAACAGTAGATTTTCAATTCTAGAACATTACTAAAAACCAAACACATCTAACATTGCATTGATTAGTATTATCAACTGTACTTCGTATGGGAGAAATGGATCGAAGTTGGCCATAATCACAAATTACCTGCTTTCAAAAAGCAAAATACCGAAAAAAAATCACAAAAATTTTCGCTACCTTCGATCTCTCTGGTTCCACGTCTTACGAGCCTCTTATAGTAGCGAAGCTCATCTTGATAATATCCTAAATAAAAAGAAGTAAATCGATATAATATCAATTCACCATTTAGTATAAAAAGATAATTCTTCCATTGGTAGTCGCAGCAAATCTTTGTGAAATTAAAGACGTAAATCGATATAATATCATGTCATCCCACTTAATGACTTTAATAATTCACATTTAGTGTAAAAAGATGATTTATTCCATTGTAAAACCATTTTGTTCTGGAAACATTTGTAAAATCATTGACTCGGTTACGTTTCGTAATAATCGCTTCTTCTGCAGGCTGTTTTAGCAAAATTTTGAAAAAATCGCGAGTTGGGTCCGGGAAAACGTCCGTTGCACGACGCCGTGGCCCTCTCGCAAATTGTAAATATGCCTATGACACCCATCGCTGAACGGGCTCTCTATCCATGGCCAGCACCGCCCCCGGCCCGTTCCCGTTCTCTACATCTCAGGCGTATAACTTTTGCAAAAAAACGGCCGAAAAATGGCCATTTTTGGAGGTTTTTTGCCCTCCGTTTCTCCCGGTGGGCCCGATTCGAAAAATAAACCCCCAATGGCACGGCACTAGATCGAGACCTTTCGTTTGATGTATACGTCGCCGCAAATGGTGCCGTAGTTCCAATATAATGATAATATAATTCCCGAGCCCGACTTCCTTTTACGGCATGATTGTATAACGATTTTTTCCCAAGAATTAATCTGAGTTTGATTTGTGGTACTGCAGCAGAATAACTCTTTTATATGCGTAAGTTGCTCATAATGATACAGTCCTTAAACATTCAGCTACAGCATTAAAACAGGCCAAGATTATGAAAGATACAGAACACTACAGGTTTTCACAATAATACAATCGATATTTAGACACTGCTTCTCCCAAAATTATCCATCTGTCAAACCACACGACATCCATGTTTACATGACATTACGTAACAACGTTTGCCTATTTTTCTTGGCTCTATGAAGTAATTAACTCAGCTATGATGGTCTCTGACTAGGCAATTTTGTTGTTGTTTGAAACATTTGTTAATTATTTTGTTAATGTCGTATTAGTAATTAATAATTAACAGTCATTGAACTCTAGAAGAACTGTGCGCCTTCCCACCCCTGCGCCGGAGGTGATTGCCTCGTCACCCCCTGTTGTCATGCCTTTGACAAGTCCTGCTTTAAGAGTGGCAGACAGCTTGAATGAGGCGAAAACAGAAATTAGCATTTTTCAAACTTACCGTCTTCAATACCACACTGTACTGCCAAAGCCATGAGCATCAGAATCCCAGAAATGAGAAACTGTAACAGAAAAACAGCATACAGTTGAACGAACATTTTACTGAGAAGAGGATAATTTACAAAACAAAGTGCGCATGCGCATTACTAACCAGCTTGACTAATTTTCGACACAGTGACAGCACCTGCTGTGTACGAGTGTGACTGCAAACAGCAAAAACATACCATCGCATACGGCGGAAAATCTCTGTGCAACAAACTGCACGTCTGGGAAAACTATCATGAACAATATTTGCCCGCACACGGTAACTTTTGTGTGAAGCAACCTGAGAGCATACAACGTCGCATACGGCAAAAAATCTTTGTGCAGCAAACTGCACGTCTGGGAAAACTATCATGAACAATATTTGCCCGCACACGGCAACTTTTGTGTGAAGCAACCTGAGAGCGAACAACGTCGCATACGACAGAAAATCTCTGTGCAGCAAACTGCACGTCTGGGAAAACTATCATGAACAATATTTGCCCGCACACGGCAACTTTTGTGTGAAGCAATCTGAGAGCGACACACCGTCGCATACGGCAAAAAATCTCTGTGCAGCAAACTGCACGTCTGGGAAAACTATCATGAACAATATTTGCCCGCACACGGCAACTTTTGTGTGAAGCAACCTGAGAGCGAACAACGTCGCATACGGCAAAAAATCTTTGTGCAGCAAACTGCACGTCTGGGAAAACTATCATGAACAATATTTGCCCGCACACGGCAACTTTTGTGTGAAGCAACCTGAGAGCGAACAACGTCGCATACGACAGAAAATCTCTGTGCAGCAAACTGCACGTCTGGGAAAACTATCATGAACAATATTTGCCCGCACACGGCAACTTTTGTGTGAAGCAATCTGAGAGCGACACACCGTCGCATACGGCAAAAAATCTCTGTGCAGCAAACTGCACGTCTGGGAAAACTATCATGAACAATATTTGCCCGCACACGGCAACTTTTGTGTGAAGCAACCTGGGAGCGACCCCCCAAAAAACATGATGAAGTTTAGACTGCAATAACATCTACAGGTGTGAATTTGCTCTAGAAACTTAAAATTTAATGGTGTGATAAGCCTGTTCGTCAGGTTTTTAGTGAACGTTACAAGTTTGTAACTTTATGGTGGTAGAACCTAGCCACTGGGGAGGGGGGGGGGACAAGCCAAAGCCAGCCCAACTCAGTGCCGGTCCCAAGCCCGGATAAATAGGGAGGGTTAGGGTCAGGAAGGGCATCCGCCTGTAAAAACTACGCCAAAACCTTCTATGAATGAGTCGGTGAGACTTAAAGGTAAAGTCCACAAAGAAGTGGTCAGACCCGCTCTAATCTATGGGCTGGAAGCAGCTTCTCTAAAGAAGACCGAAGAGAAGAAAATGGGTGTGGTGGAGATGAGGATGTTGAGATGGTATAGCCTCATCGAAATAGATTAAATCGGGCGATTGTGTAAACATTAGTTCAGAATAAAGAATGCTCTAAAATATTGAAAACTACAATAGCTTATTTTAAATCAAAGCTTAGATTAAATAATAATTACTTCAGATATTCAAATTTTGTTAAACTTTTAAAGCTACGCGCGGCTCGGTGAATCTACTAAGATTGGCAACGGCGTCTTTTTGTCACATGCGCGTGGCCGACAAATAGAAGGCGGTACCGTGATAACCATGATCATGAACTGCTGTGTTAGTTTCTGACGTCATATGACGTAAAGCCCATTTTCGTGACATCATGCGTTTAAGCAGTAACACTTACGTAAACGTGCTTGACGCGCAAGGGAAGATGTCTGCCATTGCGCAAACTGCGGTTAGTTTCTGACGTAAGCAATAGCTGTGTTCGGTTGCCGTTAGTTAACTTTCTAAACAAATCATTCAAATACAAGGAACAATTGTTAACTTTTATAGGCAAGAAAATGTATATTTTGGACAGTAAATTAAAATCAGATTGAGTCTAAACAATCATCCAGTTTTCCTTTAAATAAATTAGTTCTATAGGTACTTAATGTAACTTACCCCTCTATTATCGCTTAATACAGACGCCATCATTAAATGTTTTACTTTTGCAAGAGAAAGAAAATAAGTAGAATTAAAACTGCAGCTTGAGCATTCACCTTATGTAATAGACTCTAGTAGAGATGACGAATTACAAATAGTGTTCTGAAAGCGAGTGACCTGGATAGAAAGACGCCACACCTGTCAAAGATTGTATAGTTAATGAAGCAAATAGAATCAGTCTCAAATGAAGTCAGTAAATAGGTCGTAGACAGTCACAAGAATGCTCACTCTTGGTACGACCTAAACATAGACAAAGTTGAGTTTTAAAAAGAGTAAAGATTTAAACAATTTCAGCGTGTAGAAACAGCAAATATTTATGTGTAACTAAACGACATTAAGAACGGGTGAAATTTTTGCCACTAGTTTACCAAAACTCCTTTTTAAACTTAAGATAAAATCGGAGTCAATGTTAAACTGTAGGTTAAAATAATCTGCTTTTCAAAATATTGAAAGTAAACTTTCGTAGGGCAGCTATCAGCTAAACTCGAGAGTCTGAATTTTGGCACATTGCCAGATTCATACTACAAATCTTAACAGCAGGCAGCATCGAACTGTAAACTGTTAAATGTCTCCACTTTCAGTTACAGAAGTATTTTACTCATGAATAATAAACACGTCTCCCAATTACATCTAGTAGTTTCAGACCGGTGCTATTAGCACAGCGGATTGCCTCTCATATTGCAAACAGTTGTGCATTTTTTGAGAAAATTGAGAAATTTCTAACATTTGTAGGGGGGGGGGGACACATTGACGTTTTATCTTAGATGCCGAGCAAAATTAGATTTATGTGCTTGCATAGCGAAATCGTCCATAAGTCGGCGATTAAGTTTTTCTACTTATTCACATGTCCTGAATCTCCATTTCATGAGGATCACTATGATACCAAGTTCATCGCTGTATGTTATTTCTAAGCTGAGATAATCCACGTTGAAGTTGAGGTGCTGGAAAGCTGGGAAGAAGAAGAAGAATTTACTGTAAAGCAAGCCTGTCTTTCTTAGTTTCTTGATTATACTTATGTCTCTGTATTTTGTAGTGCTTTGAAACTTTGTCTCTACATTCTGTTTAAATTGACAAGTCATTTTTGGCTATTTGAAGTGATAATTTCATGTAAAAATAACTGCAGCTCTGCAAATTTGTGTTTATGAAAAAGTGCAATCAGTTTATCTGCTGATTAGACATTAGTTGTGACTGTCATGTTGTTTAGTTTAGTTTAGCTTAGACAGTTGTTGTCCTACAGTGAGCTGTTGTCCCGAATGCCGCTGAGCGTGCATACGTCACATGAGAGGCGGAGTGATACACCAATATGTTAGACGTCAGTTTTAGCCGCGAGTTTTTTTGTCTCTTGGTGACGTCGTGTGTGACTCATCGATTGTTCTACTACGTTCTAAAGAGTTCAGGCGATGAGCTTTGCGTCTTAGTTACGGCTCTGTATACGCAAGGGTAAACACGTACTTACGGACTAGACGCTGCAAGAATCATCAAAAAAGATGCAACGAATAAATCCTGCTTTGAATCCTGGCGACGAAGGAACCGTTAAGGACAGTCCAAACTTCATGCCAGAAAAAGATGCAGAAGTTCTGTATAAAGCATGTAAAGGTCCTGGTAAGTGATTATAGTTTCTGATTTACCAGTCAGTCAGTCTAGTTACAATGAAGAGAGATAGGAAGCGATTATGCTGATGACGATTAACTAAAGAACGACTGAATACCTCGAGTGAACGACTTAGTAACTCGGGGGACGACTTAATAACTCGAGTGAACGACTTAGTAACTCGGGGGACGACTTAATAACTCGAGTGAACGACTTAGTAACTCGGGAAAATGATTTAACTCGGGGGAACGACTTAATAATTCGGGAAAATGACTTAACTCTGTGACACAACTTAATACCTCGGGGAACGACTTGGTAAGTCGGGGGAACGACTTAATAACTCGGGGAACGACTTAGTAGCTCGGGGGAACGACTTAATAACTGGGGTGAACGACTTAATAACTCGGGAAAATGACTTAACTCTGTGGAACAACTTAATATCTCGGGGAATGACTTGGTAACTCGGTGGAACGAC